>VYZX01012777.1:158855-187549 GCA_013401335.1 Brachypteracias leptosomus | reverse complement strand
GTCATGGCTGATGAGTGCTCACCCGTAGCCGTGTCTGGCAGGAGGCTCAGTGAGGTGATGGTCTCGTGCTGGCCCCTGCCCTGGCACAGCAGAGCTGGAGGCTGCCTTAGTGGTGGCAGCAGAAGTCACTCCTCACTGTGCTGCTTTGGGAAGTGTAGAGTAGATCAGGTGTGTGTGAGGATCCCTCTAGACCTCAGACCCTCCTGACTTTCTCCTCTCCTCTCACGGCAAAGCCCCCAGAGGTGTCTGATCTGATCTGGTGACAGCAGAAGCCACACCTGACTGTGCTGCTTTGGGAGCTGTAGAGCAGATGAGCTGCGTGCGAGGATCACTCTGGACCCTCAGGACTTTCCCCTCTCATGGCAGAGCCCTCAGAGGTGTCTGATCTGATCTGGTTGCATCTCCTGGGTCAGTTCTTTGATTTCCCCAGGGTGATGCCCAGTGTTTTGCCATGTCCCAGCGCTCACCTGCCTCGGGACCCCATTCTCCTCTTGCTCACCAGTTTGACATCACTGTGTCAGAAGTGACCTCCATTTATGCTCATTTACACTGTTGGCAGCCCAGAGTCTCCTCACACCGCTGCTCCACCCGGCTGATTACGGGGCAGGGGGATGAGGGGACAGTTGTAACTTGCCTCTTGCAGGGTTATTTCCACTCATGCCCAGGGGATGTGGAAGCTGCTCTGTGCTACCATTTGGGGTGGAGTGTCCCCCAGACTCCCCCTGAGCCTCCTGTTCCTCAGCGATCTCCAAGAACAAAGTGGTTGCTCTGCGGTTAATTACTGTAGGATTTTAGTAGGACGTCTGGGTACATGCATGGGAAAATTTTCCATCTGTTGCAGTAGCTCAGATGGTTGAGTTTCCACCTCAACATCAAGAAAAACTTCTTTACTGTGAGGGTGTTGGAGCCTGGCCCAGGCTGCCCAGAGAGGTTGTGGAGTCCCCTTCTCTGGAGACTTTCAAAACCCGCCTGGACATGATCCTGTGTGACCTGCCCTGGGTGAACCTGCTTTGGCAGGGAGTGGGATGAGGTATCTCCAGAGGTCCCGGCCAACCCCCACCATGCTGTGATTCTGTGACATCCCGGTGGCTGCAGGTAGAGTTCATTAGATGGTGCAGGGGCAGAACCTGCTGTGCTCTGGGTGCTCCTGTAGTGGTGGAGCTGTGACCACACCATGGTGGGACTTGCTTTGGCTCTAGCAGTTAAAAACCAGCTGCTCTCAGGCAGGTAAAAGGGTGGTTGTCATCTTTGGGGTGAGTGACAGGAGCACATTGATCTTTCAGCCCACCCTAAGGAGAGGGTGACCGTGTGTTCCTGAGGGCTTGGCTTCATCTGCTCACTGCTTCCCCTTACACCCAGGTTTGGGTGACATCCCAAAGCACCAGGTTCCAGACTGCTTTATGCCTGGTAGCCTAGATGCCTCCCAAACGGGTGCAACACAAGCCCCTCTGAAATGTGGGTGAGTCTGTAGCTTACACTTGACCTGCTGAACTGCTGCAAAGTCAGACATTGGACACTGAGGTCAGAGTTAACCTCCAAAAAGTGTCCAAGGGGTGTGGTTCTGCACAGGCTTCACTCCTGTCTGTGCTTCCCAGCAACACAACCGCTGGTAACGGTGGTGTCGTGGGTGTTGAGGCTCCTTCCCACATCCTGAGCAGATGATGGACGGGCTCCGGGGCTCAGCCATGCTTGGTGCAGAAGGTGCTGTCTGTAGGACTCTGGTGTTTGTTGTGAGGTTGTGGTACTTGGGGTGTGAAGCTGTGGGAGGAAGGAAAAGAGCCCTGGTTGTCTCTCTTGCCTGCGCTGTGAAGAGCGTATAGAATCATTGCCTTAACATAATTTAGGTTTTAAGGCCATCGAATCATTTAGGTTGGAAAAGACCTCCAGGATCAGCAAGTTCAACTTTCATCCAACATCTCCTTGACCCCCAGACCATGTCCTGAAGCACCACATCTACTTGTTTGTTGAACCCCTCCAGGGATGGTGACTCCAGCACCTCCCTGGGCAGCCTGGTCCAGTCCCTGACCACTCTTTCAGGAAAGAACTTCTTCCTAATGTCCAATCTAAACCTCCCCTGGTGCAACTCGAGGTCTTTGGCTGCAGGACAGTCACCTCCTGTTCCTCATTCTGCATGGCTCATTAGGGCTGTGGAGAAGTGTGACTGTGGTCAGAACGTGCTGCAATTGGACAGAATGTGGTGCTCAGCCCCATGGTGCAATGTTCTCTGAAAAAACGTTGAAAGCTTTGCAAACTCTCTGACAAAGAGTCCTTAACTAGGGAATTGGGGTGGGGGGTCTGTCTAGGTGGCCACTCTGAGGGTTTTGCTTCTGGGATGACTGACACAGGTCCCAGGCTCTGTGAGCAGGGTGCTCCTGTTCTTTTTTTTTCCTGCTGATTCCTGCAGCATAAACGGTTTGTTGGTCTCCTGTGTGACCTGCCGGGCTCCCAGCGTGTGCCTGGGTGTGTTGTGGACTAAGGAGGAGTTCCCAGCAATTTGAACCTTCTCCCAGGCCCTCTCTGCCCAGCTGTGAGCAGTCACAAGCCCATATATCCCCAGGACAAATGCATTTTCATGGTCTCTCTCTGCAGAAAATCCTTCCTGGTGTGTGCCAGGAGGTCTTGCTGGGATGTGGCTTTGCTGGGACAGCATCTGTGCTGCTCTGTGGGGAGAGTCACCTGCTAAAGTCACTGTGAGATTGTTTACACTGCATGGAGGCACCTGCAGCCTTCCCATGGTGGCTGGAGGGAAAGAAGCAGCAAAAGGGTTTGAGCTGCTCCTGTGGCAAAGATAGAACCATAGAATTGTTTAGGTTGGAAAAGACCTTTAAGCTCATAGAATCAGAGAATTGTCAGGGTTGGAAGGGACCTTAAAGATCATCCAGTTCCAACCCCCCTGCCATGGCAGGGACACCTCCCCCTCCGTCAGTTGCTCACAGCCCCAGCCAGCCTGGCCTGAAAAATGTCCAGGGATGGGGCTTCCAGCCCCGCTCTGAGCAACCTGGGCCAGTGTCTCCCCACCCTCCTGGGCAACAACTGCTTCCTAACCTCTCATCTCAATCTCCCCCCCTCTAGTTTGGAGCCATTCCCCCCAGTCCTACCACTACCCGACAGCCTCAAAAGTCCCTCCCCAGCTTTCTTGTACCCCCCTTCAGATCCGGGAAGGCCACAAATAAGATCATCGAGTCCAACCACAGCACAGCACAGCCAAGCCCACCACTAGACCTCCCGATGGCAGAGGGCTTGAAACTACAGGATCTTTGAGGTCCCTTCCAGCCCAAACCATTTTGTGATTCTATGGTTCTATGATTGATTCTATGATTCTATGTCCCTCAGCACCACATGTACATGTCTTTTAAAACCCTCCAGGGATGAGGACTCCACCACTGCCCTGGGCAGCCTGGGCCAGCCCTCGACAGCCCCTGAGGGGAACAAATTGTTCCTCATGTCCAACCCCAATCTCCCCTGGTGCAACTTGAGGCTGTTTCCTGCTGTCCTAGTAAGATGAGCTTCACCCAGAAGCACCTTTTCTCCTCCCATAGACTTAGAGGCAGCTCAGAGGAAGATGTCCTATGTGTCAGTGTCTTGCTTTGGGCAGATGAGCCATGATCATAGAGTCATAGAATTGTCAGGGTTGGAAGGGACCTTAAAGCTCATCTTGTTCCACCCCCCCCTGCCATGGGCAGGGACACCTCCCACTCCGTCAGTTGCTCACAGCCCCAGCCAGCCTGGCCTTCAAAATGTCCAGGGATGGGGCTTCCAGCACCTCTCTGGGCAACCTGTGCTAGTGTCTCCCCACCCTTGATGTTCAGGACAAACAAAGTCTCTTTCTTTGCTGCTGCTGTAAAGGGGAAAACAAACCTGCTGTGGAGGCAAAGGGGAGCAGTGGGGGCTGGTGAGTCCCAGCAATGAAGTTTGTGGCTGTCGTGTTTGGAATGGGATGGAGGGACCCAGAGAAGCCGTAGCTGGTGTTGGGTGGGACACAGGTGGGCACAGGGGCCAAGGGGCCGGTGGGCTCAAGGCAGTGCCAGTGTGGGCATTGCCACTGGCTGGGCTGGCAGGGGGATGCTGCTGCGGGATGTTTCTGCCCTCCAAGGAAACTCCTGAACCAGGTCGAGCCCTTCTCTTGGTGCAGGAGGAAAAAACAGGCTCTGGAGAGAAGTGGTTTGTGTCCTTTTAAGGCAATCCAAAGGCTGGGACTGGGAGGCTCGGGCGGGAAGGGAGGGATTTGGCTGGGGCTGGGTGGTGCTGGGAAGCTCAGCCTGCAGGGCCTGCAGAAAAGAGACTTCCCAGCTGCTGTGTTCACACCCCAAACACAGCTCCTGGCACCTCTGGAGCCAGCCCAGCCTCTGCAGCCCTGGATCCCGCAGCCTCCACAGCTCTGTCTGTCTGTCTGTCTGTCCTGCACTGAGACCCTCCGTGCACCCAGGAGCTGGGAGCTGCAGCTGGGCTGGACTGGGACCAGTGCCCCTGCCCAGCCCTGCCAGCGTGTCAGCCCTGCCCTCCCTGCAGCCCTGCCAGGCTGAGGTCAGCTTCCCTTTCCTGTGCCTGACAAAATAAACTTGCACAGGGGAGAGCTCCACTTTCTGTGTAGAACCACAGAATGGGTTGGGTTGGAAGGGACCTCAAAAGATCATCTTATTCCAACCCCCCTGCCATGGGCAGGGACATCTGCAACTAGACCAGGTTGCTCCCAGCCCCATCCAGCCTGGTCTTGAACCCCTCCAGGGATGGAGCATCCACAACCCCCCTGGGCGTCCTGGGCCAGGGTCTCACCACCCTCACAGTAAAGATTTTTTTCCTTGTATCTAGTATCAATCTATTCTCAGTTTAAAACTGTTACCCCTCATCCTGTCACTGCATTCCATGATAAAGAGTCCCTCTCCATCCACCTCATCACTGGAACAGGTTGTCCAGAGAGGTGGTGGAGGCCCCATCCATGGAGACATTCAAGGTCAGGCTTGATGGGGCTCTGAGCAACCTGACCTAGGTAGAGATGTCCCTGCTGGTGTAGGAGGGTTGGACCAGATGAGCTCCAGAGGTCCCTTCCAGCCCAATACATTCTATGATTCTGTCTTTTGTGTAGACCCTTTTAATTATTGAAAGGCCCCAAGAAGGTCTCCCTGGAGCCTTCTCCTCTCCAGGCTGACCAAGCCCAACTCTCCCAGCCTGGCCTCCCAGCAGAGGGTTCCAGCCCTCCCACCATTGACTGGGATCCTGCTCCCCCAGCTCCATGTCTCTGCTGTNNNNCTGAGGACTCCAGAGCTGCCCCAGCACTCAGGGGGGTCTCCCCAGGTTGGAGCAGAGGGGCAGGATCCCCTCCCTGCCCTGCTGCCCACGCTGTGGGGATCAGCCCAGGAGGACATTGGCTGCTGGGGCCGGCTCAGCTCCAGCTCCTCACCCCCAGCACCCCCAGATCCTTCTCCCAGGGCTGCTCTCACTCCATTCTCCACCAGCCTGTAGTTGTGCTTGGGATTGTCCCAACCCATGGGCAGGACCTTCCACTTGGCCTTACACTGGAATGTAGTGGGAGGTACAGAGACCTTGCTGTGCCTGTGGCCGGCCCCTTTCAGCACTTTGTCCTCCCTCATCTCTCTGTTTGAACGTTTACAGCCCCAGTCCTGTTGTGTCCATCTCCCCAACCACCTGCCAGGCAGGACAGTGCTGCTGGTTCAACCGTTGGGTGGGGGACTGGAGACCCAGAGATGGAGTTTCACCTGCCTGAGGTGATTTGGAGCTGCTGCAAGGAACAGGCTCAAAGGCTGAGCCAAGTGTGCAGTGAGGAGGGTGACTTCTGCTTCTTGTCCCCATGTGGAAGCAGGATGGAGAATTACAGAAGTGTTGCTGGAGAGAGGCCTCTGGAGACCTCTGAAGCTGCAGCTGATCTTTCTTACATCACTGAGCACCACCAAGAAGTGCTTTGTGTTGTTGCCTTTGTAGCAACCCCAGGCTGCTGTTAGATCCTCCTTCACTCAACCAGCCACCCTCCCTTGTAGGACTTTGTTGCTGAAATGTCTTGAGGCTTATGCTGGTCTGGTCTTCAAAAGTACCAAGGCCCCTCTAGGGTGGAGCTCTGGTACTTGTGTGAGCTGCTCACGGTATTTTGGGTTATCTGCAGATTTGTAGATCAAGAGACTTCTTAATTATGCCTTATCAGATACGTTGCAGGGAAGAGGAGAGAGAAACAGAAGCATTTATAGCTTGTCAAGGAGCTGCTCAGGTTGGTGCTCAGGTGTTCACCCTGTACATGAGCCTGTGTCCCTGGAGCTGCTGATTTCTCAGCCTCTGTGACTGCACCTGCAGTCATATCATAGAATGGTTTGGGTTGAAGGGACCTCAAAGATCATTCTGGAGGAGACTGAGATGCCTGAGTACAGGAGGAGCCTGTGAGCAGCTGGCCAGGCAAGGCACAAGCTGATGATGTATGAGGGACATGGTGCAAAGGCCCCCTGTGTGATGGTACCAGGGCTCAGCTCCTGCCCTCTGGGCAACCCTATATCCCTGGTATAGGGAATATATCCCTGCCCTGTGGTGGCAGAAATGGAGGAGAAGCTGAAATGGTTTCCAGCCAGGGTGACAGTCTGTGCACTCTGCAGCACCAGGGGTCAGTCACTGTGGCCGTTGCTGTGTTTCCGTGTCGAGGACTGACAGCAGGGCTGGGATCCGATGAGGTGCTGGTGCTGTGGGTGCCTCTGCAAGCTCCATCTCCCACCATTGTCCTGCTTCCTCCCTTTCCTGGCACTGAAAGGAGCTGTGAGGTCCCACAGCTTCCAGGAGAGCAGGATTTCTGCAGCTTCTGGCTGGCAGGACCAAGGTCCCCAGGAGGCAACTGATGCTGTTGGGACAGGACAAGGGGGGATGGTTTGAAACTAAAAGAGGGAGATTTGAACTAGAGAGAAGGAAGAAGTTTTTGCTGCTGAGGGTGGTGAGAGCCTGTTTGAGGTTGGCCAGAGAGGTGGTGGCTGCCCCATGCCTGGAACCATTGCAGGGGAGGTTGTTTGGGGCTCTGAGCAACCTGCTCTAGTTGCAGATGTCCCTGCTCAGAGCAGGGGGGTTGGACCAGATGAACTTGACAGGTTCCTTCAACCCAAAGTACTCCATGACTCTATGATGCTGCTGGCTGCTCTCATGGTGGGTCCCATGAGCATCCCCTCGAATCTGTGCAGACAGCCAACATCCACGGGTGGTCTCTGGGTGCAGATGTGGGGTGGCTCCAGGAGCACAGCTGGATGGTGCCCGCTCTGGCTGCCCCGCTCTGTCCCCTCCCCTCCTCCTGCCCTGCCTGACCTCCTGCCCTGACTCTGTTCCTCCCTCTGCTGTTCCTGCAGGATGCCAAACTGGGGAGGAGGAAAGAAGTGTGGTGTGTGCCAGAAGGCTGTGTACTTTGCGGAGGAGGTGCAATGTGAAGGCAACAGCTTCCACAAGTCCTGCTTCTTGTGCAGTGAGTACCAGCCCTTCCCCCCCTACCCCCCTTCCTGGCTCTTGGCCGGCTGGATGTCCTGTCATGTCCTGTTTATGGGCTCTGGAAACGTTCCTGAGGGTTTCTCCACACACAGCCCAGCTGGGCAAGCTCCGGGGCAGGATTTCTGCTTTCCTCCAGCCTTGGAAGTTTGTTCTGCTGGAGGAACACAAATCACCCCAGGCCCCCCGGGGCTGTCCAGGGTGCCAGGGCTGACCTCAACCAGCACCCTTGCAGAGCCTCAGTCTGTCCCTACCCTCAGGAGAGGCTGGACTGAGTCCTCTGGACTATCTTCAGATCATAGAATCATTTAGATTGGAAAAGACCTCCAGGATCATCAAGTCCAACCTTTGTCCAACATCTCACACAGAATCACAGAATCATGGAATGTCAGGGATTGGAAGGGACCTCGAAAGCTCATCATCGAGTCCAACCCCCCTGCCAGAGCAGGATCACCCAGAGCAGGTCACACAGGAACACGTCCAGGCAGCTTTAAACATCTCCAGAGGAGACTCCACAACCTCCCTGGGCAGCCTGGGACAGTGTCTGGCACCCTCACCAGGAAGAAGTTTCTTCTCCTAGTGATGTGGAACCTCTTATGTCCCTGGTCTCTAGACCGTGTCCCCCACATCTACTCGTTTTCTGAACACAAAAATGGTTGAGGTTGGAGCATGGGACAGGGACTCTCCAAAGAGTGGTGGCAGGAGGTGGCACATCCCATGCGGTGCTCTGAGGTGATGTCACCTTTGGTATTCTATGTGGCTTTGCCACATTAAAAACATGGGAACTGGCACATGATCTACCCCTGGGTTCCAGGAGATGTTAGCAAGAAGATGTGGTGCTGTCCCGGCCCTCCTGCTGCTGGAAGGGTACTGTGAAGTGCTGAAGTGTCACCTCCAGGCCACCTGCAAACCTGCTATTGCAGAAGGTGTCTCTGTTGTGTATTTGGACCCAATTGTCACCTCCAGGAAGGGCAGCAGAAGAGGATCTGGCTGTGGATTAACTCCATACAGAGATCCCTTCCTCTGCCTGCTCTGCACGACCCTACAAGTGCTCTTGGTTCATGCTGCAGGTCCTGAGACACCCGTCCCCTCCCTTTGGGGACACCAGGGCAGCAGTGCAGGGACAGTGTTCTGCCAGATTTCCTTCCCTGCCCTTGAAGACCATCACAGACCTGGTGATTCTCAGGTGCTGCCAGGAGCACACCCATTGCCTGTCCTGGCTGATGGCTCATGACACATTACGTCTGACACAGCAGCAGGAGCAGACGTGCACCTTCAGAGCTGCCTGTGCCACCAGCCCTCAGGAGGTCTAATGTTTCCTCAGCTGTCCCTGAACCCCATCCCCAGTCCCACCATCCCCTGCAGTGGGGAGCACAGATGGGCAGCAAGCAGAGCTGGGCTCTATAAACAGCTTGGACTAATCTCAGTAGACCTGTTCCAGCAGGGAAATACCAGTGTCCTCATGGGGCTGGTCCTTGCCAAGCTCCCTTGTCCACCTGGCAGGGATCATGGACACCCCTTGACCAGCCTGCCCGGGATGTGGCACACACGGGTGGGTGCAGGTGGGAGAGGGAGAGGCTGTTGCTGCACCTCTGCTCCCTGTGCAGGGTGGAGAGTGGCCAGTGTGGCCAGTAGCTCCTGGATGTGGGAGTTCCTGGGCTGGAAAGCTTGTGTTGGCAGAGAGGGCTCAGAAGAGGGGTTGTGGAGCAGCCTTCCTTGGGCGGGCAGCGGGGTGAGAGGTTGGGTCCTTGCTGCAGCTGCAGGAACTTGTGTTTCCTCTGAGCCTCAGATAAGGAGGGTGGGGAATGTTACCCTCATCTTGCTCATAAGGGCACAGGTCTTGTGAGGAGTGGCTGAGGGACCTGGGCGTGTTGAGCCTGGAGAAAAGGAGGTTCAGGGGAGACCTTCTGGTTCTGCACAACTCCCTGCAAGGAGGTTGGAGCCAGGTGGGGTCGGGCTCTTCTCCTAAGATACAAGCAACACAACAAGAAGAAACAGCCTCAAGTTGCCCCAGGGGAGGTTGAACATGAGGGAAAATGTCTTCCTTGAAAGAGTTGTGAAGGGCTGGCCCAGGCTGCAGTGCTGGAGTCCCCATCCCTGGAAGGGTTTCCAAGCCATGGAGATGTGGTGCTGAGGGACATGGGTTAGTGGTGCCCTGGCAGGGATGGGGGAATGGTTGGACTCAATGATCTTAAAGGTCTCTTCCAAGCTAAATGACCCCATGATTCCATGATCTCCTCCCCACTACTGGCTTATACTGTCTGAGTCCATTTCAGTGGAAGACCTCAGTATGGGACCTAGGATCCCATTGCCCTGCTCCTGCCCTTCCTGCCACCCTGTGCACATGGATTGCTACAGAAAGCTGCTGCTGTGCTATGTGGGGAGCACGGGCCAGGCCTCCAGGAGCTGTGAAATCAGGCAAAAGGCATTGCTTTGAGAAGGGAACACACAACCAAAGTGGGGAGAAGGTCATCCCGTGTCTGCTCATGGAAGCGAGTCTCCAGGGAGTCACCCAGAGCTGAGAGCAGGCAGGGCTCCTGCCTTTGCAGGGCTTTGCAGATGTCACAATCACTCTCCAGATGTGCCCCAGCAGTTATACATGTCCTAGCTGTGGGCTCCCCACTCCTGGCCATGCCCCTCATGCCACCCCCCAGTGCTACCAGCTGTCCCCAGGGCCCTGCCATGAGCCCTGGGTGGTGCTGAGCAGCACCCAGCTCTGCCTTCCCAGCCTGTTCCCCAAGCCCCATCAGGGAACTTGAAGCCATTATCTTCAAGGGAGAGAAAACAAATAACTTTGACTTTATCTGCCAAAAAGATAATCACAAAGCAGCCAAACCTCCCACGGTGCGTTAGGGCTGGAGATGGGCTCAGGGAGGCACTTGGTGATTGACTCGGTGGCATCCATCCAATGGAGTCAATCAGCCTGGCAGAAATGGGCTGTGATGAGACGTTTGGGCTCTGCAGGAGCAGCAGCTCCTCTCTAATGGTTTTGTGGAGCTCCCCTCTAATGGTTTTGTGGAGCAGCTTGGCTGCTCTTAGAAAAACAAAGGGTCCTTAACTCCTGAGTTTGGTCTCTGGAATTCCTGCAATGCAGAGAGCGGGAGCTGGGGGCTGATTTCTAGGAAGCAGGCTGGGAAGGAATTTTTGTGCTGCCTCTCAAAGCATCTGTGGCTGGCACAGATGAGGGGCTGTGAGAGCTTAGGTTAGAGCTCTAAATCCACCCAGCTTGAGGGGAGAGAAAGGCTTCGTGGTCATTCACTCCTGCCCCTCAGACAAAGCTCTTTAAACGTGCCAGTAAAGTGCCCAAACCCCTCCTGGAAGATCTAAATGCAGCAGTTGCTCCGGATGAGCTCCAGGGTAATGCAGAGACAACCCCAACATCAGCCCATCAACTTGGCAGCTATGGGACCAGTCAACCAGAGCTGGTCTTTCTCAAGAGGGATGTGTGCTCCATCGTGGTGGGACAAGGGAGGCCAGAGCCAGGAGAGGACCCTGCCAGATCCTCCTTAGAAGGCAGGAGATGTTTCCCTTCCCACCTCCTTCTCCCAGCAGCAGCACACAGGGTTCTCCACAACCCCGGAGGAGAAGCACCATATTTAGTAACTGGGTTGAGGAAGGCTCCTCTTGGCCCCGCGTTCAGTGCCGTGGTTTGTGCTGCTCCGAGAGCAGAGCTCTCCTGTGTTTGCATTCCTGAGGTATTGGTGAGGGCCAAGAAGCTGTTGTGCTGGTGGAGAGGTCAGGGGCTGCTGGAAGCTGCTGGAGCCTTGACATTTAAGGCATCTAAGCAGGATGGGGGAAGGCAGCGTGGCAGCTGTAACAGGATCTGTTTTGGGGCTGGCTGCCAGCTCCTGGACTCTGCTCTGGGCGTCGGGATCTGCACCGGGGCAGGTAAACACTGGAGATCATGCCCATGTGGGAGCTGCTCACCTCCTGCTCCAGCTTGCTGGGTGGAGTGTGCCAGGAAGGGTTTGGAAGCTGCGGTGGAGGCTGAGATCAGAGCTGGGACACGAGTCAGGAAAACCTAAAAATCAGGAGAAGAGTCTGGGTGGCCTGAGCCCAGCACCAAGCTCAAGCTCTGGATGGGCTCAGCTGGGTCCCTGAGCCTGTCCTCCTGTCCCATCTCATGTGATATTGATCCCCAAGGCTCAAGCACCCACCTCAGTTAGTGTTCCTCACCTGAAACCACCCTATACACACATCCCAGTCATGGCATGGACCAGGGGTGACACGTTAGCAGGAACTCTTCCATCGTGATCTCAACATGAAGAGAAACTTCTTTACCATGAGAGTGAAGGAGCCCTAGACCAGGCTGCCCAGAGAGGTTGTGGAGCCTCCTTCTCTGGAGGACACCTTCAAAACCTGCCTGGACATGTTCCTGTGTGACCTGCCCTAGATGAACCTGCTTTGGCAGGAGGGTTGAACCAGCTGATCTCCAGAGGTCCCTTCCAACCCCTACTATTTGTAGGATCTGGAGAGGCAACTGTGCACAGCAGAGTAAGGTGTGCCCAAAACGGTGGCAGTGGCTGCAGGTCTCCTGTAGTCTGCCCAAACGCAAGGGGAAATGGGTTTGCTGACATCCCTTTGCCCTGCGTATTGATCGCTGGGGATCTGCAGTGGACTTGGAGGGTGGCAGAGCTGCCTGGGGCAGGGATGTCCACCCCTGTGCTTGTGATTGTAGAGAAATCTCCCCAAACCCACTTTAAGGGCATCTCCAGGAAACCAGCATCAGGAGGGTTAATAGAGCTTCTTAGTATCAACCTTGTAGCTTTGGTGGTTGCTTCCTTTTAAAGCCAGACAATGTTCTTGTTGTGATCCTTATCTCTGGCTGCTTTGCATGGCTCCCTTTTGTACTCCTTGAAAGCTGAGCTCTCCTCTCCCTTGTGAGGACTTGTTCTCCCCAGCTAATTAGGGAGCTCTGGATGAGTTTGCTAATGGCTCGGCTCTCCCCTCTTCTCTAGTGGTCTGCAAGAAGAACTTGGACAGCACCACTGTTGCCGTGCATGGAGAGGAGATCTACTGCAAGTCCTGCTATGGCAAGAAGTACGGCCCCAAGGGCTATGGCTACGGGCAGGGAGCAGGGACCCTGAGCACCGACAAGGGCGAGTCTCTGGGAATCAAATATGAAGAGTGAGTTGAAGTCTTGTTTTCAAAGCTGGGGCTGTTGTGGGCACCTTCTCCCCCACCTCTTGTGAGCTTGGCTGGGTAGCCCTTGCTGAACCTCCAGCAGTGTGTGATCTGGAGAGAGCTGTGGGCTGCCTCTCTGCTCCTCGGGGGAAACCCAGGAGCTCTATCTGCAGGGTGGGATGGGGCTTGATGGGACATGTCCCCATTGCCTGAGCACGCTGCCCATCCCCTCCTGGCGTGCGGCCCCAAGGCTGAAATTTCCATGGGGCTCCACACATCGTGTAAAGCTCTGGGCCTTTCACAACTGGCCTGAGATTTGTGTTCCCATAGCTCTGCCCTCCTCCACCTTGCCCTGATGTGATCTCCCTCCCACCCCCAGGGGCCAGCCCCACCGACCCACCAACCCCAACGCATCCAGAATGGCCCAGAAGGTGGGAGGTGCTGATGGGTGCCCTCGCTGTGGTCAGGCCGTGTACGCAGCCGAGAAGGTGATTGGAGGTGGAAAGGTAAGAAGGGGATGGAGGGGATGGGGCACACAGGTACCATGAGCTGCTGTGTGGCAGGGAAACCTTCAGAGAAGGTCTTGACCTGACCCAGAGGCTGCTGCAGGCTGGGCTGCAGGTGGCTCCAGCTTTGTCCGGTGGCCAAGCTCACTTGGAAGCCTGGCACCAAAAGTAGATCTTGGCATGTCTGGAAAGCAGGTTCTTCAGGCTGCATCACTCTTACATACTTGTAGATGGAAGAGAGATGCATTTTATACTAAATACTCAGAGCACTACTCAGCAGAGGTCACAGTGGACATCCCTGCTGCTGGACGTGTTGGGAGTCTGAGCAGTGATGTGGACCTTGGCCACTGCCACCACTAACTGAACAAGTGCAACGTCCAGCGAGCCTCCCCCAGCCTCTGCTGTGGGCTGGGAGGCTGCAGCCCCAATTCAGGGAGTGAATTCCCGAGGTCAGAGCTGTCCACAGGCTGGGCAAGGTGTGGGCTTGGCTTGGGGCATCTCTCTTGAGATGTTCTGCTGGTGGACTGGGTCTGCTCAGGGTCAGATGTAAAGGACACTCTCAACAGCCCTGGTACGTCCTACGTCAGGTTCATCACTTCACCAGGGTCCTTTGCATCCCAAGCTGCAGCTTCATCCTAGCCCAGCTCTGGGAAGCCCTCTGTGAGACATGGGGACACCTGATCTGCCAGCCCTGGGACCCTGGGTGAGGTCCTTACCCTGAAGCAACCTTCCCTCTGAGGTCGGGGACACGGGCAGAGCTTGCCAAAGCAGCTGGGTCAGGATGTTGTCTTTGTGCCACAGGGGATGGAATGACTGTGCTGGGAAAGCCTCACTGGTGACACTGGGTCACCCCCTGACCCTTGATGTGCTCTGACCTCCCTGGGGTTTCTTGTTTGTCCTTTCCAGAGCAAGGAAAGGAGGCATCTGGTCAACAAAAGAGCCTCCCACCACCATGGTAGCCTAGCTGGCAGTGCAGGGGTTTGTGATGGACACCTTGGGGGTCAGCCCAGGGTGAGAAGCCAGACTTAATCTTAAAATCATGATCTGGGCTTCCTGGTAGGCTTCTGGCCTCGGTGTTTACTGGGAACTAAAGCTGGCAAAGAAACTACACTGGAGCAAAGGCAGAGAGGATTCCAGAGCATGTATTTCATGTGCTAATGTTTGCTGGATGACTCCATCTGCTATCTCCTCCTCCTCCTCCTCCAGCTCCCTAATTTTGCATTTTCTTCCAAAAAAGGTTTCATGTTTTCCTGAGTGTTTATTTGAATTCCTCCGAGAGCAGCTTGGGCTACTCTGGGTCTGCTCGGAGGCTGTGAGCTCATTTCTCCCAGGGGGCCAGGGAGCTGTGGGGGGTGTTTATTTTTAAACCCTGGCTGATTCCTGCATTCTTAGTGTCCGTTCACTGCCTTCCTTGGAGCTGTGGTTGTGTCAGGGCAGGTGTCCCAGCCTTGCTGCCACCCCCTGGGGTGACACACAGCAGATCTCAGCTGGCTGACTCAGGGGGTTTAGAGAGGACAACCTCCAAAGAGGGGGGTGATTGCTCCTTATAAATTATTGTAAATATTATTGTACAAATGACTTTGGCGAGTGGGTTGGAAGTTCTCTGAATCCAGCTCAACACAGGAGCAGTGACCACACCTGATGTTTCCTCTCTGTATCTCCCCCCTGGGGCTGGGAGAACTGCTCCTTCCAGAGAAGAGCTTTCACCCCATTCAGACCTCTGCCAGTTGACCCACTTTGGGTCAGAGACAGAAAAGTGACCCCATTTGGTAGCCAAAGTTTTGCTGGGTGTTGTCTGACCGGGCTCTGCTCCTGTCCCACAGTCCTGGCACAAGTCCTGCTTCCGCTGTGCCAAGTGTGGCAAAAGCCTGGAGTCCACCACCCTGGCAGACAAAGATGGGGAGATCTATTGCAAAGGTGAGTGACACCTTCTTGGACAAGGGACCAGGGTGGGGCTGAGGTCTGGGGAGGTGGCGGCCCCAGCGGCTGCGATGGGACCGGCTGTGGAGCTGGGGCCTCTCTGTTTGCCCAACAAACAGGGCAAACCCTGTCCTCTTTAGGCAGTGCTTCAAGAGGAGGACCTGCTCATGCTCAGCCACCAGCCTTACCCCTCTCTCCCTTCCCATCCCCTGCAGGTTGCTACGCCAAGAACTTCGGTCCCAAGGGCTTTGGCTTTGGGCAAGGAGCTGGAGCACTCGTCCACTCGCAGTGAGGCACCAGGAGCTGAGCTCTCCACTTGCTCAGGGCTCCTCTGTACCAACCAGTGCCTCCAGCCCTCCCTACACCCATGGTGAGCATCCTCACCACCATCAATAGCCACCTGCTGCTTCACAGCGCGAGCCCCTTCCTCCCCACCCTGCCCCAGAGCACCCCAAAGTCCTGGGAGCCCCAGTATGGTCCCCATGGGGTCCTGCTGGTGTGGGTGCTGGTGGGGGGACAGCTCAACACCCACCTGCAGCGAGGCCCCTGTGCCCGAAACGTTCTGCTCTGCGCTGCCCGCCCCAGGCTGCGTGCCCAGCCCTGCCCAGCCCTGCCACACTGTGCCACCCAGCAAGCAATAAACATCAGAGCTGACCATGGCTGCCCCTCCTGCAGAGTTTGTTCCCCCCCATCTGGGGCTGAGGAGGTGCAAGGAGAGACCATGGTCAGGAGATTGAGGGAGGGTGGGAAACGTTTGTGATCATAGCTTGCAATTAAAGCTCGAAGGTAGGAACTGCTTGGTGCAGCTTGACATAGAATAGAATCATTTAGGATGGAAAAGAACTCCGGGATCATCAAGTCCAACCTTTGTCCAACGTCTTCCTGACCTCCAGACCATGTCCCGGAGCTCCACATCTACTCCTTTGCTGACCCCCTCCAGGGATGGTGATTCCACCACCTCCCTGGGCAGCCTGGTCCAAAGCCTGACCACACTTGCAGCAAAGAACTTCTTCCTAACATCCAACCTAAACCTCCTCTGGTGCAACTTGAGGCCATCACCTCTTGTCCTGTCATTAGTTGCTTGGGAGAAGAGCCCAACCCCAGCCTCACCACAACCTCCCTTAAGGTAGTTGTAGAGAGCAATGAGGTCTCCTCTCAGCCTCCTCTTCTCCAAGCTGAACAACCCCAGTTCCCTCAGCCACTCCTCATAAGACATGTTCTCCAGACCTCTCACCAGCCTCGTTGCCCTTCTCTGCACCCACTCCAGCACCTCAATGTCCTTCTTGTCCTGTGGTGCCCAAAACTGGACCCAGTGCTCAAGGTGCAGTCTCATGAATGCTGAGTCCAGGGGCACAATCACCTCCCTGCTCCTGCTGGTCACACCAGTGCTGATACAGGCCAGGATGCTGGTGGCTTCTTGGGCACCTGTGCTCACACTGGCTCATGTTCAGCTGGTGTCCACCAGCACCCCCAGGTCCTTTTCTGCCAGGCAGTTTCCAGCCACTCTTCCCCAATCCTGGAGCATTGCCAGGGGCTGCTCCTGGCCCAGCTGTGGCTGGTGGAGCTCTGGGGGGTGGCTGGGCCAGGCTCTCCCCTGCTCCCACCATCAAAATCCATCTCACCAGCAGCGGTTGATGCTGGGAGGCCCGGGACAGACCTTCTGGGTGTGTCTGGAGCACAACATGTGTGCACACCCTATGAAAACCCTCTCGGTGCTTGTCATGGCTGCTCTCCAAACAGGCGTGCCCAGCACTGCTGGATAATTCACAACTTTTCACCTATTCCCTGGATCTTTAGCACACCCTGGGTCATTCAGCCACCAGCCTGGCAGCTTCCCAGGGTTAATTCCTTTTCATCTAAATCCTTTTCTTTCTTTCTGTGTTCCTCTCGTTTGACTGGTGTGACAGACCCACAGGATCAGGCTCCTGCAGTGCGGAGTTGGGAACTCCAGGGGAATTTGGTTTGGGGATTTTTTTTAAGGTTATAAACATTGTGGTTGAGTAAATGAGACGGGGAATGTTTTGAGGAGCTCAACAGAGGCAGAAATACTTTAGAGGGGCAGGACTTGGGCTCCTTTATCAGCTTCAGCACTTTCTCCCCTTCATCACACCCTTGGTTTTTACACAATGTTTTGGAAGCTGAGATCACAGAATCACAGAATCATTTTGGGTAGAGGAGACCTTTAAGGTCATCAAGTCCAATTGTTAGCCCAGCACTGCCAGGGCACCACTAAACCAGATGGGGAATAAGCTCTTTAAACATCTCTAAAGAAGTGTGATGGACCCCATAGAGACCATTTGCTCCTGGAGGCCTGGTCAAAACCAGGAGAAGATGCTGGATTTAGGTATCATGGGGTCACAGAAAGAAAGATATAGGGCCCTGCAAAGGTCTTGAGTCCAATCTCCTGCTTAATGAGGGTGAGCTCCAAAGATCAGGTTGATCAGAACCTCTGGTGTCAGTCAGGTGTGGAAGCCCTCCAAGGATGGAGGTCCCCCCGCTACAGGTCTTGTCACAGCATTGACCATCCCCCCAGAGAAGGTTGTTCTTGTGTGCATCAGAGTTTCCCTTGTGGCACCTGTGCTCCTTGTCTCTTGTCCTCTTGCCATGCTCTGCTGTGTCTCCCTTATCCACAACCCTTCTCTGTGTAGTGGAAAACTGAAGTTTGGTCTCTCTGAGCCCTCTCTTCTCCAGGCTGGTGGGTCTCTGTTGAGCTTTCAGCCCCAAAGGTCCCAGGTGACAGTGTCCTGGGACAGGGACCTTGTCCTGAGGGTTTGCAGCTGGAGCTTCGTGCTTGCTGAAGTTGCACAGTTCACCTGAGGATGGCCGAGGGGGTGACAGGGACCAACATCCACAGCATGGGCAGAGGCTGTTGGCATGGGGAGGCCAGGACAGGCATCACTGCAGCTCCACATCCAGACTGAGTGCTTGAGGTGGGCTGGAGGAGATGGTGGGACAAGGCCCAGGAGAAGCAGGGTGGGATTAGAGGTGCTTTTAGGGCATCCTCTGTCCAAACTGTGTTGGGATGGCTGTGACCATCTGCTACCCTCTGCTGGTTACTGCTCCTGAGCACGGGCAGGGCTGGTGCTGGTCAACCTGACATGCCTGGACACCTGCACCCAACGTTGTCCAACTCCTTTGAGAGGCAGCAGAGCCACGTTGCACCAGCAGCACCAGCAGCACCCACCCCTGCTGCTGCCAGCCCTTGAAGAAGGGGCTGTGGGACCCAAACGTGCCTCCAAAGAGACAAGCCAGAGGCTTGGCTGGTGGCTGAGCACCCTGCAACCCAGAAGCTGGTGGTGATGGCACCACTCTAAGGGGTCAGACTGGAGCCCTCTGAGGCCAGTTGTGCTGGGGGACCTTGTGGCAGGGGTTGCTGCACTGCACTGGTCAGGAGAGCTCTGTGGAAATGTCCTCCCATGGCTGCTGAGCCAGCCCAGGACAGGACTCAGCCCCCACAGCCCCGTTACCTGCCTGTGATGGATGAACCTCCTGCCTGGTGGGTCTGGGAATGGACAGAGGGGGAGAAACCAGTGGAGAAAGCCTGTGTTAAAGCTCCCTTACATCCATGGCTCTGAGAAAATGACCTTCCCTCAGTGGCTGGAGCCCTGAGAGGCAGGGACCAGTGGAGCTGGGGCCTTGGGGATGGTGGGTTTGGCAGCCCTTGGATCTCCCCAGGGTGGTGAGGAAGGAGATTGGGCTGGCTGCTGGACGCAAAGTGCCCATGGACATCCCAGCAGAGCCAGGAGTGACAGTCCTGAAACTCCTCACCTCCAGATTTCCAGGGCTCAGCATCCCTGGAGCGTGGGAAAAGAGCCTGGGATGTTCCTCTGGGCGGTGAAGCTGCTCTGCTCCTCCCGAAGGTTCTGGGGTGCTGGGGGTGACCTCGGTGGCTGGTCCCCCTGGCGGTGCCCAGCCCTGTGCTGGTGGCGAGGGCCGCGGGGCAGCCGGGGCCGCCTGACGTCAGGAACTGGGTGTGCTGGGACAGCAGGATCCCTGCCAGCCCGGCGAGGCTGCCCCCGGGGAGCACCAACCAGTTCCTGGCTCCGGCAGCCCTGCCCTGCCCTCTTAATGAGGGATAATTGGTGCATCTCATCAGGCTGCAGACTGGCCCCCCGGCCACGCCAGCCATGGGCGATGCCCCCGGCAGGGACCAGCCTTGGAGGGGCTGGGGCAAGAGGGGCTCCTTGGGGGGGAATGGAGAGGTTGGGGTCTGCAGGGGTGATGGAATAGGTGAGTGGCAGGGCAGTGCTGTGTGCCAGGGAGCCATGGGCCAGCCCCTGGGCTGCCAGCCCCAGACAGTGGCCCCAGCACATCCCAGGGGGGAATTTTCTCCCTTCCAGAGCTCACCTGAGCAAAGGGATCTGCACCCTCAGCATCTCTGTGGGCACATCCAGCTGCCCAGCAGGCTGGGACCATCACCCCCTTTGGCCAGCAGGGAGGCCTCAGATGTCCCCAGTGCCAGCCCAGTGAACCCCTGGGTGCCAGGTGCTGGCACAGGATCAGAGGAAGCCATGGTGCCAGGAACGAGCCTGGCTGGAATGGAGACGGGTGCTCCACTGCAGGGGAGGGTGGGCATGGGCAGGATGGGGCTGGGCTGCCATGGCCCCACTCTGGGGGTGCAACCCCCCCTACACAGGTCACATGGGGCTGGGGGATGCTGCTCCTCGCTGTGGGATGGGCTGGGGGCTTCAAATCCCCGTCACAGGGGTTTGGGGTTGGAAAGTCCGAGTGCTGAGCACTGGGACAGCACCCTTGGGTGCAGGGCTGGGTTAGGGGTGGGTGTCAAGGGCATCAGTATCCCCATTGTGGGGCAGCCCTGCACAGCCTTCTGGGAGCAGTGACATCAGACATCTGTCTGCATGTGTCCCCAATTCCCAGATCCCAGCCAGGGGTCCCCAGAGCCCTCCTGGTGTCACTGTGTCTTGACACCCTCTGCCTTGGCTGCAGCTGCACTCTATAGCCTCTTCAGGGCTGGCATTGCACCCCACAGCCCCCACCCGGCCAGCACTGTACCCTATAGCCCCTTCCTGGCTGGCCCTGCACCCAGACTCCCTGCACCCAGCCCTTGCCCCCCCTCCAAGTAAGAATGCACCTCGTAAACCCTATGCCTGGCTGGCACTGCTCCCCAGTACTCTGTGTCCCCACCAGCACTGCACCCTATATCCCTGTGCATGCTGGCACTGCCCTCCCAACACCTGGCACTGCTCTCTCAACATTTGACATGGCACCCCAACAACTGTCACTGCCCTCCCCAACATCTGACACCATCCCCCAACAGCTGGCACCATCCCCCAACATCTGGCACTTCACCCCCAACCTCTGGCACTGCCCTCCCAACACCTGGCACTGCCCCCCATGCCCAGGCTGCCGTGCAGAGGTCTCCAAGCCCTGCCCGGCCTCTCTGCCCCGCAGCCCCAATGCCCACGCCCCGTTCACCGCAGCCCCCGGGGCACCGCCTGCCCGCAGGCACCCCCGGAGCCGCTCCCGGGCGCAGCGAGGCTGAGCCGGGCCTGGCTTCGCCTGGGCGTGATGGAGCTGGCGGCAGGAGGGGCCCGGCGAGGCGGGGAGGAATGCGAGTGGGAGAGCGGCCGGGCATGTAGCGACAGCTCCTGGGGTGCGCGGCGCTGGGATCCCACACGCGGCACTGGGCGGGGAGCAGGGCCCCGGGACCAGGGCATGGGGCACCCCATCGACCGCCCCCTCTGAGCGCCGGGCAGCGGAGGGTGGTGAGTCCCCCGGGGGGGTCCTGGCCTTGGGGAGCTCGGCTCTGACGTGGAAGGGCTGGAAATCCCCCAGCGGGTGATGCCCGAGTGCACCGGCACGAGGTGCTGAGGATCCCGGGGGGGCCGTTATGACCCCCGAGAAGGTGCTGAGAGAAGGGGTGCTGGAGAAGCGGAGCGGGGGGCTGCTGCAGCTCTGGAAGAAGAAGCGGTGCCTGCTGACGGAGAAGGGGCTGCAGCTCTTCGAGCCCAAGGGCTCGCGGCGCAAGGAGCTGAGCTTCGCCCGCATGAAGGCGGTGGAGTGCGTGGAGTGGAAGGAGCGGCACATCTACTTCACGGTGGTGATGGACGACAGCCACGAGATCGACTTTCGCTGCGCCCAGGAGGACCCGGGCTGGAACGCCGAGATCACCATGGGCCTCGTCCGCTTCAAGAACCAACAGGCCATCCAGGTCGTCCGCGCCCGACACAGCTGCCGAGCAGGTAAAGGAACCCCCCCCTGGGCTGCAGAACCCACTGGGGGATGAGGTCCCATCTAGGGGTGGTTTGGCTTCCTCATGGGAATCATAGAGGGGGTCCCATGGATGGGGGTGGGTCTGCAGGGTGGTGGTCCTGTGTCCCCCGGTACTGACTGGGCTCTGCTTTGTAACCCCCACTGGACTTCACTCCCCGCATCCCTAGAGAGGGACCTTCTAACACTCTCCCTCTACCTGGGGTGGCCCCAAGGGCTATGGGGCTCTTGGTCATCTTTGCATGTGGGATGGGGCTGGATCCTGCCCCAGGTCCCAGTGCAGTTGGGGATAACAAGCCCCTTCTCTCCACAGTGGTGCAGTTGGATGCAGCCCCGGGGGTCCAGCCCGCAGCCGCTCAGCATCCCAGGAGCAGGATGGAGATGGCCCTCGGCTCGGTGGGCGGTGGTGAGAACGGGATCCCCGTGGGCAAGTGAGGCCACCTCTGCCCGCTGCTTGGGAACAGGGACGATGGCCCCGGGGAGGCCGGTGCAGGCGCTGGCTCACCCTGGCCTGGGGCAGGACTGAGGTTCTGTGGGAACCAGGCTGGCAGAGCTGCAGGGGCCACATCCCCTTGGCACGGGGACACGGTGAGAGCCACCTCCTGGGGCTCTGGACATGGCAGGAGGTGACATCCCACCATCCTTCAGCTGACATGACCAGGACCTTGGTGGACTGGTGGGAACGCCTGAGCTTCTCCTGCAGGACAGGAGACGGGACAATGAGGTTGACCCCAAAGGAAGCAGTGTGATTGTGAGCTCTGCCTGGATGCCAGTGACACTGGGACTAATGGATGTGGGGACACGGCTCCCCCTGAGCCCCCACGTTGGGAAGAGGCTGGAGAGCTGCTGCTGCAGCAGGGACACCTCCAGGCTCTGTGCCCAGATGACATGGTAACTTGGCCATGCTGCTGGACCCTGCCCTGCCCTGGGCTGTCCTCAGGCTAACGGGGAGCGCTGGGGAAGGCAATGGGGACCCCACCTCCCTGTACCAAAAGTGTCCCCAAACAGGACCTTCTGCTGCTTACCCTGGTGTTGCTTTGATTTGTGGGACCCCGTGGGCTATGGGAGAGCACAAACCCTGCACGGAGCTTTGCTGGCCATTGACACCCCCTAAATCTGCCAGCTGAGCTCCAACCCCCCCCACTGCCACCCCGGTCACCCACCCCGCAGTGACGGTGTCCCCAGGGATTCCCAGGGTGGTTTGTGGGCAGGAGACCGGGGCGCAGGCAGGGAAGGGGTGGCTCTGCCTCGACAGGCAGCGCAGACGCCAGTGCCTGGAGCCACCGAGCTCCGCAAGCTGGAGCCTGAGCCCCAGCCCCATGGGGTGAGGATCATTCTGGAGGCTGCCGGGACGCGTGGGAATCAGGACTCGGTGCCCTGTCCCCCTCATACCCTTCTCTGCACGCTGGCCACCTCCAGCAGACCCCACTCAGGTCCATGGGGTCCTGTCCTCATGCCAGTGCAGCCCCGAAGTGGCTTTGGGGAGAGGTGGTGGCATGGCTGGAGCCTGCTCACTGTGCCAGGGTCGTGCTGGCTCTTTCCGAGCAGCCTGGAAATAAGTGTTTTGGTGGTTTTCCACCCAAAGAAACCTGCTTGGCCATCCCTGCTCCTCAGCTTCATTTGCTGAGGAACCCCTGCTTGTGAATGGAGACAAGCAGAAGGTTTGGATGGGGGGACACACAGAAGAAGCTGGATCCAAACCCTGCACAGCCAGAGCTCTGCACCATCCCTGTGCTGTGACAGGGACAGACGGACCAAAACATGGTGGGGTCCAGGGATGGTGTGACCTGGTCCTCTGCCCCAGGGAGATCCTCTAGGCATGGAGCCCTGCGTGGACCAACCCCCCAGACCAGGTGCCCACACATATGTAGGAAATGGGGTTGTCAGCGGTTGGAGGAAGATGCTGGTGCTCACACGGCTCTTCCATGGCAAGGATCTCCCATCTGGGGTTACTTGTAAATCTTCAGCTGGAGTCAGGGATTCAATGAGGCTCATTCAAAACCCTGCAGCATCCTGAGCCTGTGCCTTGATGGAGCAGCACCTGGGGGTGGGAAATACCCAGTGCAAGGAGTTTTCCAAAGTATTCTGGATTTTGAGCCAGACTGGACCATCTGACTCATTTTCAGATTGTCTGCTCAGTGTAAGTAGAGATTTTCTGTTTTCCAGCTGCCAGAAAGGAACTGGGGAAGAAAGCAGTCAAGATGGGTTTGTGTAAGCATCAGCCCTGGCTGTGGACTTGTCCACCATGAAGCAGCAGAGAGGTTGTCTGGGGAGAAATGTAGGTGGTTAATAGAGGGAGAGGGACAAAGAGAGACAGGAAAATTGCTGTGTTGGTGTTCCAGGTCCAGGCATGAGGAAAAACGAGATTTTCCATCCCCATCCTGAGCTCCTCATCATTCTACAGCCCAACATGCAGCCCCTGTACCTCATATCCCCCGAGTCTGGGGGTTTCTTCTGTGCAGACACCAAAATGAGCCAGATCCACCCTCAGCAGGGGTTTCATGGCCCGACCTTGGGAGCAGGGGCTGGGGAGCCCAAGCCCAGCAGCAGCGGGTGGGTGGGAGGCTGGAGCTTCACTCACTGCCTGGGAGGGCTGAATTCTTCATGCAGAGGAAAAGGTCACCCGGAGAGTGAAGAGCAAATAAACAACCAAGAGACTTGGCTGGACAGCGGAGACGGGACAGGGCCGGGAGCTGGTGCAGCCCCATCACCAGTCAGGTGGTGCCTGCACATTGCTGGCCAGGATGGAGCTCAGTGATGATGGGTGAGGTTGGGCAAATGGGGTGATTTTACCTGAGGGGAAATCTCCTGTAAGCTCAGAGAGCAACCAGGTTTACAGGAGAAGGCAAGAAATGGGGGGGAGAAGGGCCCTGGGAGCATGGCAGGAGGCTGAGCACTGGGGAAGTGTTTTGAGTTCACAGAATCGGGATCATTAAGGTCAGAAAAGACCTCTAAGATCATCAAGTCCAACCATCAACCCAACACTACCATGACCCCCAGACCATGTCCCAAAGCTCCACATCTACTCGTTTGTTGAACCCCTCCAGGGATGGTGACTCCAGCACCTTCCTGGGCAGCCTGGGCCAGTCCCTGACCACTCTGTCAGCACAGAACTTCTTCCTAATGTCCAATCGAAACCTCCCCTGGGGCAACTTGAGGGCGTTTCCTCTTATCCTAACATTAGTTACTTGGGAGAAGAGACCAACACCTACCTCTCTACAACCTCCTTTCAGGTAGCTGTAGAGAGCAATGAGGTCTCTCCTGAACCTCCTCTTCTCTTTGACTAGTTGAGTTGACTCTGCACAGACTTAGGGCAAGGGAGTTCTGAGGGCACTTCCATCCAGCCCAAAGAGCAGGGAGAGGACACATGGGAAGAGTTTCTAATGTCCCTGGAGGTGGGGAAACTGAGGCATGGCAGGAGGTTGGTTGGCATGTGGCCTTGCAGGTGGCTCCTGCTGTATGGAGGAGATGGATCCTGGGGACCCTGCACTGGGGACACCAGCAGAGCTGGGGCTGGGCCCCAAAATGAAGCGAGGTGCCCTGGAGCTGCCAGAGTTCAAAGGCAGAAGCCTGAAAATCCGGCTCGGCTGCTCCCAGCCCCGAGGTGCCCCCACTCCACCGACCCTTCCTGAGCTGCTTGGAGGATGCCCCAGTGCTGGGGCTCCTCTGCCCAGGCTGGGGGCTGCCCTGTGCCCCCACTCCTGGGGCCAGGAGCTCTGCCAGCACCCATGGGTGCTGGGGCTGGCACCTTCCTTACAGGGTGATGTTGGGTGCACAGGAGGTGGTGGCCGGGGGAGATCCAGGGTCCTTTTTTCCACCCAACACCCAGCCCTGGCTTTGGGGTCAGAATGGGGCTGAAACCCCCCAAGAGCCAGTGAAGGTGATGGGGTCATGCTGCTGAGATGGGGTTTGCAGCGTGATGGTGCCAATGGCAGGTGAGACCACGGGTACCTTCTCCATCACCACTGACAGCCCCGCTTCTCTTGCCAACATCAGTGTAGTCTGGGGGTGGGGTTTCCTCAGAAGAAATGAAAAGAAAACAAATTCACATTTGTAGCAAGCAGTATTTTTTTCTGAGCTCTGGGTCAAGTGTGTGGCTTCCATCAGATGCTCCAAAAATTATTTGGTTGTTGTCCATCCTTAATTATAATTCCTAAATCACTGGATTTCATTTTGGGATCCACAACCTACCTCTGGCAGTGCCAGGCTGGAGAGCTGCCCATGTCCTGGAATGGAGTGCAGTGATTGCACGTCTGCTATTCCCCATCCCCAGTGTCCTGGGATTGGGTCTTGGAGAGGGTGTCCCAGGGAGGTGGTGGAGGAGGTGGGTGATGAGTGTGGTTGTGAGCAGGAGGGAAGGGGTCACCACCTCATCTGGCACCTCATGAAGATACAAAAATAGCAGCCAGGAGCTGCAGAGGGCTGGGGTGCCTCAGAGACAACGGGAGGGCTTAGAAATATCTTGGAAATGTCTAAAAAATGTCAAGGTCCCTGCCTGGGCCTGAAATTTGGGATTATTTGGAATAGTATTTTTCTTCCCCCTGTGAAATGTTTTGCCTTGGGCTGAAAACCAGTCTGGGTTTTAGGATATTTGAGCTGAGGTTGCTGTTGAGCCCTGTCAGCCCTTCCACACGGACACAGGGGCCCATCTCCTCCTCTTCTTGATAAGAGTCGACAAGATCAACCTTGGGAAGGTTTCATGTGTCACTTGGCAGAATCAGGGAAAGCTTCAAGTCTTCAGTGGGTGGCTCAGCTCCATTTTAATTGTCTCTCCACTGTGCCCCAGTAGAGAATTCCTCCTTGTTTCACAAAGGTTTTTCTACGTGCTGATGACACAAGGAACCCGTTAGCTCTGAGTTTCCTCCTCAGCTTTGGCACCTCCTGCAAACATCCCAAGTCTCCCCAAGCTGAGAAAAACAACTGGCCCCACAAAACTTCTGGAAGTGGAAGGTATTTCTCCCGTTTTGAGAAAATTGTCCTGATTTTGGATGCAGTCCCACAGCTGCTTCCACATGGATGTGCTGCTGGGCAAAGTGGGGAGAGTCTCGTGCCCATGGATGGAAAGCCTGATCACAGACACCATCCCCAGCTGCACCATGGGTAAGACGGTGCCCAGCCAGGTAGGGGTTCCCAGAGCAGGAGGCTGTGGCTGGAGAAGGCTCCTGGGAGCCCAGGACATGCAGCAACAAATCCCAAATGGATAAGAAGCCTCTGCCCCACTGAGTGGTGGGAGATGTTGAAGTCTTGGTGGGGCTGATGCAATGGGATGAAGATCAACAGGGCAGAGATCTGAGCTGGGAGAGGCCTCTCAGCCTCACGGGGCATGGCTGAGGTCTGGCCTGAGCCCTCACTGGTTCCTGGGTCAGGCTGTGATGCTCATCCAGATTCTGGTCCACTTTCCATAGAATCATAGAATTGTCAGGGCTGGAAGGGACCTTCAAGATCATCCAGTTCCAACCCCCCTGCCATGGCAGGGACACCTCCCACTCCATCAGTTGCTCACAGCCCCAGCCAGCCTGGCCTAAAAAATGTCCAGGGATGGGGCTTCCAGCACCTCTCTGGCCAACCTGGGCCAGTGTCTCCCCACCCTCCTGGCCAACAACTTCTTCCTAACGTCTCATCTCAATCTCCCCACCTCGAGTTTGGAGCCATTCCCCCCAGTCCTACCACTACCTGACAGCCTCAGAAGTCCCTCCCCAGCTTTCTTGTAGCCCCCTTCAGATCCTGGAAGGCCACCAGAAGGTCCCCTCGGAGTCTTCTCTTCTCCAGACTCTCTCCATCTCCACGGCTGTCCCCACTGCCAGCTCTGCTTCAATGTCTTGGGGTATCACCTGGTTTGCTGAGACTCACAGATGGAGCAGGCTGAGGAAACCATTTGCAGGGCTACAACAAGCATTGATTGTTGGAGAGCATCCCCAGGAGGCTGCCACCCTCTGCCACGAATCAACGGAGCATCTGGGCCTGGATCCCTCCTGGCAGCTCATGAAGGATCAGAGCTGCTGGATGAGCTGCATGAGAAAGACCCAGGCAGGGATCAGCCATCAGGACAACCCACATGGACCTTCACGACTTGCTGCAGTCCTGCAACCTTGCAATCACCTTGTTTGGAGAAGGTCACCTCAATGTCCCCATGTCTCTGAGCTGTTCCACAGATGGAAAACCTCCTCCCACCCCGTGGTGTCTGTGGGGCCTCCTCCATCCCAGCTGGTGGGCTCCTGGCATCTGGGGCTGGCTCTGAGCGTGGCAGCCAAGGGGTGGGATGGACTCGTGTCACGTGTGAGCTCCCAGAGGACAACAGAGGCTCAGCTGTTGTTGCTAAGTCTGTCCTGGATGCCCTGGGCAGCCTGTTGTCTTTGTGAATGCCAGCGGGGTGGATGAAATGAGGATGGGGTTTGGAAGAGGACAAGGACATAATGGTGGGATGGCTCCAGGGTTCAAGGAGGGAAAGGGATCCCTCCAGCACTGCTGCTAACCTGCTGCTTCAGGGAAATGGCTTCACGTGGGGCAACCAAACTGCTCATGGGGACTGGATACCTCTGAATTTGGAGGCCAACACCTCAAGGAGTTGGAGGCCAACACCTCAAGGAGCCAGAGACCACTGTGGTCCCAGTGCAGTTCTCCTGAAGCTGGAGGGCAGGTGTGGTAGCCCCTGTAATGCTTGTGGGGCTTGTGTCCAAGGATGAGGAGTCACCAACACCCTCCAAGGACTCAGCATGTGCAGAGGGAGAGAGAAACTGCCCATGTCCATCTAAACACATGCAAGGTTCTCTATTTATAAGAAGTTGAGCATGGGTGACCTGTAGGACCACTGGGACATTTAGGGACAAGTGGCACTTGGCCCTGGGTGGGTCTGGCCTCCCCATACGGCTCTCTGGGAATTTTTTGCTGGCATCCATCCCCTCAGTGGCAGCCTGTGGGGAACCTTCACTTGAATTCGTGGCTCCCAGGAATGAGGGGATATTATTTAGCTTTGAACGGTCCCAGCACTGCTCTGCCCCATAGATTCCCAGCCTGTCCCCTTCCTACCTGCCAGCAGCTCAGAGGGGTGCCCACAACCTCAGGTAGCACCTGATAAAACAACCCCTTCCCTTGAGGTAACTCATTGTGGTTTGCAAGCCAGAGGTGGAGACCCAAAATGTCATAGAATCATAGAATCATTTAAGTTGGGAAAGACCTCCAGGATCAGCAAGTCCAACCTTCATCCCAGCGTCTCCCTGACCCCCAGACCATGTCCCCAAGCACCACATCTACTCATCTGTTGAACCCCTCCAGGGATGGTGACTCCAGCACCTCCCTGGGCAGCCTGGGCCAGTCCCTGACCACTCCGTCAGCAAAGAACTTCTTCCTAATGTCCAATCAAAACCTGCCCTGGTGCAACTTGAGGCCATCACCTCTTGTCCTGTCATTAGTTCCTTGGGAGAAGAGCCCAACCCCAGCCTCACCACAACCTCCTTG
>VYZX01012777.1:1049-158465 GCA_013401335.1 Brachypteracias leptosomus | reverse complement strand
TGGCTCCCAGGAATGAGGGGATATTATTTAGCTTTGAACGGTCCCAGCACTGCTCTGCCCCATAGATTCCCAGCCTGTCCCCTTCCTACCTGCCAGCAGCTCAGAGGGGTGCCCACAACCTCAGGTAGCACCTGATAAAACAACCCCTTCCCTTGAGGTAACTCATTGTGGTTTGCAAGCCAGAGGTGGAGACCCAAAATGTCATAGAATCATAGAATCATTTAAGTTGGGAAAGACCTCCAGGATCAGCAAGTCCAACCTTCATCCCAGCGTCTCCCTGACCCCCAGACCATGTCCCCAAGCACCACATCTACTCATCTGTTGAACCCCTCCAGGGATGGTGACTCCAGCACCTCCCTGGGCAGCCTGGGCCAGTCCCTGACCACTCTGTCAGCAAAGAACTTCTTCCTAATTTCCAATCAAACCCTGCCCTGGTGCAACTTGAGGCCATCACCTCTTGTCCTGTCATTAGTTCCTTGGGAGAAGAGCCCAACCCCAGCCTCACCACAACCTCCTTGTAGGTAGTTGTAGAGAGCAATGAGGTCTCCTCTCAGCCTCCTCTTCTCCAAGCTAAACAACCCCAGTTCCCTCAGGTGCTCCTCATACAACATGTTCTCCAGACCCCTCACCAGCTTCATTGTCCTTCTCTGCACCCTCTCCAGCCCCTCAATGTCCTCATTGTGCCAACTGAAGAGGAGGGATGGGGGGATCCTGGGCTCCTGCCAGACCTTCTGCTGCCAGTTGAGGCTTTGAAACCGATGCTGAAGCCCTGAATTGAGGGGTCCCCTTTCCCCATCCCTCTCCTGACCTTTCCTCCTCCTCCTCCTCCTCCCTCCAGGTCCCAGCAGAGGATGAAACCTGAGAGTGGAGCAAGTGGGAATGCGGATCCTTTGTCACGGGCTAATTTTGGCTCCTCTGTGCTGGGGAAACAATCCGGAGGCAGCCGGAGGAGCGATGCTGGAGGGTTGGCCCCAGGGGGGCTTTGGCCTTATAAAGGTCTAACGGGGCTGCTATAAAGCCTCCTCCTGGGCTGCTGGGAGCAGATCTGCTGTTTCCCAGGGAAGGGGAAACATCCCTGGAGGGCTCCTTGAGGAGGGTGGGCTCAGGGAGGTTTCTCCTGTGCTTGCTGGGGCTTGACTGGTGCAGGTCAAGCAAGGATGGGATGGCCACTTCCATTGCCATTGTCACCATCACCGACCTTGCACCAGCTTGGGGTGCTTCTCATCACCCCCTACCAGGACACAGACCCCCCTTGGTGTCCAGGCAGGGGACAAGGAGCTGGAGAAGATGGCCACACATCCCCTGCTCTGCCCCCCACCATGGAGCTGCCCCACACATGCAGCTGCACGTCCCTGCAGACCATAATAACCTCGGGATTAACATGCCGGGCATTGTCCCTGCCGGGCTGCACGCTGGGAATTGTTTGCTCCTAAACTTCCCCTAAAAATATCTCACGACAGGTGTTGCTGCCCCTTGGTCCCCACCACATGAAGCCTCCTCCCCAGGCCAGGGGCTGGGGGTGCAGGGGGGGTGACTGCAGCTTTTTTGCTGCTTTTCAGGAATTTTTCAGGGAAAACATAGAATCATTGAATGGTTTGGGTTGGAAGGGAACTTAAAGATCATCCAGTTCCAACCCCCCTGCCATGGCAGGGACACCTCCCACTAGATCAGGTTGCTCACAGCCCCATCCAACCTGGACTTCACCACTTCCAGGGATGGGGCTTCCACCATTTCTCTCCAGGCAACCCATGTTAGTGTCTCCTCACCCTCATGGTGAGGAACTTCTCCTAAACATCAGGGCTTGTGAAGAGCTGAAAGTCTCTTGAGCATCCCAACCCTCTGAGCTGGCAACTCTGGATGGTCCTGCTCCCCAAAGAGGGGTCTGGCCCATCCTCCATCCCAACCCATCATCTGTGGTGCTGTAACCCCACCCTCGGTGTTTAACCCATCACTCCTCAGCAGTGGGCCATGTCCTGCCCTGGAGAGGGGGGAGGGGGGTGTTGTTTATCCTTCAGCTCTGGGGGCTCCAGGGAGGGTCCTCAGCCAGAATTCCATGGGGACCAGCACCACAGCAGCTCTCCAGCTGCTCACACCCCCCAGCCCGCTTGCAGAGACTGTCTGAAAGAAAAGAAAGAAAAATAAAAGAAAGAGATAAGAAAAATCAGGAGATTTTCTGTAGACAAAAAGTAGAATAGAAAAGAAAAAAGAAAAATTAAGATATTTTCTGCAGAGAAAAAGGGGGATAGAAAAGAAATAGAAAAAAAAGGAGAGAAAAAAGAAAAATTGGGGTATTTTCTGCAGAGAAAGAATAGAACAGAAAACAAAAAGAGAGAAAAAAAGAAAAATCAGGATATTTTCTGCAGACAAAAAAATAGAATAGAAAAGAAATAAAATTTAAAAAAAAATTAGGGTATTTTCTGCAGACAAAAATCAGGCAATGTTTCAGCCTGTGGTTTCTTGCAGGCTCAGGGCTTTTCCAGGGTCTCTCTTGTTGGTTTACATTGGAGACGAGCGAGGTGGACATGGCATGAAGAACACCCCCCATCACACCATGGTCAGCCTGACCCAGCACATCCCTGTGCTCACACTGCACACGTGTGAGTGGGATGGTGAGCAGAGAGTGTGGCCAAGCTGGGCTGATGGACACGCAAAGATCAGGGGAATACACCAGGGTCACATGTTCACTGTAACATGTGTGTGCCACGTGTGTGTGCCACCCATGAAGATCCCATCCTGTTGCACCAGGGTCATCCTGAGCTGCACATGTGTGAGTAGGATGGTGAGCAGCATGGCCAAGCTGGGCTGATGGACACGCAAAGATCAGGGGAATCCACCTGGGTCACACGTGTTCACTCTAACATGTGTGTGCCACGTGTGTGTGCACCCCATGAAGATCCCATCCGGTTGCACCAGGGTCATCCTGAGCTGGCACATCCCTGTGCTCACACTGCACACGAGTGTGAATAGGATGTTGAGCAGCAAGTGCAGCTAAGCTGGGCTGATGGACACGCAAAGATCATGAGAATCCACCATGGTCACACGTGTTCACTCTAACATGCGTGTGCCACACGTGGGTGACCATGTGTGTGTCACCCATGAAGAATCCACCCTGTTTCACCAGAGTTAACCCAACCCAGCACATCCGTGTGCTCACACTGCACATGTGTGAATAGGATGTTGAACAGCAAGTGTGGCCAAGCTGGGCTGATGGACATGCAAAGATCATGACAATCCACCGAGGTCATGTGTGCACTAGAACAAGTGTGTACCACATGTGGGGGACGTGTGTGTGTCAACCATGAAAAATTCACCCCGTTGCATCAGTCACCCCAGCCACCACATCAGTAGGATGTTGAGCAGCAAGTTCCAGCCAAGCTGGGCTGATGGACACGCAAAGATCATGGGAATCCACCAGGGTCACAAAACACGTGTGTGCCACGCATGGGTGACTGTGTGCATGTCACCATGTGCTCGTGTGCCACATGTGAGCAGGATGGTGAGCAGCAAGTGCTGGCCAAGCTGGGCTGATGGACATGCAAAGATCATGAGAATCCACCATGGTCATAAATGCACTAGAACAAGTGTGTGCTATGCGTGGGTGACGTGTGTGTTTCACCCATGAAGAATCCACCCCATTGCACCAGGGTCACCCCGATCCACCACATCAGTAGGATGTTGAGCAGCAAGTTCCAGCCAAGCTGGGCTGATGGACACGCAAAGATCATGGGAATCCACCAGGGTCACAAAACACGTGTGTGCCACGTGTGGGTGCCGTGTGCGTGTCACCCTGTGCTGGGGAGGGTGCCCCAGGTGTGTGTGGCACGTCGCGGGGCTGGCGCTGGACGGGGTTGGTGCTATTTTTACTGGCCACTGGCGGCAGGGCTGGGGTTTCATAGCCCCGCTCCCCAGGCAGCCCCGGCACTGCGCGGCTCTGCGGGGAACAGGCTGCACCTCCCTCCCTCCTGCCCGGCCCCGAGGTAAGACCCTGCCCCGGGGGGGACCCCCAGGGTGTGCTGGGGGGGACACGGGCAGGAGGGAGGACACTGGAGCTTGGATGTGCTGGTGTGGGAGAGGAGCCCCCAGCACATGGGTTTGCCTGAATTTCTCTCTGTTTGAGGTCGCTTGGATTTTTTCTTTGCTCTTGGAGAGAGGATTGGTGGGATAGCAATGGGGGGAAATAACCCTAAAATCCCCAGTGGGCTTCAGGAGTGAGATTTGCTTGGTTTTCCTGAAAACAGGCAAACAGGACCTTTTTGGGGAGCATTTACCGGTGTGTTGGCTCATGATCCCTGGAGATGCCAGCTCATGATCCCTGGAGGTGCTCAAAAAACATATAGACGTGGCACTTCAGGACATGGTCTAGTGATCATGGTAGTGCTGGGTTGATGGTTGGCCCTGATGGTCTTAGAGGTCTTTTCCAACCTCAGTGATTCTATGATTTTATGATTCTGTGATTCTGTGATCACTTGTGTGCCCGGGGAGGTGAGGTTCAGGTCTGTGAGCAGGGCGTGTATGTCTCGTGTTGGCTGGGTGCATGTTCCTGGTGTGTCTCTGGCCCCCTGGGACAGGGGAAGATGCCACGACTGGCTGTGTTTGGATTGATGGGGTTATTTCTTTTAAGGATTTCCATCACCTTGATGGTTTAATAAGCTTTGTAAGCTTTTCATGGCTGGGGGAATGCAAACAGTGCAGAATTAGCTTGTCCAGCTCCTCATTAGAGAGCAGTTTCTTGTGGATGCTCCAGATCCAGCTGAAGCCCAAAAGTCCCTGCATGAGACTGCTGGGGATGTCTTATCAGCACAGCCAAGTCCTGGGAAACCAATTTAGAGCTATTTGGCCCTAAAAGTTGATTGACCTTGGTAGAGGTCATCAACCCGAGGAGCAGTGTGGGTCCTTCCAGGGACGCTGGGCTTTGTTCAACGGGGAAGGCTGGAGATGCCAAGAGGCTTCACCCAGCCCTTGCTCACCTCCGAGCCAAAGGCTTTTCTGCCTCCCTGGAAAGAAATTAGGGGGGAGCATCTGGTACCCGACCCCTCAATGCACCAGTGCCAGGCAAGAGGAGCCACTTTCTCTGCTCCTCCTCTTTGGTGTTTATGGTGTCCAAAAAAAGCCCCCAAAAGGCGCCAAACAGGCAGCTCTGGCTGCGTCTGACTGAGGTGGCTTTGGGGAGAGACAAATTCCTGTGTTTGGGATTTTTCCTTGTGAATCCAGGGGTCTGGAAGGCTCTGTAGGGGTGATTTCTGCCTGGATTTTATGGCATTTCCCCCCCAGGTCTGTCCAGGCAGTGGGGGCACAGGGAGGGGACAGGGACAAGCAGATGGAGCCATGAGGAACACCCAGATCTGCTCGGCATGGGCTCCACAGACACCTAGGAGCAGCTGTTTGAGACCAGGAATGTTCCTTTTTCCTTCTCCCAGCAGGAATCTTTGGGGTTTAAAAGAGTTTCCAAATTTAGGGGGATGCAAAAAATCCCAGCTTTGTGATCTCAGTTCTAAGGAAAAGGACTAAACCCATCTCTGGAAAATGCTGTTTCTTTACAAAATAGGGCATCAACTTTTGGTTGGAAAGAGAAAAAAAAAAAATGATGGGCATTTTCCCATAGATTTTCCTATTATTCAGGCTTATGTGGTGCCCTGGCTGCTTGGCAGAGAGGGAAGCATTAGAGGCAGTGCTGGGGAAGCTGGTGGGATGGGGCATTTTGAGACAGCTGCCAGGGCATAGGATTACCCAGCACATTTAAAATATGAAACCCTGAGGATTCCAGCAGGGACGCGGCTGCTGAAGGAATCTGCTCAGCCCTGGGCCCCTTGTTCCATCCCTTAGGAGATGGGTTTGGCCCCACCACCCCACGGGGAGCTCCAGCACCCACCCACCCACCCCATGGGAGCTGACACAGTGTTGGGGGCCCCAAGGTGCCCGTTCCTCCCGAGCTTCCCAGCCCCTTGCCCCGAGCTGGGGTGGGCGAAGCAGCAGCTCCGTGCTTGGGAAAACCCCGAGGAGCAGGAGCCCGAGTCCTGCAGGGCTGGCTGGGGGCAGGTTGGAGCTTGCCCCAGAGAAGGTTTCCTTGGGGTAGATGGTTCATCCTGGTGTTCTCCAGAAGCTGTGGAGTCACTTCCCTCTGCTGACAGTGCGGGGCAGCACCGGACCTCAGGAGCATCCCACCACCCCTGCTGCTGGGCTCGGGGGGATTTGGGGTTTGCTCCTTTGTTTCAGCTTCTTTCCTTTTTATTTTTCTTTTGTTTTTTGTTTGGTTTTTTTTTTGCAGGTGACCACCAAACCGCCAGGATGCCAGAGCCGTAAGTAGCACAAATTTCCCTCAGGTTCCACTAAATCCTCACTGAGCTGAGCTTGTCCATCTCCGGAGAGGAGACCAGCCCATGCTCAACACCTCTGTGCCACCCCCCATTGCAAAAAAGATCTCTAAACAAAAATTATTAGCAATTTCAATGCCCTGATGCCAGCAGGTCGAGGGAGGGGATTGTCCCCCTCTACTCCCCCCTCATGAGACCCCACCTGGAGCTCTGCAGCCAGTTCTGGAGCCCCCAGCACAAGAAAGATCTGGAGGTGATGGAAGGTGTCCAGAGAAGGGCCACGAGGATGATCAGAGGCTGGAGCACCTCTGCTACGAGGACAGACTGAGAGAGTTGGGGTTGTTCAGGCTGGAGAAGAGAAGGCTCTGAGGGGACCTTCTAGTGGCCTTCCAGGATCTGAAGGGGGCTACAAGAAAGCTGGGGAGGGACTTTTGAGGCTGTCAGGTAGTGGCAGGACTGGGGGGAATGGGTCCAAACTCGAGGCGGGGCGATTGAGATGAGACGTTAGGAAGAAGTTGTTGGCCAGGAGGGGGGGGAGACACTGGCCCAGGTTGGCCAGAGAGGTGCTGGAAGCCCCATTCCTGGACATTTTTTAGGCCAGGCTGGCTGGGGCTGTGAGCAACTGATGGAGTGGGAGGTGTCCCTGCCATGGCAGGGGGGTTGGAACTGGATGAGCTTTAAGGTCCCTTCCAACCCCAACAATTCTCTGATTCTATGATTCAAACCTTGGAGCTTTCCTAGATCCCAAACCAGGGATCTGAGGTGGGCAGCACCACTTGCTTTGCTGTGAGGCTCTTTTCATAGCACATCACACAAATACATTGAAGAGAAGGGATCAACCTCCCTGTGGGGTTTTTCCTCAAGCAGTGACATGGAGATGCCCCAGCCCTGTAAACCTGAATGGGATCCAACCACCCTCTGTGCCAGCCCCCAGGAATGAGGGTGTTGTGACCTGAAGAGCAGGGACTGAGTGGGGCTGGCACGATGGGCACGGTGACAGCTCATGGTCCACGTTTGGGTGGCGTGGTGGCTTCCTGAGCAGTGGCCTGGAGAGCTCACTGCACCTGCAGAGAGCACCATCATCCCAACCTGCCTTGCTTGCAGGTGGCAACTGTTAGCTAGAGAAATAAGGAAACCAACTGCATGACATGAGAGGCTTTTCTTGACTGACACCTCTTGACTCTTTCACTGATGCCCTCTTCTCTGGAAAGGGTCCAGAGAAGGGCCATGAGGATGATCAGGGGACTGAAAGACCTGCCCTATGAGGAAAGGCTGAGAAATCTGGGATTGTTCAGCCTTGAGAAGAGAAGGCTCAGGGGAGACCTTCTCACCATGTGCCATTACATAAAGGGTGTTTATCAAGAGGATGGAAACTCCCTTTTTACAAGGAGTCACATGGAAAAAACGGGAATGGATGCAAGTTGCTCTTAGGAGATTCCGACTGGAGTCCAGAAGAAAATTCTTTGCAATGAGAACAATTAAACATTGGAATAGTCCCAAGGGAAGTGGTGGATTCCCTTACATTAGGCAGTTTTAAGACTGAGCTCCACAGGGTGCTGGGACAGCTCATTGAAACTGGATTTTTCTATCTTGGAAAGGTTGGACTAGATGATCCTTGAGGTCCCTTCCAACCTGACATTCTATAATTCTGTGATTCTTGTTCTCTAATGTTCTCTGATGTTCTCTTCTCTTGTTCCTTGTTGCTCCTCCCCGGACACCCTCCTGTCTGCAGGGAGGTAAGTGCTGTTCCTTTCGGGACCCATCTCGATGCTGCTCCATGTTTACTGTGAGTTTGTTTTCAAAGGGGTTTTGTTTTGTTTTGTTTTTTCCCCTCCCCTTTCCCCTAGAGAAAATCCAAGATCACAGCCTCACGCAAACTCTTGTTGAAGGTGAGTCCTGAGGGTTGGAAACTCCCTGGGGTTTGCTGGGGGAAGGGAGCTGGGGTTGAAGTGCGTGGTTGGTGGGACAACAATGAGGAACAGCAGAAGTATGGGCCTTGGGGAGCAGCTCCTGGTCCCACCTCTTGTCTTCCCCCAAATCCTCACTCATGTGGGCTCTGTGGTCCGTGCACCAAACAACCTTCCCCTCCCCTCCACTTTGCTAAGGTGGGGGGAGACCTTGATGCCTTCAGCTCTAAAGCCACAGACCTGGTGTTTGGGCACCAGAGGCTCTGCAGCACAAGTTTGGGAGCTCCCACTGTTGTGGCTTGGGAAGATCATTGACTGCCACAGCAGAGCAAAGAAAGTGCTGATGTCAGCATCCATGGGGACCACCGTGCCTGTGGTACCTCTGGCTGTGCTCCTCCCTCTGCCTTTGGGGTCACCACACTAAAGGGGTCGGGGTTTTTTGATGTGTGTTGCACCAGCACAGCTATTTTGGGAGGACACCTACAGCAGGGAGGAGGTTTGGGAGGCAGGCAGGAGTGTCCCATCTACAGATGCTGTGTGAGGAGGCTCAGGGGGGACTCAGGAGCCTGCCCACACCTTTGCCACTTACTTGTGCTTGTAGAGTTTGATGCTGGCGAAAGCCAAGGAGGAGTGGGATCAGGAGATCGTGGACAAGCAGGCGGAGAAGGAGCGATACCTGTCTGAGAGGATCACCCCACTGTACACCAGTGGGCTTTCCTTGAGCCAGCTCCAGGTATCTCCCAGGTCTGAGGGTGGAACAAGCTCTTTGGAGCATGGAGGGGCATCACTCACTGCTCTCCTCTTGTGCTTGTCCCCCAGGACCTGTGCAGGGAGCTGCATGAGAAGGTTGAAATTGTGGATGAAGAGAGATATGACATCGAAGCCAAGTGCAACCACAACACTCGGGAGGTAGGAGCCAGGGTGGTCTATTTGCTTCTCCATGAACTCCCTCCCAGATGGCAGCTTGGGCCTCAATGAGGGGCTGTCATGGATGGGCTGAGCTTGGATGAGGGACGTGCCCCAGGGTTATCTAAAGGTTGGTATTTGCTTTGCAAGGCTTCAGTCAGCACAAGGTTCATCCCTGCCTCAAGGGACTCAAACTGTCCATTGAGTTCACAGGCAACCTCCTCACTCTCCTGGTCACCCCTCGTGGGTCTGAGAGCTCCTTCTTGTGGTATGGCTGCCACATGAGTGGGCTGGGACAAGGTGATGACAACAGCTCTGCTCAGGTGGACAGTGCCTTGGTGACGGTGGTCCTCAAGGCTGCTTTTGTGGCACAGATCCCTCTGGGGCTTGGTGTCAGCAGAGCCTCCTACCTCAGCCAGGAGCTGTTTGTGCAAAGCAGCCATGAGGTGACCTCCCATTCCTCGTCCTTTCCTCTACCTGCAGATTAAAGATCTGAAGATCAAAGTGCTTGATCTCCGAGGCAAGTTCAAGCGACCACCCCTGCGCCGGGTCCGTGTCTCTGCCGATGCCATGCTGAGGGCTCTGCTGGGCTCCAAGCACAAGGTCTCCATGGACCTGAGAGCCAACCTCAAGTCTGTCAAGAAGGAGGATACGGAGAAGGTGGGTGACACTTCTTGAGACCAGAGATGGAGACACCTCCTAGGAATGCCCTTGCCTTTCTCCAAGGCCACCTGTGAAGTCTGCATGGGCTGTGCTCATCCCTTGTAATCCCCAGAAATAGCACAGGGCAGTTGTGGACACTGCCCATTGCTGGGTGTTGTAGGACCACAGGGAGCAGTTTGACTGGGCCAGGTAACTGGTGGACTATGAGAAGTGAGGTCTAGGGCTGTGTCCATGATGCTCTTCCTTCCCAAAGCATGTGGGGTTCTTTCAGCTGGGGCTCCCTTGGTGTGTCTTTTGAGCTGCACTTGCAGAGAGTTTGGTCTTTGGTCTTCTAGGGAGCCTGATAAGTTCCTTTTCAGCGCAATCATGCCTGGAAAACACCCAGGAAACTCCCAGACCCAGATTAGATAAACCAGAGCAATCCCAGCAAGCATGTGGGGCCTGAGATAAAGGGCCCAGTTCACACCAGCCTTGAAGAGGTGCAAGAGGGAAAGTTGTTGAATGATGCCCAGACCTGCCTGGGGTGTGCAGACTTCCCAATGGCAAGAGTTGTGGACTTTCCTTGGGCCTCTCCCCAAACGGGTTTTACCCTTTGATCCCAGCTCAGCAGATTGGATGAGAAACTCCATTTTCAATTATTTTTCCTCCCCCCGGCTGTTTTTCATTTTTTTCCCCTGTTTCTAGTATAGCACGTTTTCATTCATAGAATCATGGAATCATAGAATGGCTTGGGTTGGAAGGCACCTTCCAAGATCATCTAGTCCAACCCCTCTGCAGTCAGCAGCCTAGTCCTTTGTATAGAACTTTGTATATAAACTGTGTTTACAGTCCTCAGTGCCAGGTGGAGAATAGATCTGAGTTTGTTTGAGATGTCGTGAGATGCTTTCAGGCCATGGCTTGTAATCTATGAATGCCTGTGGGTTGGCAGAGCTGCCACCTGGGCACGGTCCCAGAGCTGCCATCATCTCCTCTCTCTGCTCTGGAAGCAGCTGCCGGGCTCTTGCTGTCACACCAGCAATCCCAGTCCCCTCCAAAAGCTCAGGAAGGTGGAATGGGCTTTATGTGGGCCAGGAGGTCTATGTAGGGAGTGGTTTTGCTTGTCCTTGCCCCAGTGTGCTGGTGTAAATCCAGAGTAAGTCCCATATGCTCATATGATAGGATGAGGGGTGGTGGTTTTAAACTAGACAAGGGTAGATTTAAATTAGACATTAAAAGAAGTTCTTTACTATGAGGGTGGTTGATCACTGGAACAGGTTGTCCAGAGAGGTGGTGGAGGCCCCATCCATGGAGACATTCAAGGTCAGGCTTGATGGGGCTCTGAGCAGCCTGCCCTAGTCAGAGATGTCCCTGCTGACTGCAGGGGGGCTGAACTAGATGAGCTTCCCACCCAAACCATTCTGTGATTCAATGATTCAACGATTCAATGTTTCAGTGATTCAACAATTCAATGATTCTACGATTCAACAATTCAACGATTCAATGATTCTCTGTTTTCTTCCTCCTAAAGAAATTTTCTGGGATTTTTGTTCCTTCTAGTGCATTAATGTGACTCAGCCAGGCTTTGGAGGGTGGGGGGTGTATCCACATGAATCCAGACCTTCCTGTGGAGATCACACCAGTTTGCCACCTTCCTAGTCAGCTCCACGTGCAGGGACACCTGGCAGAGCTGGCACCAAGGGAGAGGGTGTTTGCAGCAGGACATCTGCCTTCCCTGTGCTGCTGGCGTGCTGGGGACAAGGGTCTGTGCAGTGGGGTGGGACAGTGTGGGGGTGTTGGCCACCCCATAGACAGCCCCACAACCCCTGTCCCTGTCCCTCTCCACAGGAGCGTCCCGTGGAAGTCGGTGACTGGCGCAAGAACGTGGAGGCCATGTCGGGGATGGAGGGGAGGAAGAAGATGTTCGATGCTGCCAAGTCCCCCACGGGCCAGTGAGAGGTAGGGGACGGGTCCTCCTCCCCTCGTGAAACCCCGTGATCCCTGCAGCATCCCTGACCTGCACTTCTGGCCTTGCAAATGCAGAAAACACCCCTGATCACTACAGAAAAAGGCTTCACATGCCCCATCTCCCACCCCACCCTTGGGATGGGTGACTGTCCAGCTCCTCCCCACCACGGAGCTCCTGCCAGCAGCTGCCCTCCTCTCAGCTTGTCCTCTCCAGCTCTCCAGGGTCTGCTGCCCACACCACACTCATCCTGCACCGCATGGGCATCGCTGGCACCAACTTCAGCTGCTGGAAGTAGCTTGAAATCTCTTCTGCCCCATTGCTCTCCCTGTTTCTCCCCACAGGAGCATTGGGAAGAAGACCCTCCCCACCCCTGCTGCCTCCCTTTCCCTCGCTGCCCCTCTGTGTCCTGAATTCCCCCCTGAGCTGAAATGCAGACACAACTGCGTGGGATGGAGATCTGAGCTTCTTTCAGCCCGGCCACCAGCCCTGCTCCTGCATGGCCCCAGCACGGCAGCTCTCTGGTGTCACCTGCACAGGCCATGGGGTCTCCAAGGGGCCACTGGCCATCCCTTCCCTCCCACTGCTGCAGAGAGGCCCTGGAGATGGCTGCTGGTCCTTCCACTCCCTCATCCTCTGGTGGGTGTAGCCCGAGATGTACCCACACAGTTGCACATGTATTAAAGGACAGTCTCCTGGGCAGAACACCGTGTAGGGTCATCACTGTAGGAGCATTGGCAGGTGCTGGTCCTTTCCTATCACCCTGCAATGTCCTCATGCTGGTGCTCAGACCAGCAGCACACGCTGGGATCAGACTTTTGGGCTCATCTCCCAGCCCCCCAGGCTGCTTCCTGGTATCTCTGGTGTCCCACCAGCTCTGCTGAGACCCCCCAACCCTATGCGTGGGACACCCCTCTCCCCTCCCATAGACTGCAGCCCTCACCAGGCTCCAACTATGAACCAGCAAGGGCTGGGTGTCAATGTGGAGATGGCTGCTGGCTCCTCCCACCCCTCCTTCTCCTCCGGTTGTGGAAAAGCCTCAGAGCTTGCTCAGAAAAGCCTTGATTGGAGCTTGCTCACTCAGGCACCAACTGTCCCATCAGCTGCCCCATCACAGGCATGGGAGCTGTGGGAATTTGGGCAGCCCCATTTCAAGGCTCAATTTGACGAATGTTTCAGGAGAACATGAGATGGATCCACCTTCCAGGCCAAGCAGCTCAGCACTTCCCCACTAGTCCTGTCATTTCCTATATCCCAGCCCCCAGTTGCAGCAAGGAGCTGGGAAGGTGCCAGCTCAGCCCAGAGCTGGGCTGGAGGGGAGAACTGGGGAGAACTCACACCAAGCTGGATCTTCCTCCTGGTTGCACTGCAGGAGATGCTGAAACTCAACCTCCCCAGGGGTTGTAGCGGTGCCATGTCCATGTCCCCAAGGTACCAGAGGAATCACAGCACCCGTGGTTTCAAGCCTGTGCCACACTGTGGGTGTTTGGCAGCACCCTCTGCAGCGAGCTCCTGAAGTGCAGAAAGTGCTGTAAACTCAGAGCAAAGTGCAGGTCGTAGAATCATGGAGTGTACTGGGTCAGAAGGGACCTCCAAAGGTCATCTGGTCCAACCCCCCTATGATAAGCAGGGACATCTCTACCTAGGGCAGGTTGCTCAGAGCCCCAGCAAACCTCACCTTGAATGTCTCCAGGGCTGGGGCCTCCACCCCCTCTCTGGGCCACCTGTTCCAGTGATCAACCACCCTCATATTGAAGAACTTCCTAATGTCCAAGGTCCTCAGACAGGCACTGGGGCTGGAAGGAAACAGCATCAAAAAGTGGGAGGTCTCCAGCAGAGCTCAATCTTCCCAGAAGAACATTGTGTTTCCTTAGGGACAGAAAAAGGTGGCCTCATGCAGGGGGCTCTTGCAGGACTTTCTCTGCAGAATCAGGTAGGTCAGTGCAAGTGAGGAGGAACCATCACAGGGAGGTGGGTTTGGGCTCCACTGATTGCTCTGGACATCACATCCCCTCCTTTGGCCAATTCAGGGGTTCTGAACTGAACTGCTCAATCTTGTCCATGGACAAGGAGGGTCAGGGCAGGTGGCGACTGATGGGAACACTTATTTCTACCATGGTCATTAGCACTTGGGCTGCCACAACACTCAGCAGCTCCTTCACAAAGAATTCAAGACTCAATATGAAAACTCTTCCCAAAATTCAGGTGGTTGTCAGCTGGAAAACACACATTTGCTCCCTTAGCAAGCACAGATGCTCAGTGTTTGTCTTTCCACCACACCCATCAGCACCCACTAACTGGGCCAGGTCCATCCTACATGACCAAAGTGTTTTCATGGCATGCCGAGAATTTTCCACCCATTTTCTCCTTTCCAAGCACTCGTTGATCACTTGTCCTCACCCTGCCCACCTCGGGGTGGGCTCCCAGTAGGCACAGCCCTGGGATGTGAGTCTCCATCCTGGCCAACTCAAGTGACTCTGCTCTCGGAGGTGATCAGGGATCATAGAATCATTTGGGTTGGAAAGGACATCTAGGATCATCAAGTCCAACCTTTGTCCAATGTCTTCCTGACCATGTCTTGAAGCATAACATCTACTTGTTTTTTGAACACACGTGGTGTGTGCAGAGAAGGGCAACCAAGCTGGTGAGGAGTCTGGAGAACATATCTTATGACGGAACTGGGATTGTTTAGCTTGGACAAGAGGAGGTTGAGAGGAGACCTCATTGCTCCCTACAACTACCTGAGAGGTTGTGGTGAGGTTGGTGTTGGTCTCTTCTCCCAAGTAATTAATGACAGGACAAGAGGTGATGGCCTCAAGTTGCTCCAGGGGAGGTTTAGATTGGACATTAGGAAGAAGTTCTTTGCTGACAGAGTGGTCAGGGACTGGCCCAGGCTGCCCAGGGAGGTGCTGGAGTCACCATCCCTGGAGGGGTTCAACAAACAAGTCGATGTGGTGCTTTGGGACATGGTCTGGGGGTTAGGGAGATGTTGGACAAAGGTTGGACTTGATGATCCTGAAGATCCTTTCCAACCTAAATGATTCTATGGTGAGATCCTGGTTTGCCTCCACAGCCCCACCATTGGAGGTAAAGGTTTGGGCTATGATGTCTCCCCTCTGAGCCGTGCTGAGGCTGCGCCCCAGGAGCTCACACACTCCCCGGGGGGAACTCACACACTCGGCAGCGGCGCTGGCAGAGGAAGAAAGGAGTGTAGGGAGAGGCAATAACCGTGACCTGACCAACTGGTATAGCTGGAAAATGCAAGGGAGGCTTCACGGAAACAAAGGCTTCTTCAGAGCTGGAACAGAAGGAGAGAACGGCAAGCTAAGTCTGGGGTGAGAACAGTTGCCCTGAGCTTAGATTAATTATGCTAATTTGGTAATTAAAAAATTAAAAAAAAAAAGGAGGGTGGTGTTTGTGGGGTGGGAAGGGATGGTAGTGAGATGAAAGGCAAGATGGGTGATGGGTGCAGTGGGACCAGGCTCTGGTTGATGTTCAACAGCCACCCTGTGCCCGTGCCCAGCTCATCGTCAGATCTTGTGCACCAAGACACCCGAAACTGCTGCAGAGCAAAACTTCAGGGTTCACCAACACATCTCTGCAGCCCTGGGGAGAGCCAGCCAGAGTGTCCTCAGCTGGGTCCCAAGCCCACATGCTCTCATCAGTGACTCTCCATGGCTGCTTGTGCTTTAGATTGAGGGGGAAGAGAAAAACCCAACCCCAAAACTCATGGCTCTGTAAGTTCCCCTGCTTTTTTCAAACTATGATGCTGCCCAGCTATTGTGCCCCAGTTTCAACCTTCTCTGGTGGGAAACCACATTGATCAGTCAGTGGAAAACAAAGTTGTAATCCTTTAAGTTTTAAAGATTCAGTTTTATTAGAAACATGGAAAAACCCCCATGTCTTTACAGGGATTGAATCTCAAGGGGAGAACACAGCCCCCTGCTCTGAGTACAAGGCTTCTCCTCCAGCTCTGCTCTGGAGCTGCTTCTGTGGCTCTGGGTCAGATGCTGGAGCAGTTGCTAATGAAGTTGCATTTATTTCCAGAAGTCCTGTCCCCTCAAACCGAGCAAAGCCCTGTCCCTACCCTCTTCCAGGTTGCTCCATTGCAGCCAAGAGCTCCCAAAGCAAAGCACAGGAAGCCTGGGACTGCAGAAACTGCCCAGAAACATCTGAACCATGTCCTAGTGTTGCCCCAAGTGTATTTGCAGCTCAGTTGGTGGCTGGACCTGCAAAGGGAGGAAGGGGAGAAGAATCAGGGATGATGGACAACCCTGGGGTGGGAATGGGTAAAGTTTATCCCATGACCTCTGAAGACCACTGTCCTGTCCTTGGTACCAGTTGCAGTTCAGGGTGGTAAAGGTTAAACATTACCCCCTACGGCTCCTGTGGTCTCCATGGTGCTGCTGGTGCAGGATCAACCCCCCCCCAGCTGTGCTGGAGGTGACCTGGGGACAGCTGCACCACATTGGCAGGGTTATGGTGCATGACCACCAGGCATGACCACCCACCACCCTGGGTGTTGTCACTGTGGGTCCTTTGTGTCCCCTGTAGTATAAAATGGGAAGAAATGGGTTCTCCACCCCCATTTTCCCCTCCTGCAGCCCTCCAGACTCAGGTCCTGCAGCCCCAGAGAGGAATGGGGCTGGGTTGGGGCATGATTCTTGGTGTGAGCAGGGTATGACCATCTTCCTTTGCTGTGACCTGAGCCCTCTCACTCATCGCTCACATCAGAGGGGATTCCTCATTAATTGCAGCTAATTCCCTGAGCTTTGAGGGCTGCAGTCTGCCCTACAGCTGCTGGCAGTGAGTCACACGTTCTATCCACAGCCTGAAAAGTTTCCACTGACGCCACTTGTGGGGGCCACCCATGGCTCCTCATCCGTAGACCTGGGGCATCACTGGAGATGGCATCTGATGAGGAAGCCAATCTGCAGGGGAGAGGGGGAACATGAAGGACACTATAACATCCATGCAGCACCATGGTGGCAGATTTGTCTAAACTATTACTTTTTTTAAAAGAAATTAAATTACAAATGCAAAAGCCCTCTGCTAGGTAGGTGCAAGGCAACCTGGACAGTGGGTTTTCCCTTCCTACAGAGAAGTCTGTGGTTGGGTTTTGTTCAGTTTCTGTGCAAACACACACCAGTCTCAGACACTTCCTGACTTTCTTCACACAGCAGAGGTCATAGAATCACAGAATGGTTTGGGTTGGAAGGGATCTCAAAGACCATGTAGTTCCATCTCCCCTTCAATGACAGGGAAACCTCCCACTAGACCAGGTTGCTCCAAGCCCCATCCAACCTGGCCTTGAACAGCTCCAGGGATGGAGCAGCCACAGCTTCCCTGGGCAACCTGGGCCAGGGTCTCACCACCCCCGGAGTGAAAGTACAGAGGTGTCTCTGTACCATCAGTGTCTAGTGCATCATGCACATCTTCCCCAAAGCTGAAGGAATTGTAGGGGAAGGAGAACCCTGGACCATCAGAGCACTAGTGCAAGGATGCAGGGAGACCTCCGTGTGTGGTGGGGAGTGGAGCTTTTTAAAGCATTTGCTGGTGGGACCTTTGTGAGCTGTTGCTCCACTGCAATGATGGGATGGCAGCTGAGCAAGGGTGAAAAGCCCCTTGTCCTGGCCATGAAGCCCATGCTCCAGCCCAGTGAGGAAGCCTGGGCAGAAGATGCTGCTGACTCTGCTCCCCCACCATCAGTGGGGCAGGGATGCACCAGGGGAGCCACGGGAGGAGCTGAGCCATGGCTGATGCTGAGGGAACCAGCAAAGAGGGTGGAGGTGGAGGGTTCACCAGTGGGCCCTGGGGTGAGGTGGAGGAATGCCCTAATTAGAGCACAGTTGTGGAATCTGGAAGTTCTCCACTGCCTTGTAGCCAAAGAAACAGGCTCTGCACCGGGATGAGACACAGGACACTGTTCCCAAGGGAAAGAAAACCCTGCTGATACTGGTCTAGCTCCTTAATGGGTATAAATGGGTGTCTTCTGCTGATCTGCATCAGCCTCTCTGAGCTCCTCAGGCAGATGCAGGTTTGCCGACAGCCGTCCTGTGGGGAGGCTGGAAAGTCTCCCCTGGGCAAAGCAGGTTCCTGGAGAGAGGGGAGGTTTGACACCAGAACCTCTTCTGCACCCAGCAGAGTCCTGAGCCACAGCTCCTTCAGCCAAGAGCACATGGTTGTCCTCTCCTGGTTGTAGATCTGGGACAGCAGATACGACACCCTGTGTGTGAGCAGATCTGGGTAAGAGTCAGACTGGTTCTCCTGAGCATCCCTCCCCTGCCTGGACTCGTGCCTCTGCCTAATTTCATGACCTTTCTGGAGTTGCAGTTTGGTCAGGGCTTTGGTGATGAGCTCAGGTTGGCCAAAATAGCTTTTGTAAAGGGAAGTTCAGTCTCACAAAGTGATTGGTGTTCACTGAGACATCAATGAACTCGTGGATAGGGTGACCTTGTAGAATCATAGAATCATTTAGGTTGGAAAAGACCTCCAGGATCATCAAGTCCAATCTTTGCCCAACATCTCCCTGACCCCCAGACCATGTCCCAAAGCACCACATCGACTTGTTTGTTGAACCCCTTCAGGGATGGTGACTCCAGCACCTCCCTGGGCAGCCTGGTCCAGTGCCTGACCACTCTTGCAGGAAAGAACCTCTCCCTAATATTCAGTCTAAACCTCCCCAGTGCAACTTGAGGCCATCACCTCTTGTCCTGTCCTTAGTTACTTGGGAGAAGAGCCCAACCCCAGTCTCACCACAACCTCCTTTGAGGTAGCTGTAGAGAGCAATGAGGTCTCCTCTAAGCCTCCTCTTCTCCAATCTCTTATTTCTTGTAGATAGGAGATTTCCTGGATTTCCAGAAGCAAAGACCCTTAGATCAGCCAGGGCTGAGAGGGAAAGTGCAAGTAGAAGTAAATAATCAATTAGCAGATAGGAAACCCTGGTGAGATAAACTGCTGATAATTCTTGTGTATACGGCATAGAAGAGATGGAAGACTGATGATGGAGGCATTCAGAAGGATCTTGAAGGGGTTTGGAGTTAAAATGGCAAGGGATGTTTGGAAGAATATAAAGTGACACATAGAGGGAAAAATCCAACATGATTTCATACAGAAGATGATGGGCTCTGGGTTGGTCATTGCCTACTTGGGAGTGATAGCTTGGGATTATGGTGAACATGAAAAAACATGAGGAACATGAAGGAAAACCTGAGGAACATCAGGGAAAACATGAGCTAAATGCTCCATGGCAGTGAAAATCTCAAACCATGAGAGATCAATGCTTTGTGCTCAGCAGGACTTCACCCAAGTCAAAGGAGAGGAGGGAGCTTTTCCAGCGGTGGGGAAGAGACCCGGGGAACTCCTTGCTGCAAGATGTTTTTATACTAACAATTTTCCTGGGTTTGAGGGAAACCGGGCAGGAGAAACCAGCCTGGAAGGAGAAACTCACCGAGGGGAAAGACACTGAGGGGTCTTAAATAAAGAGGAAACCACGCACAGCTCAAAAGGTCTCTGAGCTGAAAATACAGACTGGGGGAGTGTCAGGGGGGAGTGTCACCAGGGCTGATCTTCTGCCTAATCCCAGCCGCTAAACGCCTGTCTGGAATTTCTTCATCTTCATAATCAGAGGACTCACAAACTGTGGGGTTTTGTGTTCCTCTGCTGCCTAGATCCTAGCTGGGGGTGTTCTTTCACTGCATTCAATCTAATCCTTGTTAAAACCCTGTTAAGCCCTAATGCTTCAGTGATGTCCCTTGGCAAGGAGTTTTTGCAAGTGAAGTGCTCGCTGTGCATTAATCAGAAAGGTTCATTGCTCTATAGTCACTTGTTGATGCTGAGCTGCTATATATAGTTTGCCAGCAATTAGCAGGACGCTTGCAAGGTTATTTAAGCAATTTTTTTTTTTTTCTTTATGCCACAACTGGCTGAGTTTTCTGGGTGTATGAAAACACTTGAGAGATAACTGGTTACTGCAAGAAGAAAGGAAAACAGAGAACGAGCCCTGCTCGGAGCGGATGGCTCCTTTGGCAGGGCTGCCTTCTAGAAATGGGATTTTAATCAGGAACCTTTGATTAAAATAGTTCCTTTGGTTGCTCAGGTCCCGGGCACGCCCCTGTGGGCTGGAGGCATGCGTGGCAAGCCCAGCCTTAAAACCAGTCCCTTGGGCTGGTGGAGAGGTGGATCTCACCGGGATCAGAGTTTGTACTCAAGAGGTCCTGGATGACTTTTTCTGCAGATATTGACTGTGGTAGCTGCCCAGCTGACCCCAGCAGCAGGAGCACTGGGGTTCTGGCCACGTTGTGTGCTGGGGCTGACCCCAGGTGACGACCAGGCTTGGACATGGCTCTGCTGTGTCTGGGTGCCCCCGTCACCCTGATGTGATAGTCCCCCCATGGCCTCACTTCTGCCCTTTGAAGGAGAGTGTTTCCCTATGTGAATGTGGGGGGCTGGGGTCTTGGGACGAGCCTTTGGGGGATGGTAGGTTTGACGGACGGGGTCCAGGCATGGGATGAGACTGGGCACACAGGTCACCTCTGGCATGGGGCTTCAGCACCTAAAACTTGGACACCCCCAAGCTTCAGCTGTGTGGTCTGGGACTTCATGAGTGCTCTTTACTAAGCTAAGCTCACAACGAGGGGGAGGCTGCGATGGCTCAACCCAGGATGTCCAGAAAAGGCTGAAAGGAGCAGGACACCCTCCCCTGCTCTTTGGGAAGGGCTGGACTGCACCCAGACGGAGGTGTTTTAATGACTGTTTTGGATCCCTGGGAGCTCAGCCTCCTCCCACTCTGCCCAAGGTAATTCACCTCCTCCACCGGTGCTGGAGGAGTTGTTGACTGGTGGAGAGCGGCTGGTAGAACAGGTTCTCTGCAGGGAGTTGTCTCTGAAACCCTGGGAGACCTGGATGGATCGAGCCCCGAGCGTGGGTCTGTGCTGGAGCCCTGGCAGGGCAGGCAGTGGGGAGGGATCAGCTTGTGCGTGGCACTGCTGGGCAGGGCGTCTCTTGCACCGCGCCGCTAGTAGACAAATTACAGCCTTGCCTCTGTCAAGGTAGATAAGAAACCATGTGATGCAGCGTGGTGGCAAACGGGCTGCAAGGCAGGGTAAAGGTGCACAGGGAAATAACCTTGTGGGGAGTTCCTCCCTCCTTGGGGAGCAGAGTCTCCGGGAGCTGCAGGTCCTCGGGGGTCCCACAGCACCTTGGCCTTGATGCCTGCAGGAGTTCTGGGGGCTCTCTGAAACCCACAGAAAGCAGAGATGGCTTTCAGCAGGAGGAACTGGTCTGATCTCTCCAGGTAGGTGCTGTGGTTTAATGCTTAACCCTTCTGCTGGCAGGAGGGAAGGGGTGAGGGTGGGCTGGTGGCATCAAGAGCCTCAACCGAAGGCTGTTGGGGAGGGTGGGAAGAGGGGACAGCTGCCATGGGGGTGTTGCTTGCAGAGGTGGTGCCAGTCCCATCAAGAGCTTGGCGTTGCTGGGGTTTCTTGTGGGTGGACAAGATCAGAGGCATTTTTGTTCCTGCTGCCTGGGGAAGCTGAGTGCTGGCTCTGGAAGCTCATCCTTGCTCCATGTTGGATATATTTTTGGCCTGGTTTGCCTTTCTTTGGGGTAGAGTCAGGCTGGGCTGTGCCTTCAGGCTTGCTCAGGAGCCAGCTCTGGGGTTTTCTCTCTCCACATATCCCCACGGCCCCTGGGTGTGTGCTCCAGCTCTGCTGGGTGGAAGTTTCAGCCTCTGCCCAGCCCTGATTCATCAGCAGTCACTGAGTGATCCCCACGGTGTTGGATTTCCTAAAAAGTGATTTTAATTCCAATGGCAGTCGGGGCAGGGGAGGCTCCTGGGAATCGCAGGGTGGGTCAGAGGCTCACACAAAGCCTGGGTGATGTGGGGATCACTCCCAACCTCCCACAGACCCCAGGGCAAGCACTGCTGAGCTCAGCTGAGCCAGGGAGGTGATGGTGATTCACACACTTGCTCTCCCACAAAACGGAGCAGAAACCCCAGTTTAAGCAGATGTGATGACCACAGGACTTAATGGCAAACCCCAATGCTTTAAAGGGTAAGACACCCACCACTCCAGCCTGGAATAAGGAATTGAGAGCCCATGGCTGGGAGGCTGTCAGCTCACGCCCTGCCTCCGTCACGGATGGGATGGATCCAGAAGACATCCCAGCCCCGTGCAGATCCACGGACCTGCCCCAGCACAGGCCCAGTGGGGTCCTGCACCCAGGTGGTTTCACAGCCCAGTTTCACCTCTCCTGTTAGGTGAGGCAGCATTCACTGAGATGGCATAAATGCCAGATGTCTCGGCACTAATGATTAACAGGAGAGGACAAGGCAGGGGGACACTCGCCAGTCTTTTTTTATTCATCTATTTGAGGTTAAAAAAGGTGAGATGGTGAAAAATAAATTCCTCTTTGAAAAGAGGAGGGAAAAGATCAGCAAAGCAATTCCAGAGCCTAATGGGTGGATTGCTTAATTACAAATAACAAGAAACTGCATGTTGATAGTGCAGGGTTACATGCTGCCTCTGAAGGGGCCAAGAATATTCAAGTCAGGAAAACCTCATTTTCATTCTGAAGGAGCCCGAGCATGCAAAAGCAAAGGAGAAACTGGGTCTCACATGGGTTTAAGCTGGTGTTGGTGCTCCACACTGTCACTGCTTGAGGGACAGGAGAGCTCAGCAGAGGCACCTGCCCCCATACACGTGCTGACCTTGCCGGGTGGGAATGGGATCTCCTTCCTGGGACATCCCACCGTGCTGTGCAAATAGAGCTGTGCTGCTGCCCAGCTGGGTACAAATGTTCACAGGGGCAGCCCCAGGGCGGCAGGTCCAGTGCCCCAAGGAGTGGAATGGGGAGGGGACCCCCAGAAGGGTGAGAGCCGGCTGGGGATGCTCAACCTGGGGCAGGTCATAGAATCATTTAGGTTGGAAAAGACCTCCAGGATCGTCAAGTCCAGCGTTCATCCCAATGTCTCCCTGACCCCCAGACCATGTCCCAAAGTGCCACATCTACTTGTTTGTTGAACCCCTCCAGGGTTGAACCCCATCACCTCCCTGGGCAGCCTGGTCCAGTGCCTGACCACTCCTTCAGTAAAAAACTTCTTCCTAACGTCCAATCTAAACCTCTCCTGGTACAACTTGAGGCCATCACCTCTTGTCCTGTCATTAGTTACTTGGGAGAAGAGCTCAATCCCAGCTTCACCACAACCTCCTTGTAGGTAATTGTAGAGAGCAATGAGGTCTCCTCTCAGCCTCCTCTTCTTCAGGCTAAACAATCCCAGTTCCCTCAGGTGCTCCTCATATATCTTGTTCTCCAGACCTCTCACCAGCTTCGTTGCCCTTCTCTGCACCTGCTCCAGCCCCTCAATGTCCTTCTTATCCTGTGGTGTCCCAGACTTCTCCACTACCCTCCCTCCTGATGCCATGCATGGAACCAGGGACCCCATGGAGAACCCCAGCAGCAGGTCCTATAGCTGCTGGGGTGTGAGAAGCGATGGGGGTGGGCAGCACAACCCTGTCCCCAGCCTGGCACTGAGCTCCCATCCAGGACCCGTCACCTCTTGCTCTCCGTTCTGCTCTGCTGACCTCCCTCCTCCCCCGCCTCCCGTCACCAGGAAGAGCAGGAGCCCCGTGGAGTCGCGGGGGGTAATGTGGTTTAATTTATGACCCAGCTTCCATTACACAGTAACTCACAAACCACGCTGCGAGTCACCGTGTCCACATCGTGGTACCGCAGGCCTGGACCTGCTCTGGCTTCCTCACCCTTAGAAGGCAAATTCCAAGTAAACCCCAAGTCTGGAGGAAACTGGGGTGGCAGCTGCAGAGCTGGGATGCTGCGAGGGGTCCTGTGTAGGGGATGCTGCCCCATTGGGCTGCTGGGAGCTCCACTGGGACCCTGCACGTGTCCGCAGCTGGTGGAGGAATAGTGCTGTAGGTGAACGAACACGGCCGTGAAAAGCTCAATGCAGCCAATAAAAATATTTTCCAGCACAGGTCACGCACTGGCAGAGAGGGTGGGCAGGTTTACACAGAGAAGGGGAGGGAAAGGTGGTGTTCTCCAAACGGTTTGTTATTCAGGGTGGCATTTTATCCAGAAAAAACTGCACCTTTGGCTTGTGCATAAACGAAATCTTTGAAGGTGATCACAAACCTTGTCTTTGTGGTGCAGTCTGTGGCTATAAACAATTCCCAGTCCCAGGAAAGGGAGGATGAGGAGCTCCCACCCTCCCAGTTCACAGAACAGAGCTTCTCAGCAGCTGCCTTCAACCTCTGATGCTTTTGCGTCTGAGGCTTTTTGCTCAATCAAAATTAAAATTCCACGGCCACAACTCACGCCGGGGCTAAAATCTTCTGCTACTAGTGGTTGCCCTTCCAGTTTATGTGGTTGAGATCTGTGTGGTGTCTTTAGGATCCTGGTCTTGCTGAGTTACAGGTGAAATATCCTCGCCTGGGAAGGTTTGCTTAATGTAGGGATTCCTTAATTCCTTCCACCTGCTTAATGAGTGCTCCCTCCAACAAAAGGAATTAGGAGTTGTGGAGTCAAGTGTTTGTGTTGGGATGTTCCTCCATCAGCTGGGTGGAGTGGGAGTGCTTTGTGACATCCAGCTCGTGTTGGCAACCCTCTCCTCCAGCCCCATGGAGCAGTTGGAGAAGGCAAGCTCTATCAACCCCTTGGACCTTGCCCAGGGCTGTTCCAGTCATCTTTCTCATCTGGCAAGCTCCCCAGGTAGGACACAGCCTCACCACATCCTTATGTTTCATCCCAAACAGCCTGGCCATGCAGAGGACCCTTGAGGATGAAGAAGAACAGCAAAGAGAACGCCGGCGAAGGCACCGGAACCTTTTGTCCTCCACATCAACAGATGAAGAGCCTCCCAGCCCTGTGAAAAACACCAGCCCAGCTTCCAGCAGGTCTGTAGAGTCTTGATGGCATCAATCTTACCCACGATGCTCCCTTGTTTTCCTCAACCCTCAGCCAAAGCTGCTGCAGTTGATGGGAGTCTCCTGGATGAGAGTGGGCTGAGCTGTGGAAGAGCAGGGGTCCAGAGGACCTTTGGGCAGAAGGGTGGACTTCACAGGAGGAGCATGAGAAGAGGGATATATCTCCAGTGGGCTCAATCATGGACCTCAATGTGTCCCATGGTGCAGGGAGCCAGAGTGCCAGGGTGAGGGTTGGTGCTGGCCATGCCCTAGTGGGACCTTGAGCAGGTAAGAGCAGACAGGCACCCATCTCTGCAAGGCAGGAGAGCAGAGCATGCAGAGCCTGTCTCTTTGCCCTCCTCCTCCTCCTCCTCTGATCCTCGTGGGGATGTTGTATGACCTTTGCTGAAGTGGGGAGGTGACCCTTCTGTGGTACTCCCAAGGTCCCTTGCTGCAGAGAGCTGGGATTTGGGGGTGCCTTGAGATGAAGCTGCCCTTGCACAACCTGATCCACTCTTTAAATCGATCCTGGAAATGTCCAATGTTTAGATGGCTTGTCCACAGTGAGACTCATGCTCTAGAGGTGTTTCCCTCTGACTCCAGGGTGTTGGTGGGATTTTTATGCTCTCCCAGAGCCTTTCACCTGGGTTAGCCTCCATCCCTCTGGCCTCAGGGTGCTGAGGTTTGCCCCCATTTTGTCTCTGTCTCTAGACCTCAATCCTTGGTGAAGCCAGTGTCTCCAGAGGAGGGGAAAGAGCGCAAGCTCTTGGAGGTGCTGAAGACACAAGAAGGGAGACGGACAAGGTCCCCGATGGCCGTCTCTGAGAAGCTGAGGCAGGAGAAGGAGCAGCAGGAGCCAGGGGTGGGAGCGAGCCGTGAAGAGGCAGGGACACAACCACATGTGGGGCAGGAGAGCACCCAGGCTGGAGAGCGGGGTCAGGATGCGGCCAAGGGCACAGGGAACCCACCACAAAACCAGGACCCAGAGCCAGCCTCGGAGAGGAAGGTGATGGTGAGAGGACGGCTCCAGGACAAAGAGGGACAAGGTGTGGGGATGCCTCGGGGGGAGCAGAGGAAGGAGGTGGGGGAGCTGCAGCAGAGGGCACCGCTGGAGGTGGGGGGCTGCCGGCTCCGAGAAGTGAAGATCCTGACCAGACAGGGAAGCCGCAGCATGGAGGAGAAGACAGTCTCGGTCGTGACCTCATCTCTGGACCAGCAGGTGAGCAGGAATGAACAAGGCACCAGCCTTTGGGATGTGAGGTCCTGGGTGCTGGGTGGACAATGTAGAGAGGGAGAGACTAAAAGTATTAGAGGGAAATGGGACTCGTGGGCTTTTGGGGAAGGTTTTTCTGAGAACTGCAAACCATGAGGAGATGGACAGGGTCCCACCACCTCCTTTCCCCCCCTTGCATGTACTACTCTGATCACCTTCCCTGGTAAGCTCCTCCTGATTGCCATCAGGGTTTCACTGAAGAGGTGTTTGGGACTTTGGGAGACAGTCAAGGTTTGGAGGATTTCAGTCTCGAAGTCCTGCCTCCAAACCCATTTCCACCCTGGCTGCTCTGCTCCCTGCACCTCAACCTTTTCTGCAGACTCTGTAGGGATGCATCAGATGTTTGCTTTTTCCTCAGCAGCCATCCAGGAGCCCCTCAAAGGCAGTAATACACCTGTCTCCCACCCAAGATGAACCTACAGAAAAGTCGGATACTTCTCCAACTCATGTCAGCTCCATCAGAAGAACCAGCCCAAGAACCGTCTCCTTTCGGGTAAACACTAAAGCAAGTGGGAGAATCATTTGGGCAGTTGAAGTGCTGGGGCCTGGGCTGTGGGCCCTCAGTTGGGATCGACCTATGGATGAGTCCCAACCCAGCAACATGGTTGGTTCCCCAAGGCCCCAGAGGCAGAACCTGCCCCACCTGGGTGAGGAACCAACTGCCCCCAGGGGATCATGGTTGGGGTGGTGGGTGAGGACAGAGAGAGATCAACCAGGAACCAGATCAGTGTGGGAGGAAACAGGAGCTGAACCAGGTGGGGAGCAGCAACAGAAGAGAGAAGAAGCAACAAGGAGCTGATTAGTTTGAGGAGAGCTCCTGTTGGAGCCGGTTGGAGGAGCTGCTTGTTGGGGTCACTTGCTGAGCTCTCTCTCAGTGCTGTGTTCCCCCTGGGCTGGTTTGAGATGGAGAAGAGCAAACAGGTGAAGAATAAAAGCTGAAGTTGTGCTGAGGGGATGTTGGTGAGTTTGGTGTTGGCCTGAGGAAGAGGAGGGCAGCAGCACATCAGTGGAAGATGGGGGGAAGGAAGAGCTACTTTGGTCTCTAGGATATGTTGACAGAGCCTGTTCCCAAAAGTGCTTTCAAAATCCACCCTTGATCTGGGCAGTTCTGCTTCAGTCTTTCCTCCATTTTCCATCTCTGTGTTTAACCAGAGGCCTGTGGTGATGAACAGGACCATGTTTGTATGTTTTGTGCTGGAATGGAAACATGTGGGAAGTGATGAGGAAACAGGGAGCTCATTGTCCTTAGATTTTCCAGAGTCACAGGAATGACCATCCACCCCCTGGCATTTCTGGCCTTCTCTGAGAGCACAGGATAGAAATAAACCCCATCCTCCTTCTTGTCCCTTGTTACATCCCTGAGGATCTTCAATTCTACTCCACCCCACAAAGATCTCTGGACTAAAGTGTTTGGAGAGGCTGGGAAAGCCAAGAGCTGTTGAGATCCTCTGTGTTGTGAATCAGGGCTGAGCTTAACTGACTGTCATGGTGATTTATTGGGAATGAAACTGTTAGCACTATGGAGTGTCTTTAGTCTGGAGATCTTTGAGATAAGCTCTGGTGGGGGTGAAGATGGAGCTTGTTTGAAAATGAGGAGATGAGTCTAAGACAGTTTCTCCCATGTTTATCTTTGGTAACCAAAGATGACTCCAGTATCTCCTCTCCTTGTGTCTTCCAGGTGATCTCAAGAAAACAGACAGAGGAAAGCCAGAGCCCTCTCACAAGAAGGTCAGCACCACTCTTCATGTCACTTTGGTCTTGCTGGGCAAGAATTGTCATCCTTTGTTTTCCATGGGAGGAGGAGGAGGTGATGGGACCTGGTACCAGCTAGTGAGGGCCCTGGCACAGGGCTGAACATTGGTCCCTGGGGCTGACCAGGCAGTGAGGCTTAGCAGAGGACAGGACAATGTCCAACGTACAGCTTGCAGCTGTACAAGATCCCTCCAGCTGGGCCCTGCTGTCTCTTGGCTGATGTAGTTTCTCATCAACACTTGTGTCTGCATAGGAGTGGTTGAGTGTTGAGCAGGGTCCCATCCTTGGAAATATCAAAACCCACTATATAGATCCATGAGCAGCCTGATCTGGCTCTGGTGGCCAGATCAAGTGATCCTCCACATGTCTATGGCAAGGGTTGTGCAGGTGGCTCAAAAACTCTTGAGGAACCAAGGACTCAGGTCTGAATGCAATGGGTCAATAAGATGCCCTCTCCCACCTCTGAATGTGGGGCTGAAGTGGGACTTTAGGGGGACCTGGGCTAGCACCTCTGCATACTATGGGGAAACTCATACTGGTACCAGTGAAGATGAAGTTCAGAGCTGGCAGTGGTGAACACAGCATAGACTGAGGGACCCTGAGTTGGTTTTCAACATGCATTGTGACCCTGGTAAGATGGTGAGACCCAGAGATCCTGATCACCAGCAGGGAATGAGCTGCCTTAGTTCACATGAGGGATGAATGTAGGAGTGCCTAGGTCAGGTGGGGTCTTCTCCTGGCAAGTGGACTTCTCCAGGACCACGGACTGAGTTCCAGGAGATCCTGAGGGGGTTGTGTTGAACTTTCTCCCTTTTCTTCACCAGTGCAAGTCTGAGGATCCCTGGCAGCAGCGCTGGCATTGGGGAGAAGCTGGAAAAGTACAACTCAGCTGTGCAGGTACCAAACCCCCCGGCATAGCTGGGCTGGGGTGGGGGGGATGTGTGGGGAGAGAGAAAGAGGTGGGCTGGAGCTGGGTGAGGAAGGGAGAGAGGAACTGATCTAATGGGGTTGAAGATGGTCCCAGGCTGAATGGACCTCGGGGTTTTAAGAGCAGGGAGAGGATATCTCTTGGAGAACATCATGAGGATGCTGCATGGTCCTGCTATGGGGAGCAAAATGCCCTGAGCTGGTGATGGCAGGGAGGGAGCAGACCCCAATGGGCTCAGGACATGATCCAGCAGCAGGACTTTGTTTTTTACCACTTGGGGTGCAGTGTGGACCCTGCTGACTCCCTTCTCTCCTCCCAGCGCTCGGAGGTGGTGAAATCTTCCCTCACCATGCAGAAGAACCTCGTGCTGTCCTCGGAGGGGGTGGCCAGCAAGCGCAACTTCTTCGAGGCCAGTGCACCCAGCAAGGCTGAGCCACTTGCTGTCAGGAAGGTAGGGGCAGGAGATGGGCTTGAGCAAGGACCTTCCAGAAGGGTCCTGTGCTGGGGCAGTCATCAGCTTCTTGGAGAAATCTTCCCCAGTGTGGTCACCAATGCCCAGCCCAGCAGGTTGCTCCCTGGGTGCAGTTTGGTGGGGGTTTGGTGCCTGTTGAGCAGGGCTGGGCTCAGTCACTGCTGCCACCAGAACTGTGCTCTGGTGATGTGTGGGTTCATGCTGAGGTGCTGGGGTGGAGCCAAGGTCTATACTGGTCTCTACCTGTTGCAAGTTTACTCAGTCTCCCCATGCCCTGGGGACTGTCCTGGGTTGTGTTTGTGCAGTGGGAGACCTGGTGCTGTAACCCTGGTGTTGTCCCTCTCTGTGCCACAGGACAACGTGAAGATCCCGGGGTCGGTGACATCCCGCATTAACCTGTGGATCAGCAGAACTCAGGAGCCTGTCAAGGAGGAAAAGAGCAAGGTACCAGCTTGTACCAGACTAGAGCCCTGAGACCAGGCAGCCTGGCATCTGGTGTGGTGGGGCTTGGAGGGTTGATGAACCCTTTGCTGAACCCATTAAAGGGTTTGAGAGGAGTTTAGCCAGACCTGGAGGTTTGGGTTCTGCAGGGCCACCATGGTGAGATGTCAGGGCTCTACTTGGTGCTGTGCTGTGATCTTGATCCCAAAGTGCCTGAGGAAGCTGCTCCCAGCCCCTGGTGAGGTGAAGGGGGAGCAGACATAAGCTGGGTCTGTGTCCCATGGGATCTGATCCTGTCACCAGTGAGAGACACCTCCCCCAGTGTGATCCCATCTCTACCAGTGTCTGCAGGACCAGCTCTAACCTGGAGGCCACTGGGAGATGAGCCATATGCTTGATCATTCACTACTGGGCTTTGAAGGACTTGGAGAACTGTGCATGCACCAAAAAGTCCTGATGCATGTGGGATCTGGAGTGATCTGCACCCCTGAGTGTATCTCACCCCCAAGAGCAGGTTGTCTTGTAGCTGTGTGGTCAAAGTGCCAGCTAAGGGGACTCTGAGGTCAGCACTTTGCCACTGCAGCTGCTCCAGGGACATAGAATTATTGAATGGTCTGGATTGGAAAGGACCTCAAAGATCATCCAGTTCCAACCCCCCTGCCATGGCAGGGACACCTCCCACTACACCAGGTTGCTCAAGGCCCCATCCAACCCAGCCTTGAACACCTCCAGGGATGGAGCATCCACAACCTCCCTGGGCAACCTGTGCCAGTGTCTCACTGCCTTCAGAGTAAAGAATTTCTTTCTAATTTCCAATCTAAATCTCCCCTCTTCCAGTTTGAACCCATCACCCCTTGTCCTATCACTCCAGGCCTTTGTGAAAAGTTCCTCCCCAGCTTTCTTGTAGCCCCCTTCAGATACTGGAAGGCTGCAATGAGGTCTCCCCGGAGCCTTCTCTTCTCCTGGCTGAACAAGCCCAACTCTGTCAGCCTGGCTTTTTAGGAGAGATGTTCCAGCCCTCTAACCATCTTTGTAGCCTCCTCTGGACCCTCTCCAACAGGTCCATGTCCCTCTTGTGCTGGGGGCTCCAGAGCTGGACACTACTCTAGGTGGGGTCCCATATGAGCTGAGTAGAGGGGCAGGATCCCCTCCCTTGCCTACTGGCCACATTTCTTTAGATGCAGCCCATGATGCATTCGGGGCTTTCAGGGCTGCACTGGCACTTTGCTGGTTCATGTTGAGCTTGGATGCTCAGCAAGCCTTGGGGAGGTCTCACTGTTTATAGCCATAAGGTGCTTTGCCACTGCTCGTAGTGAGGTCTTGTGGAGCCCTGGGTACAGGACCAGGAGGGGCAGGTCCAGCCCAGCCCTACAGCCCAGGCAGGCAAGCCCAGACACCCCCAGTGAGAGCTGCAGAGATTAGCACTGCCCAGACGTGTCTGCACTGGGAGGCTGTGCTGGCTCTGCCAGGAAAGGTCTCGCTCCTGGGGTCACTCCTGGGGAAAGCTTGTAGTTTCTTTATCATTTTCTCCTATAACAACCCCTGCTGCCATCCATCTCTGGGGGCTGGAGCTGTGCTTGGTTTTGAGGGTCTACCAGGTGTAGGATCTCAAAGGCGGCTGGTTTCACCTGGAGCGTGAATCCTGCAAGGTTTGGTTGAGGTCAGACCAAAGCAAAGCTGCACATGATGCGTGGGGAAAACCTTCCTGTGCATCTTATGACTCTCCCATTTTCAGGACACCAGGAAAATAAACAGCCTGTCAAACCGTGATGTCTGGGTAAAGCAGCCTGGAGACACCCCTGGAGACACCAAGGTAGACATGGAGCTGCTTTGAGAACCGGGGCATCCTCTGGGCTAGGGGCAGAGCTGGGAGCTGCCCGTGGTGCATCACCCACAGGGTGGGTGTGGGAGAACCAGGCTATGGGGACATCCAGGACCCCCTAGATTGGGGGAGTCAGCAGGAGGGGGGAACTGGAGGCAGCTGTAAGGATGAGAAGGGGTCTGGTGGGGAGAGGAAGGGAAGTGGCATGTGGTGGGATTTAGGGGATGCCAACCTGTCCCATCCCCTGTTTGGGACAAATATGCTCCTGGTTAGAGTAGGTGCCTGTGGGGGTTTACAGCCTCAGGCCCAGCCTCACTGTTTCTCTTTCCTTTCCAGCTGTAATAAATCAGTTACATTAATATATCAGATGATCTTGGAAAAACTGTTGTGCTCTGAAGATCAAAGCCCAGCCCTACCCAACCACCCAGCAGCTCACTGCCATCAGAGTCTCCCATGCCGTGTGGAGGTGCACCCCAGGTCTTCTACTCGTGGGATGGGAAGGAAGAAGGCTGGAAGATTATCCCTGCACCCCCAGTCCTCACTCACCGCCAGTCCATAAATGCCCAGGCCTGGAGACTCCTTTCAGTGCTGAAGGCAGACTCTTGCCTTGTTTTCCCAAAATGTTTTGATGTTTTGCTCCTAATCTCTGTCTGGACCCCGTAACTGCTTGTGAAGACGATCAATCAATACATCTCCTCTGCAGCTGGATCATGTCAGTGGGGCAAGAAGTTGCCTGGCCAAGGGAGTTTCAGCTGCATGTCCATGGACCACGTCCGTCCCTGCTGTCTCAGGCAGATGTCACCCCCTCCTAGACCGTCACTGCTGGAGGGCCCCAACCAAAGGCAACAGTGTTTGTAAAGTCACACGTGTGCTGGTGTAGCTTGGAGATGCCTCATGGAAGAAGAATGGACCTGATGGCCCTGGTGCTTCCCTCCAGCACACAGCTGAGCCAGAGCTTGGCCTTCTCCACCCTGCCCCTACAAGCAGTGACCCCTTTTACTTAGTGATACGTGAGGGGTGGGCTGGCCACGGCCCTACTTTGGGGTTGCATGGAGCTGAGCACCCCATGCAGGGCCCCTTCTACAACCCCCTTTCCCTCTCGCCCTTCCTCCTGAGCACTGTGCCCGTGACTGTGGAGACCCCGGGTCCTGTCTCCCACCCACAGGGAAGCAGGGCTCTTGCTCCAGGCCAGCTGTAGGGGGCCGTGGCCATAAAATGATGGTCAAATCTTCTGCTGGAGCCATTCAGTGGGCTGGGGGTGTGCCCTGAGCAACCATCGTGGTGTCCAAATTCGGTGTGGGACTCTGCTGCTGCCCTTGGATCTGATCTTGCTTGCTGGGCTTTGGAGAGGACTTCATTTTCTCTATGCCTTTTTTTTTTTTTTATTCTAATAAAAGTTGCTCTTTCTCAGATACTCCCAGTCACCTCCTCCTGGGCTGGGGCTGGGAACGGTTCCCTTCCCTGCTTCTGGCAAGAGGAACAAAGGCAAAACCCTGTGTCCTGGGGGTGGGGGTAAAAGCAGCCTGAGACTCTTCCCTTCTCATTGCAGCATCTTGGAGCTGGTGCTGGTGGAGGAGCCGGGGTCGGGGGCTGTGATGGAGGGTCCCCCACTCAGGGCAGCGCTGCCTTATCAGCATCCCTGGCCCTGCAGAGTGACAGCTGGCTGGCTTGTGTCAGCCCCTTGGGCACTCACGTATCTCGGTCCGGAGGGTTTAAAATAGCAAATCTCTGAGGCCACACAATAGCTTGGGCTTATATGGGCTCCTGGGGGGGAAGGGGGAGCGGTGGAGGGGGCCAGGGCCCGGGCTGCCGAAATAGCAGCTCACAAGTGTTGCATTCCTCGCTGGGCGCCGGGCACATTCCTGCCGGCGCTGCCCGCCCCGGGGTGGGCGCTGGAGCCCCCTTAAAGCCTCCTGCCCCCAAAGAGCCTTTCCCAGACGCCCTCCGGCTTGGCCCTCGGCTCCCTGGGACCTCCCCGGTGCCCCATTGCAGAGGTAAGGCTGGGGAGGGGGGTGCCCACTCGGGGCGTAGGATGCTTGGTGGAAGGGTTGTTATAGACCCAGAGGTGACTTGGCTCAGGGCTGATGGGCCTCCCCAGCTGCTTGCACTGGGATGTATTTTTGCCATGAAGGCATTCCCATGGATAAAGCATCAGGACACTCTCCAGAGCGTTGTGTTTGCAACTTGTCCAGCATCGTTTGAACCACTCCAATGTGTGCCAAGGGAGCCAAGAAGGATTTTGGCTGCTCTGGCTCTGAGGGAGTCTCATAGATCCCTGTTCCCTGTGTCTGGAGGGGACAGGAGGGATGCGATGCCCATGGGAAAGTTGGGTAGCCCAGAGGGTGGGTTAGAGATGGGATGCTCTGGTGTGACCCTGCTAAGCAGGAGTGGAGCAGTGACATGGCCCATGCTGGAGGAAATGCTGGGAGATGAGGGCTCCATGTCTGGGTAGCCTGGAGGGAAGCAGGAACTGGGACTGTGGAGGATTAACTCAGCCCCAGGAGTGTGACCAGCCAGCTCTGAGCCAATGGAGAGGGGGATTTTAAGGAACGAGAGGGATATCTGGAGTATTTAATCCACAACAAATGAAGAGAGATTTTTTCCAGTCAATAATATGTGTAACGTTTTCTCTTTAACTCTGTAATACACCTGCTGGGTTCTCCTAGTTATTTCAAAACAAGATTTCAAAGCTTTAGTGGCAAGGTTTATCTGTTTCTGTGCAGAGGATGGATAAATATTTCCTAAAGCCACTAACATTGTTTTTTCTCATGTACCCCCTGAACAGTCCTGGTTTTGTTGCTGTTCTTCAGGAAATGTTCTGTGGGATCTAGTGATGTATGAGTGAAGAGGTGAAAGGAAATGTAGAAATAAGCTTTCAGAGAGGCATGATTGCCCTGTCGTGGCCAGGAGGGAGTCTCAGCTCTTGTGTCGTGACAGGACCACATGAACTCTTGGGTGCTCAGATGCCACATGAATGATTTGGCCCAACTCTGGGGGTAGCAGAACTATGCTGAGCCTGAGGGAAAGTAGGGCCAGGAATTGCTGTTGAATGGGAAGTGGAGATCAAGGGGATGATGCTGGAGGGCTGTGCTTAGGGCCCAGCCCCAGATGATCAGACGGAAGGGAATGATGACAGCAGAAGCAGGCGGTGAACCCGAGGCAGACGGGGCTGAGTTCTGACTTCATTTGCCTCCAAAAAGCACCTTCTGAGTCATTGCTCAGAAGAGAGATTTGACAACCCCCCGGGAGCCGTGGGTATGCAGAGACACCCCCCTCTGATGTGTCTTTCCCAGGCTGGTGGATTCCAGTCCTGGATTCAGCATCTCGAATAAGTGACCCCGAAGCCTGTCGTACCTCTCCTGGTAATAAATGCTCAACAGATGCAGCCAGGACCAGTTGTTCCCAGCTACCCATTGGGAGCAGCAGCGGAGCGGAGCTGCTCTGGGAACAGGTGCTTCAGCCCATGGAAGTTATTTCTAGAGCTGCCTTGCCTTGTCCTGCTGCATCTCAGCTCTGCTGAGCTCTGGCATCTCGGTTTTGTGAGCATTGGACAGGCTGTGCAGAGGCTTGGGCTGATGCTCAGGGCTGCTCCAGGGTGTCCAAGGCTGGGGCTGATCATGGGGCTGATCTGTGCATGGTGGGAAGATGAGTGAAACCCTCCTGGCCTTGGCTGGGAGGGAAATGAGTGTGCTGGGAAGATGAGGAGTGATGGTTTTAAACTAGAAAATGGTACTTTTAGGTTGGACATTAGGAAAACGTTCTTTGATATGAGGGTGGTTGATTCACTGGAATGGGCTGCCCAGAGAGATGGTGGAGGCCCCATCCCTGGAGACATTCAAGGTGAGGCTTGCTGGGGCTCTGAGCAACCTGACCTAGGTAGAGATGTCCCTGCTTATTGTAGGGGGTTGGACTAGATGACCTTTAGAAGTCCCTTCCCACCTCAACCATTCTATGATTCTCTGAGCAAGGCCTTTTCTCAGAGTTATTAGCCCTGTTGCTAAACCAGACTGCGAATGATGCCTTTTAGGTGACCCCAATCTCAAGGCCAGGACCAGTAGACAAGTGCTCCTGCTGAGCCCAGATCACCCCTTTCCAGAGGACACTCAGCACTTGGAGAGCTGGTCTGGGAGGTCTCACTGAGACCTTGTGCTGTGGTTTCTTCAGGACTGTGCATTTGAGATAACGGGACGTCCCTGCAATTTCCTCTGTCCTGACCGAGCTAAGAATAGTCAGGAAGCAAAACAAGCTCAACGTTATAATTGGGTTATTTTCCCGTGCCCTGAGCAAACACAGCCCCTGAGATGGCTGTGGGGAGGTGTCCTGGACAGGGCTTCTGACAGCACTTATCAGTGTTGCAGGAGGCTGTGCCTAGTCTCCTACCTCCTATTTGGGGCAAGCTGTGATCCCGGGGCAGGAGGGGCTGGGGGAGCCTTATCTCTGTTGAGATAACACTGTCACAGCCTGGCTGGGGACAGCTCCAAGCTCCGAGTGCTTTGGACAGATGCAGCATCTCAGTGCTGGAGGACAGGCTGTGCTTGTCTTTATCTCAGCTCCTAACCCTCACTTTCTTCCAATCTGCCTTGAATCCTGCTAGATAACCAGGCATGTCGGACTCCGAAGAGGTTGTTGAAGAATATGAGCAGTAAGTGGTGTGGTTTTAAAAGTCCTTCCTTTCTCCTCGTTCCTGTCTTCCCGCAGGGTCCCAGTATTGTTTTGGGGGGACACCAGCTCTTGTCATTACCCTGGCACCCAGCATACAAGGGTCTTGGCATCCCCCCACCCTGTGCCCACCCACACGGCTGCTGTGATGGTGCCGAGACCCCTGGCACGAGGAGTTCTGTGTTAGGAGCTTCACCAGCTCATACATGGCCAGGGACAGTCCCTACATGAAAATTGCTGCCATCCAAACCAGTGAGGTAGAGCTGGGAAAAGCTGACATCACCAGTCTGCTGCTGCTGGGATCCTACTGCCACCTCCAGAGCATCACTCCCCAAGGCCCAAAGCTGAGGGAAACTTCTGCTGGTGGCCATGAGGTGCACCTTGGAGAGAAGGGTCTCAACATCTGAGCTATGTGGGGGATCAGTCCAAGCACAGCTCCTCCTTCTCCATCCACCAGCAGAAAATTTAGATCTGAGCCCTTATCTCATATCTAAATGCCACAACAGACTCATATGTCTCAGCAATCAGTGCCCTGGACACACCCAAGGATAGACCAAGCACCTCCCCCAAGGTCAGGAAAGGACTTTGGGGCAAAGGTGGGATGTGAGATGCCCATTTCTAGGATTACAGGCCATGGTCACTCGATCTTCTCAAGCTGCAAAACAATGTTGTGCTCTCCACTGTTGAGGTATCAGTTGAGCCCTTCAGCTCCCGATGTCCATAGTCTGCCCGGGTCTTGTCCTGTCCCCGCTCCACCTTCCAGCACACCACAGAGCCTGCCCCACACCCATTGCCTGTTCCTGTGGGAAGGGGAAGCCAGTCTTAAGGACATTTCAGATTCTCTTTTGGCCTCTCTGGAGGACACGTGCTCTGTTGCAGCAGAACACTGCAAATTTGTGCTCTCTTTGCAGGGAGCAGGAAGGTAAGAGGACATGGAACATCTGCAGCTACCCCAAGGCTGAAGTTAAGACATGATCAGAGCAGCTTCAATAACCTGCGTCTTTTTCCTTTCCCTCTCTCTTGTCCACACGTGTGTTCTGTGAAGAGGAGTACGTGGAAGAAGGTAGGTGTTCCACTGGTGGTGGTAAGGACCAAAGTGCTGTTGGTTCAGTGTTTGCTTGGGTGGGTTGTGGTGGTAAGCTCCTTGACTGCAATGGGCAAATCATGACCAGTAAAGGGAGATGGGGCCATGTTCTAGATTTCTGCATCTGAAACATCAGTAGGATCAAATCCAGCCTGAATTTACTTGGGATCTCTTTTGTCAGAGTGATCCCTTAACTCAATTGCTTCCAATTCTGGAGCCCCCAGCACAAGAAAGATCTCGATGTGCTGGAACGTGTCCAGAGAAGGGCCATGAAGATGATCAGAGGCTGGAGCACCTCTGCCACGAGGACACACTGAGAGAGTTGGGGTTGTTCAGGCTGGAGAAGAGAAGGCTCCCAGGGGACCTTCTGGTGGCCTTCCAGGATCTGAAGGGGGCTCCAAGAAAGCTGGGGAGGGACTTTTGAGGCTGTCAGGTAGTGGTAGGACTGGGGGGAATGGGTCAAAAGTAGAGGTGGGGAGATTGAGATGAGACGTTAGGAAGAAGTTGTTGCCCAGGAGGGTGGGGAGACACTGGCCCAGGTTGCCCAGAGAGGTGCTGGAAGCCCCATCCCTGGACATTTTTTAGGCCAGGCTGGCTGGGGCTGTGAGCAACTGATGGAGTGGGAGGTGTCCCTGCCCATGGCAAGGGGGTTGGAACTGGATGATCTTTAAGGTCCCTCCTAACCCTGACAATTCTATGATTCTATGATTAAAATAGGGGTGGAAATGCTGGACTCGGGTGGTGGCAGAGGTGTGATCCCAGTAACTCACTGGGAGCTGGACCCTCAGCTGCATGTGCATTAACGATGCTCAAGCACAAACCTCTACCTGCCTCAGCTGATGAAGAAGCAAACCCCATGGTGCTTGCAGCTGGGCTGGACGTCCGGGGCTGGGGTTGGGAGCTGGGGTTTGCTGAGCCTCTGGCAGCTTTGGGGCACTGCCAGGCAGCCCAGGCTGCTGCCCAGCAGAACGTCCTGAGTGCTAATAACAAAGAGAGGCACCACGGGGAAACCACTGCAGTGCTGGAGTCCTCATCTCATGCCATAGCTACACCCCACAGCTTGATGGTGCCCAACTAACCTCTGCACTTATTCCTTCCCCTCCTCCCTGGCTCAGAAGAGGAAGAATGGCTAGAGGAAGAAGACGGTAGTTATTGCACCTTTCTTTATTTCATCTCCCCACTGCTGCTGTGACTATGTCGGGGGTCGGTGTGTCTCTTGGTTGGGAAAGGGTTTCTTTCATTCTTCCACTTCTCTCTCTTTGCTTCTTGCACCCTCCTCTTCCTCGCTGCTGTGCTGTGTGTGTCTGCTCCTGTGTCCGTGGCTTTTCTCTTACCTCTATCAACCGAATGCACTCGTGGTTTGCCATCTTCCTTTTCTCTCCTTCTCTCTTGCTGTGGGACCACAAGTCTTCCCAGGACATGTGGGCGCCAGCATCACTCTGTCTCCAGTGGAGGACTCTCGTGGGGATACTGCTCCCTCCAGTGGAAAAATGCTCCAACAGTGTCATAAATAAGATTGTGAAGGTGTCAAAGGCATGTTCTCTAGTGCCAGGGAGTCTTGCTCATTGGCTAGAGGAGAGCAATAGAAATTGCTCCCTCCCATCCTGGGGTACAAGAGCATGACACCACGAGAGGGAATGAGGGACAAAGCAGGAGGTGGCTACAAATCCTTTAATTTCTTTTTTTTTTTTTCCCCTGCCCAAGCACACAGAGCAGCCTTTGGGTAAAGGTTAGAGAGAAGCCCTTTGCTTTCCAATCCGCTGTTTCTTTCTCCTGTGGCTACATCTCCCCTGGGTCTCTCTTGACTGGCTCCATGTCCCAATTGTCCTGACACCAGTGTCCACACGAGGTCTGGTGGGAGCAATGGCTGTTGGACTCATGCTGCCCATTATTCCACAGGTCAGGAAGAACAGGTAGAGGAGGAGAACGAAGAAACCAAGGCAGAAGGTGCGTGGTGGCTTTGTCAGTGAGCTCCCATGGCTTGGCTGGAGACATGTTCTGCTTCAGTGGGGTGCAAGGAGGGTCTGGGATGTCCCAGTGTGCTCTATGGCAGTGGGTCAGTAGCACAGAGGAGCAGCTTTCCCCTGAATCTGTGGTTTCCAGTAAGGAGCTGCCCTTTCCTGGTCTACAAAGTGCCTTGGCCCTGCAAGCATAAAGACAATGGTGTTTGTGATGGTCACTGTCAAGGACTTTGTGCCCAGAACTCTAAAGTAATGCCAGAAATGAGTTAAACCTGTTCCTCCAAGAGATCCCTGTAACCTTAGAGGGGGGATTTCCAGAGCCAGAGTCATGGTCTGATATATCTCACCATCCAAAGAGTGCTGGACTTCATGAGACCTCTTTGGAACAGGCTGGGTTGCTTGATGTGTGTCCCTGTGCTGTCACAGCTGGTGGGGCAGGCTCAGATCCCAGCCATGCTCCCCCAGTTAGGGTGCCAGGGCCCCTCTGTGCTGGGGGATGTGTTTGCCCTCACCCACAGACACTCATGTTCTCCCCATTGCTTTTGAAACAGAACAAGAGGATGAAACGACAACACCAGGAGAAGGTAAAGCAGGAGTGGAGGACAGAGAGTTTTGGCCATTTCAGTCCTGACCCCAGTTCCCCAAGATATTGGGCCCTTGTAATGGGGTTTTTGGTGTTGAATTAATTTGCTACTGAAGGAAGAACCTGTGGTAAGTGGGGCAGAGCTGGCCTGGTCCCGAGGGGCAGCAGGAGGTCTGCAGGATGGATGACTTTGCGCTGCCTCGGTGAGAAATCCACCCAAAATGCAGAAGGAAAGGGCAGTACCTCTGCTTTCCAGCCTGAGCTCTTGCAAAGCTTGTCTGGGTTCTTCCTGGAGAGGACCTTGATTCTACTGGTCTGTCTTGGGGTGAGGGATGTCTGTGAGGGACCTGCTCTCTCCCCATTCATCCTGGAGGGATGGAGCTGGGTTTTGCAATGTGAGGAGGAGGGGAACAACCTGGCTGAACCACCCCCCTGTGTCTGAGGGCAAGGTGCAGAGTGGGGCTGGCATCCAGGAGCCAAAGCATCATGCTGGAGTGGGTACAGAGAAGGGCAACCAAGCTGGTGAGGGGTCTGGAGAACATGTCATATGAGGAGCACCTGAGGGAACTGGGATTGTTTAGCTTGGAGAAGAGGAGGCTGAGAGGAGACCTCATTGCTTTGTACAACTATCTGAGAGGAGGTTGTGGTGAGGCTGGGGTTGGGCTCTTCTCCCAAGGAACTAATGACAGGACAAGAGGTGATGGCCTCAAGTTGCACCAGGGGAGGTTTACATTGGACATGAGGAAGAAGTTCTTTGCTGACAGAGTGGTCAGGGACTGGCCCAGGCTGCCCAGGGAGGTGCTGGAGTCCCCATCCCTGGAGGGGTTTAAGAAACGAGTAGATGTAGCGCTTGAGGCTGTGGTCTAGTGGTCAGGGAGATGTTGGATAAAGGTTGGACTTGCTGATCCCGAAGGCCTTTTCCAACCTAAATGGTTCTATGATTCTGTGTTTTCCACAGATGGAGATGGGGACCGAGAGCAGGAGCCTGGGGAAGGTGAAGTATTCATCCTGACTCCTCTCTGGGGTGGGAGGGACTACCTTTGTAAGAAGGCACCAAACCTCTTTCTGCTCAAGCAGGAGCATTAATGTCTTCAAGGTTGTGGCAAACAGATGGACATCTCACTGTGTGCCCTTTGCTGGAGTGTGGTCCACAGTGCAGCTTTGCTGCTGGGAGAGAGGGGCAGCTCTGCTCTGTTTGTGGGGTTTGGGTGAAGGTGTGGAAGCAAATGTCTCTGTGACACTAACATCGTCTTTCTCTCCTGCTCCTGGGGACCTGCAGGTGAATCGAAGCCAAAGCCCAAGTAAGTGTCAGTGCATTTTCTCTGGTGCAAGGTCTGAACTAGGAGCTGTGCCAGGGCAGAGGCTCCATGTGATGGGCTTAGCACCATGATCCAGAAAGGGCATGGGACAGTGAGGCCTCAGAAGAATGAAAGTAGGTGGAGACTTGGATATGGGAAGAAAGAGAGAGAAACAGGCAGATAAACTCTTCATGAGGGTTTGTAGTGACAGGACAAGGGGTGACGGTTTTAACCTAGAAAAGGGTGGATTTAGGTTGAGCATTAGGAAGAAGTTCTTTACTCTGAGGGCGGTTGATCACTGGTTGCCCAGAGAGGTGGTGGAGGCTCCATCCCTGGAGACATTCAAGGTCAGGCTTGCTGGAGCTCTGAGCAGCCTGCCCTAGTTAGAGATGTCCCTGCTTATTGTAGGGGGTTGGACTAGATGACATTTAGAGGTCCCTTCCAATCCAGCTGTCCTGTGCTCCTGCAGCTGCAAAAAAATCTGTGCACACCCCAGCCTGGGATACATGGTCCATGGCACAGCCAGGATCTTGCTTCTCTGGTATGCTCCTGGCCATGGCTGGCATGAGGCAGGCATTGGTATGAGTGCCAGCATCCCAGGGACAGGAGCACCTGCCTGAAGGAGTGGGGCCATCAACCATTGCCAGGAACCTGCAGGTCCTCATGGACCTCTGGGATGCTGTGGTGTGGGAGGCAGATCTGTCCTTAGTCATGAACTCTTCATCTCTTTGTGTCTTTAAATGCCCCTGCTGAGCATCTCCTGCCCTCTCTCAAGCCCACAGAGGATGAGAGGATGGTTTCCAGCTCCCTGCTCCAGATCACACTGGAGCTCACAGTCCCTCTGTGCTCTTTTGGGTGAGCTGTGGGGTGGCTGCCAGCCCCAAGGTGCCTGGCAAAGGGTCGTGACCAAGTTGCCTGCAGCTTGCAGAGTTATTCCAGCCATGTGGGTACCTTGGAGAGCTTCCCGGGAATGCCGGAGCTCTTCCTCTGAGGCTGTCCAGCTGGCAACCTCCAGCAAGCAGCATTACACTTCCCTGTCCTCAAAATGCTCTCCCTCTGCAGCCCTGGGGACTGCAAGGCTGGGAGAGGAGGGCTGGGTAGACCAGAGCATGGAGGAAAGGCACTGTTCTGTCCCAGGTATCCGCTGCAGGCTCACCATCCTCCTGCTCACCTTTGCTTGCAGGGTCTTCATGCCAAACCTGGTGCCTCCCAAAATCCCAGATGGAGAGAGGTTGGATTTTGACGTAAGTAGGACACACAATGTCAACCCCCTTGAGGTGATCTCTTCACATCGCTCCTCCATGCTGTGCCCAGCAGCTCTCCAGGGCTGGAGGGCTTCACTCATGGGAGTGAACCATCACCACTGCTTCTGTCTGGTGCAGGACATCCACCGCAAGCGCATGGAGAAGGACCTGAATGAGCTGCAGGCCCTCATTGAAGCCCACTTTGAGAGCAGGAAGAAGGAGGAAGAGGAGCTCATGTCTCTCAAGGACAGGATTGTATGTCTGCAGCCTTCCTCCTCTATGGCTATTGCCACCCTCTCCCCTGGGAGCACACAATCATGATCCTTTTCCCATAGTCCTGAGGGCAAGACCTGAGACATCCCGTGTCCCTGAAAGACAGATGCTGAGATTTGAGCCAGATTTTGTACCCCAGTGTCTAGGGAGCCCGTGGTCTGGCTCCTACAACCCCTGATGGAGATGCACCTTCCCCATGGCCACTGGTCCACATGCTCCCTTGGGAGACATAGAATCATAGAATTGTCAGGGTTGGAAGGGACTCCAAAGATCATCCAGTTCCAACCCCCCTGCCATGGCAGGGACACCTCCCACTCCATCAGTTGCTCACAGCCCCAGCCAGCCTGGCCTAAAAAATGTCCAGGGATGGGGCTTCCAGCACCTCTCTGGCCAACCTGGGCCAGTGTCTCCCCACCCTCCTGGGCAACAACTTCTTCCTAACGTCTCATCTCAATCTCCCCACCTCTACTTTTGACCCATTCCCCCCAGTCCTACCACTACCCAACAGCCTCAAAAGTCCCTCCCCAGCTTTCTTGTAGCCCCTTTCAGATCCTGGAAGGCCACCAGAAGGTCCCCTCGGAGTCTTCTCTTCCGCGGGCTGAACAACCTCAACTCTCTCAGTCTGTCCTCGTAGCAGAGGTGCTCCAGTCGCTGATCATCAAACTACATGAAAGCAGTAGATCTGCCCTTGGGTCTCTCAGGGCTTTTGGGGTCAGGGATGTGTCCCTAGGGACAGAGGCAGCAGATCCCCTGTGGGGTCCAAGCCAACGCTCTCTCCTCCTGCAGGAGCAGCGGCGAGCAGAGAGGGCCGAGCAGCAGCGGATCCGCAGCGAGAGGGAGAAGGAGCGTCAGGCCCGCATGGCCGTGAGTGTCCCTCTGGGGTGGGGGGCTCGGGATGGTCCTTGGACACAGGCCTGGCCATGGAGCACACGGGAGCATGAGCTGCGTGTTGCACACAAACCAGTCCAGGAGGTCTCCATCTGTCCATTCCTGATCCTCTTCTGGCGCTGGCAGGAGGAAAGAGCTCGCAAGGAGGAGGAGGAGGCACGCAAGAGGGCTGAGGAGGAGGCACGGAAGAAGAAAGCGTTCTCCAACATGCTGCACTTTGGAGGCTACATGCAGAAGGTCTGATCCTACCCTGGGTGGTTGCAATGAAGCCGCTGGTGCTCCTGGGAAGGGCTCAACCATGGGCTGGCCTCACAGCCCCGTGCATCTTCTCAGTGTTGGTTGACTGTGGTTTCTATGAGCAGAAGGAGACAGGCCACCGTTGTTGGGTCACAGCAGTGGTTGGAGGCACAGCTGAGAGCTCTGCTTTGCAGATGCTGACCAGGGCAGGTTCAGCCCCATCTCAGGGACAGGGAAGAGGGTTGGGAGGGGGTGGCTTGTCCACTATTGCCAAAAGTTCCTTGAGGACCTTGTGTGCTTCTGGAGTCCCAAAAGCTGAGGGTGTTGGGGGCAGAACTGGGGGTAGGGGTAGAGCAAAAGCTGGGCTGATTTCCTTCCCTCCAATGGATTGATGATTCCCTCAGTCAGAGAAAAAGGGTGGGAAGAGGCAAACAGAGCGGGAAAAGAAGAAGAAGATCCTCAGTGAACGGAGAAAGCCCCTGAACATCGACCACCTCAACGAAGACAAGCTGAGGTGGGTATGGGCTGCAGAGGGATGTCCAGGACAGGGACTCTGCTTTGGGTCCCACATGCTGGGGCAGGACCCAGGGTCGGGGTGGGCTGTTGTGGGTGCAGCCCAGACCCGAGGGTGACGGCACAGCTGGGAGATGGGCTGTGTCACCTCACCAGGGACATGGGCTCAGTGGCTTTGCTGGGCCACCACTGCCAGGCTGCTGCTGACAGCACTGGCCATCAGAGGGAGACACGCTCACACGCATGGGACATGTATGTCCTCATAGGTCCCATCCTCACCCATGGCTCTGGTCCACCTGTGGGACTGATATTGCCACCTGGTTAACACATCCCCACCTGGGCATGGAGCCTGCAGAGACCCGTCCTGGGGGAGCAGGTGGGATGGTGGCATCACTGCCCCGTCCCCTGCCATGACCTCCCTGTGAGTCACATCCCTTTTCTGCATGGTCACAAGCTGGCTCTTCCCACAGGGACAAGGCCAAGGAGCTCTGGCAAACCATCCGTGACCTGGAGGCTGAGAAATTTGACCTGCAGGAAAAGTTCAAGCGGCAGAAATACGAGGTGAGCCAGGAGGTCTTCCACAAGCCTGCTCACCCTTGGTGTGCCTAGATGCCCTTCTGCTCCCCATCTGGGAGACGAGGTGGATTGTCTGACTGATGGTGCCATCACAAGAAAGTTGGCAGCATCAGAGGACTATGCCCCTCTTTGTGTCACCCATGGGGTGACAAACACCCAAGACCCTCTGCACCACCAAAAGCCAAGCCACATCTGCCTCCCTTTTGGAGATGAGCCAGGATCACACCCCTCCTAGCAGCTGCCAGCCACCCTGGCAGGGCTGAGCACCCAGCTGGAGGATGTGAGACACTGGCACAGGTTGGCCAGAGAGGTGCTGGAAGCCCCATCCCTGGACATTTTTTAGGCCAGGCTGGCTGGGGCTGTGAGCAACTGATGTAGTGGGAGGTGTCCCTGCCCATGGCAGGGGGGGTGGAACTGGATGATCTTTAAGGTCCCTTCCAACCCTGACAATTCTGATTCTATGTGGCAGCTGGAGAAAGGGACTGTGTGGTGGCCCCATGACCCCTCAGCTCCTGGGGACATGAGCTTTGCACCTCAACAGCCTTCCTACTGTGCTGCCCATCACAGCCCCACACTAAACCCACTGGAGAACTGCTGGGAAAGAGAGAGCAGTGATGCACCTTCTCCCTGACCCTTGTTCCCAGCTGGGCATGGGGCATCTTGCCAGGCCTCACCATCTGCTTGTTTCTCTTGCAGATCAATGTTCTCCGAAACCGTGTCAGTGACCACCAGAAAGTGTAAGTCCCTGAGCATCCTTCCTTGGCACCTCCTGCTCTTCCAGCTCCCTGCTCTCCTGGCCCCAGTTCCCTCCTTGTATATCTCCTGGCTCTCTTGCACCCTTGCAGAGCCACCTCCCATCCTTCCCACTCCTGCCTCTGGTCCCACTAGTACCTAGAATTCATAGACCTGCAGGTCTGGCCCTGGGACCTCGGCCAATGCTGCTCTGCTCCCATTGACAGAGCCCTGTTGCCTCCCACCTCCACCAGCTTCCCCCTGTCCCAGAGACCCTGGTTGGGGATGGACTCTGGGGAGACCCCACCTCTGCATGTGGAACCTTGTGTCCTGTGGAGTCCTGCCAGCCTCCAACTGCCCCACCCCTGCTGTGGCTCTGCCCAGCATCTCAGGGAAGGAGCTGGAGATCCCAGCATGTGTGGGAGGGGAAATCCCATGGGTTGTGGGAGCTGTGCAGCCCTGCAAGGTCAGGGGACCCCATGTTCCTTACACAGGACTGGAGGACCCTTTGTAGGAGGGTGGAGGGGGGTGTTTAACCCCTACCTTGGGAGCACCATGCTGCTCTCACAACCCCATCTCATCCTGCTGACTCCCATGAGAGGTGCTCAGCCTGCCTCGCGTGTCAGGTGACAGCATCTCCCACCCGCTTACACCCAATCTCTCTTCTCTTCTGCCCCACATGGCCTGTTCCTGCAGCAAAGGGTGAGTAGAGATGTTTCCTGGGTGCTGTGTGCCTCCCACTGCACGGGTGCTGCATGGACACCAGAGCTGACACCAGGCTGGCAGTGGGGCTGAGGGAGAAGGTGATGCTGAGGATTGGCAGCCAAAGCTGTGCTGGTGACTCTCAGGATGACACGCCAGAAATACCCTTCCTTGTCCACCCAAGCCTCCTCCTCCTCCTCCTCCTCCGTTCTGCTGCCCCAGAGCAGCGCCTGTTCCCCCAATGCTGATTAAGGAGAGTGATGTGGTGGGTCCTGGCTAACAGCTTCACAGCTTCTGGTTCTGGGGAGCAGGATCCTGCAGCCATGGTTATCCCTCCACAACCAGAGATCCAACTCATTGATTCCCCTCTGAAGGATCCTTGGGAGGGAGAAACATGATAAGGGGCTTGAGGTCCTTAGAAACACCCGGCAAAATGCATGAGCTTATTCCTGTAGAGTCCCAAACACATTGACTCAGGGTTTCACCTGGGGCCACTGGGGACCTTCTTCCCCACAGGGCAGTGAGCATCAGCTGGAGATGGCTTGGTCCTCTTTGCAGGACTGCTCATAGCACCCACCTTGTCTCTCCTTTCATGGTCACTAAAGCCTTTTTGCACGTGCTTTTCTGCTTCCCTTCCAGGTCGAAGGCTGCCCGTGGGAAGACCATGGTGGGCGGCCGGTGGAAATAGATGACTCAGGAGGCACAGGAGGCTCAGCCACGGAGAGGTTCATTGCCTTTTGGTTGGCCAGCTGGCTTCCCCATGCCAGGAAGCCTGCACCACACGCCCACCCACCCTCCCACTGCACAGAGCTCGTCAAGACCTTGCTGCAGGCACAGCGCTGTCTGGGTGGGCAGATGCTCCATGAGGTGCCGCTTCTCATCTCCACACCCCCGGCTGATGCTGTGTCTGTAAATAAAGAGCATGGTGAGGGGGGTGCAGGTGTTGTCTCCATCCTGAAGCTCTGAGCCAAGGGGAAGCAGGCACAGGACAGTCCCAGCAGAGCTCACTGAGCCACTGCCATTGCTCTCCTGCTCCCTGGGGTGCATGAGGATGCAGCAACCATCCAGGACCTCCTGCTTAACATGTCCCCTTGCCTCACAGCACCTCACACCTTCAGTCCCTGAGAGGTTCTGGAACAGACCTCCATGGTCTGATCTGCTTTTCCCATTGCAGTTTGGGGCAGTCCTAGTTATGGCCGCTTTAGTTCCTGCTTTTGCTGTACCAGAGCCCCCCTTGCTCCTCTCTGTGTCAGGGTTGGCCCCATGGGACAGCTTGGGTAGGGACACTGCTTCCAAGCCTCTTGGTCCATGAATTAGCCACAGACTTTGCTTCCAGGTTGTTTCCATTCCTATTTTCATCTTTTCCTAGAGGGCCTAGACTGTGTTTGTCTCCTCTGTATGTTTCTGACAAGCATGCAATGAAGACTTGAGACAAGTCAATGTGGAGAGACCATTTCTGGTTCCTTTCAGGGGTGCAGGTCTCTTTCATCCAGCTGTAAACATCTCTGTAGCACATTCCCACATGCACTGCCCATGGGGACACATGAACTGCAAAATCCCGAGTGTTTCTGGTGCACAGATCTGGGCTGTCAGACAGCAGAAGACACCAGCATGGCCATCTCCTGGGGCAAGCTGTCCCATGCTTCTGTTTTTGCTGAGGCATTTCCCAATGCAGAGGGGAAGGGATGGATACTCAGGATGGTGGATCTTCAAAAGCACCTTATCCCTTAGCAAGATATTTTGTCCCCCCTTGTTGAGGCTGCCTGTCCTCCCCATCCCAGATACAGTGACACGGGGGCATCCTGCAGGTTTCTTCCTTGTGCTGCCTGTTGGATGACAACCTATTTTGCCTACTTCAACACATGCCATCAGGTTTTGGGGGAGCAAGGCCCTTGGAAACCTCAGCTTCAGTGAGGCAGCAAGTGGAGGGCAACCATCCCCCTGTGACCTGCCTCCTCAAAAGCGAGGTGTGGAGGGATGAATGTGATCCCTTAATGGGACACAAGGGGAGAGTTGGGGAGGGTGGCAGAGCTGGGACATGAGATACCCAGAGGGTGGCTCAGTGAAGGTCCAGCAAGTGACAAGTGGGTCCAGAGAAGGGCAATGAAGCTGGTGAGGGGTCTGGAGAATGTGACTTATGAGGAGCAGCTGAGGGACCTGGGGATGTTTAGTCTAGAGAAGAGAAGATTGAGAGGAGTCCTGAAGTGCTGGGGCCTGGGCTGTGGGCCCCAAGTTGGAGTTGACCTATGGAGGAGTCACAATCCAGCAACAGGTTTTGTTCCCCAAGGCCCCAGAGGCAGAACCTGGCCCAGCTGCGTGAGGAACCAACTGCCCCCAGGGGATTGTCCTTGGGGTGGTGGGTGAGGCTGGAAATATATTAACCAGGAATCAAAGCAGTTGGGGAGAGGCAACAGAAGAAAGAAGCAGCAACAAGGAGCTGAGTAGTTTGAAAAGAGTTCCTGCAGAAGAGAGCTCCTGTTGGGGCAGTTGGAGGAGCTGCTTGTTGGGGTCACTTGCTGAGCTCTCTCTCAGGGGTGTGTTCCCCCTTGGCTGATTTGAGGTGAAGAAGAGCAAACAGAGGAAGAATGAAAGCTGAAGTTCTGCTGAGGGGATGTTGCTGAGTTTGGTGTTGGTATAAGGAAGAAGAGAGCTGGCAGCACAAAACTTTATTGTTCTTGACAACTACCTGAAAGGAGGTTGTACAGAGGTGGGTACTGGTCTCTTCTCCCAAGGAACTAGCAATAGGATGAGAGGAAATAGCCTCAAGTTGCTGAAGAGGTTTAGACTGGACATTAGGAAGAAGTTCTTTACTGGCAGAGTGGTCAGGGACTGGCCCAGGCTGCCCAGGGAGGTGCTGGAGTCACCATCCCTGGAGGGGTTCAAAAACCACGTAGACATGGCACTTCAGGACATGGTCTAGTGGTCACGGCAGTGTTGGGTTGACAGTTGGACTTGATGATCCTAGAGGTCTTCTCCAACCTTAATGATTCTAAAATCTATGGTTTCCACCCTGCCCAGGGAGACAGGAGCACTTGGGGCAAATCCATCCCCTTTTCCCAGGCTCTGAAGGTTCACCCTTTCTGGCAGGCACCCTGGCGGTGCCCGGTGCTCAGCGAGGCCCCGCAGCCGCTCTGCCCGTCCCTGCGGGGCTGGCAGCGCCCAGGGTGGGGGCATGGAGCCACTCCCTGCTTCCCACAGCACGGCCCGTCCCGGCAGCTCCTGGCCCCTCGCCAGCCCGGCTGCCAGCGCTGCCTCCCCACCCAGCACCCGGTGGCACCATGGGCCAGAACAGCTCAGTCAGCACCCAGCCCTGACACCCACCCTCCCTGGTTCCCTCTCTCACTGGTGGTGGTGGGTGCAGGAGTCCTCTGGGACGTGGCAGGGTCCTCAGGGATCTTCACAGAATCACAGAGTGTCAGGGGTTGGAAGGGACCTCCAAAGATCATCCAGTCCAACCCCCCTGCCAGAGCAGGGTCACCCAGAGCAGGTCACACAGGAACACGTCCAGTGGGGTTTTAAACATCTCCAGAGCAGGAGACTCCACAACCTCCCTGGGCAGCCTGGGCCAGTGTCTGGCACCCTCACCAGGAAGAAGTTTCTTCTATTGATGTGGAACCTCCTCTGGTCCAGCTCACACCCATTGCCCCTTGTCCTGTCACTGGCTGTCCCTGAGCAGAGCCTGGCTCCATCCTCCTGACACTCTCCCTTTACATATTTATAAACATTAATAAGGTCTTCTCTGGGGTCTTGCATGGTGCTGGATGCAGGAATCCTCTGGGATATGGCAGGGTCCTCAGGGATCTTCTCCGGGGTCTCACAGGGTGCTGGCATCACCCCAAACATTGCATGGGCTGTGTGATGATTGCAATGGCACACTGCACTGTGCCAAGGTTTGCAGGGTCTGGAGGCTGGTGAGCAGCTCTGGTGTGCTCATCCTGCCATGCACAGCACATGTTTTGGTCATGGATGGGTCCTAGGAGAGCACAGCGGGCCAGGGACCGGCCATGATGCTCTTCACTACAGAATGAGGGAAGCTTGGTAGCAGGTTTTGGTTGTGTAGGGTGCTGACAACCTCACAGCACCTTGGCGTTGTGGAGATTTGCAGTGTACTGGTGTCCTGCAGCACTGCAGTGTGGTCTCGATGTCCTCATGGGCAGCAGGACCTCTGGATGCCAGATCAAAGCACCAGCATCCTCTGGAGCATGGTATGAGGGGTAGAGAGCCCTGTTCTTCCCTAGCAGGGTGTCTTCCCAGGAGCTATGAGGTGTAGCAAACTTACTACTTCATAGTAGTTCCTCTGCATATGGGAGAGGACCAGCATCTTCTGCATAGCATGGAAATATCCCCCATGCTGTGGCCCTTTAAGGAGCAGTTCCTTGTGCAGAACCGCCATGGAGACCAGTGTCCACTCAACTGCAGCTCTGGTATCTCAGCCAAGGCACTGGACAGGGGTCGGGTTGTGTCCCACACAGCCTGTGCACCACAGGTTCCTTTTGGATCCTCTACGGAGACTTTGGCAGGTGCTGCAATGAGGCGTGGATGCAACGCAGGACTCATGTCTCTGTCCTCCCCAGAGGGATGTCAATGTCCTGGCCATAGTTCAAAGCTCCACAGGTTGCTGCCAGCCTGGAGTATTAAACCTCATCCTCTGGTGTTCCTCGCAGCTGTCCCAGCACTACCACATGAGCCCAGACTGCAGAAGATCTGTACCCAGGTCTCATGTACGCCTCCAGGTCTGTTGATGCAGCCCCATGCCAGGGTCCTCCCCAGGCTACCACCATCCCTACACAATGGAATGGATGCAGAAGAGGATGGTTTTGTTACTGAGAAGGTGCTGGTAAAATATTGAGCTGATGTTTTGAGCTGTGGTTGTGCTACACCAGAGCCTCATGCTCTCCTCAGCCAACTCCAGGCCAAGGACCACTCCCAGAGGCAAAGATGCTGTTACACATAGATATTGGAGACCTTGGTCTTGCCACTGTAGGTACCGATAGAAACAGCCTGGCCATGTCTTTGATCAGGTCACATTAGCTCTGGACATGCAGAGGACATTCCAGGGTTGCTGTCCTGGGCCCACCTGGTCAATGCATGTCCCAAGGAGCCAGGGTCATGCACGTGCCCAGGCTACCAGCATTGTGGGCTGGTGGCTGCAGTGGTCCACGAGGACCTGTGGGACAATGGAGAGGCAGCTCTTGAAGCTGACATGCTGCCAAGGCCCAGTGTGTCTCACCAGGTGGGGATGTGGTGTCTCTTGCTGGTGCCATCTGTTGGGGCAGCTGTTGAAGGATCCCTTCACCCCCATCTTGGAGATGTTGGAGTGTTGCTGCTCCCATCAGGCACAACGCTAAGTTTGAGGTGGGCTACTGAGTGTGAGCAAGAGCAGCATGTGGAGGAGGCAGACAGGGCTAGTGGAGGGGGTGTCAGTGTGTGCCAGGAGAAGGAGAACAGAGGAGGAGGAGGTCTGGTGGTGGTCTGGTCTCAGGAGGACAGAGCCTGTCCAAGGTGTTGGACAAGCACAGCAAGTGTGGTCTGCTCTGCACCTCCTGCTTTGCTCCCTGGGGATCCAGTGCCCCTCTCCACAGTGCAGGATGGGGGACTTGAGTCCTTTGGAGCTGGAGAGGAGGTGCCAGCACCAGCAGGATAACACACACCTCAACTCCTGTGGTGACAGTGGCTCCTGACTAGCACAAGAAGTCCCCACTGCCCAGGCACAGCTCATGGGGTATATTTTTTGAGTGACATCCAGAGTGTTCAAGGACAACACCACCAGGAAACTTATTTTCCTTCCACTAAGTGCCAATAAAATGCTGCTCTGTAGAGCATGGAGTGGATGTTGGACACCATTGCTATGGGGAGTGGACATTGCCCACCCTTCAGTGTGGGGTTCACCGCTTCCACCATCCATGAACCTTAGACTTGGGTACAGGGTGGCTCCATCAGACAGGTCCATGGTGCCACTGTCCCCAGGCGAGGTGCCTCAAGTTCAAGCCAAAGCCAAAGGCCAACAAAAACCTGCAGAAAATAAGCAATGTACACTTTGATTTTTTGCAGGTCGGGTTTAACAACCTGCTGTATTTTAAAAGGGAGAAAAAAGGTGGAAATGCTGAATTTTGAAACACCTCCTGGATGTGGTGCTCTCATCTTCAGAGCTCCCAGACACCATGTTGCTGTGTGATGGTCTCCTCAGCACGCTCCACCACAGGGCAGGTCCATTTCTTTGTGCAACCACCTGACGCTGGCAAGTCTCTTTTTTTTACGATTCTTTTTAAATGCCTTATAAAACTTCAAGTTTATTTAATATCTCAGCCTTGCACATCACTGCCTATAGCAGCTAACTCACAGGTATCAATTAATCACCTCTAATTGGTTGAAGTCACCCACGGCTTATGCTGATTACACAGATATGTTAAATCATCAATGAGGCCTTTAATGCTCCTCAAACACAATTGAGCATCCACACAAAGCCCCATGTCTATGAGACACATCCCGCTGACAAAGCTCTGGGATGGAAGGAAAGAGGCTTTAGCTGTTGTCTGGAAGCAGCTTTTTATTGGCACGTAGTGGAAGGAAAATAAGCTTCCTGGTGGTGTCTGAATCACTGCTTCTGCATGTGCTCTCACGCCCAGGTTTCAGCTGAAGTCCTAGGTGTAAACTGTGCTCCTTGGTGCAGGGCAGCTGGCAGGAGCATGGAGGTGCTGAGACCTACAGGAGGTGGGATCAGCCCTTGAAGTGCCAGGGCTTGAGCAGGGCCCGAGTTGAAGGTGACATATGGATGAATCTCACAACCAGACAGTACAACTGAAACCAGAGCTGATTGTCTGTGAGAATGGACACAGCTAGTCTGATAAAAGGATGAGGTGAACCCAAAGCAGATAAACGTGCCTCCTCCTTGTTCTTTCCCAGGTCTGGCCAACCTCGGATGGAATCCAAGGATGAGGAAAAATAGCAGCTGTCCCACTGCTGAAGTTTTTTGAGGTTGCCTGTGCAACCTGAGCTGTTTGTTCAGTAGTATAAAAGCTGGTCCCACTTGCAGAGCAGTCAGAAGCCGTTCTGGGGGTGGAGACACCACGCAGAATTTTCCCCCCATCATCAAGAAGGCCCCAGCTGCTCACTGCAACCAGAGACACTCAGCGACAGCTGGACAGAGTGAGATATTGGAAGAGATGTTGGAAGACACAAAGGTAATGGATCTGATTGTCCACCCCTTTGGAATAGGTCGCAGCTTGGTCGTGTGTCTGTTTGGTGTTTATCATACTAAGTTGATGCCCCTCTCTGGCATTTCCTGGGGAGGCCTGTGCATGGCCATGGTGGTGTTCAGGGTGTGGTTGATTTCTCCACCTATTGTTGAATTTGCTGCCTGGCTTCTTTTCCCTTCCTTTTTTGAGTTTGTGATGAGGCTTATTTTCCCTTTCATTATATCACCCGTGGTTAGCAGAATCATCACCTCTGTTTCTGTCCATGCAGCATCAGCTTTTTGTTTTGTAGAAATAGACAATAAAGTCTCTATCTGTATCCTGCTGTTGGTGGCTGTTCCTGGTGTTGTGCAGGATAATTGGCAAAACAGCCCTTTGCCCATGGATCCATAAGGTACAGGACTGGTAAAGGTGCTGCTCCATATGCCCCAACCAGGAGTGGTGCTGGGCACCAAAGCTGCTGTGATGGTTTGCAGGAGCAGCAATCCCTGCAGAGGTGGCTCTGGGCAGTGCCCAGGTCAGGGGATGGCACTGTCTTAGGGAGGTTTGGAGCACTGGAGGGAATTTGCTCAGGGATCATCTGGTCCAACCTTTCAAGGCAAAAAATATATGGTTTAAGTGAGCTGGCCCAGCACCCTGTGGAGCTGAGTCTTAAAACTGTCTAATGTAGGGGAATCCTTGGGACTAGGGGAATTCCCTTGGGACTATTCCAATGGTTAATTGTTCTCATTGTGAAGAATTTTCTTCTGGACTCCAATAGGAATCTCCCCAGGAGCAACTTGCAGCCATTCCCCCTTGTTTTTTCCATGTGACTCCTTGTAAAAAGGGACTCCCCTTCCTCTTGGGAGCCACCCTTCAAGTACTGGTCCATGGTGAGAGGGTCTCTCCCGAGCCTTCTCTTCTCAAGGTTGAACAAGCCAAGATTTCTCAGCCTTTCTTCACAGGGCAGGTCTTCCAGTCCCCTGATCTTCCTCATGGCCCTTCTCTGGACCCTTTCCAGCCTGTCCACATCTTTTTTGTACTGCAGAGACCAAAACTGAATGCAGCAGTTGAGGTGTGGTCTGACCAACGCTGAGTAAAGTGGGACAATGACTTCTTACTCTTTGCTGGTGATGCCACTGTCGATGCACCCCAGCAACCTGCCAGCCTTCTTTGCCAGAGGAGGGCCATGAAGATGATCAGTGGGCTGGAACATCTCTCCTATGAGGATGGTCTGAGAGAGTTGGGCTTGTTCAGCCTGGGGAAGAGAAGGCTCTGGAGAGACCTTATTGCAGCCTTCCAGTATCTGAAGGAGGCTACAAGAAAGCTGGGGAAGGACTTCTTACAAGGGCTTGGAGTGATAGGATGAGGGGTGATGGATTCAAACTGGAACGGGGGCAATTTTGATTAGTTCTTCACACTAAGGGTAGTGAGACACTGGCCCAGGTTGCCCAGGGAATTGGTGGATATTCCAGCACAGGTTGTATTCAAGACCTGGTTGGACGGGGCCTTGAGCAACCTGGTCTAGTGGGAGGTGTCCCTACCCACGGCAGAGGGGTTGGAACGAGATGATCTTTGAGGTCCCTTCCAACCCAAACCACTCTATGATTCTATGAAATGCATGCTCAAGTGAGAACTTGCAGGGATTGCCTTCAGACCTGGTGTGACCCATGCCTGGGAAAATCCTCATTACACAATAATTGTCTTTGTATGTCTTCCTGAGTGAAAGAAATACGCCAAAAGCTGGTCTACTGCAGATTAAGTGCACTGCCAGCCCCAGGAGTGCCTGACCCCTACCTGAGATGTCTCCACTCCTACCCCATCCCACCTGCTGTTCCACTGCCAGCCTGCACGCTGTGACTGACGAGGTTCAGGCTGGTGAAGTCTCATGCTGATGAGCATCTCAACACCTGCACAAAGCAGATGGGGTTTTGCCCAGCTTGCTCTGAGGCTGAGCCTTCAACAAAAGACACAGAGGAAGAGCAGCAGAGGAAGGCAAATGAGGCTACAGCACTTGCTGGTGAGGTGGAAGAGAAGATTCAAGTTCCTATTTCTCCTTGGCTTGATAGGAGCATGGCTTTGAGCTCTGGTTCTTCAGCCCAGCTGAGCAGCAATGTTCAGCACTCTCTCTACAACACTGGTTTGTAACTCCAGTGCTACACACTACAACAGATTGAAATCATAGAATCATTAAGGTTGGAAAACAACTCTAAGATCATCAAGTCCAACCGTCAACCCAACACTACCATGACCACTAAGCCATGTCTGGAATGACACTCGATGGTTTCAGAAGCACCGTGAGCTGCTCATCCCTTTTATCTGCACCTTTAAACAAGCAGGGTTGTGCCTTGGCAGAGCAATCAATCTAACCTTGATATCCTGACAAAGAGGGAACGCTTTGATCCAGGGAAACCCTTTGATCTTCCACTCTGGGGCAGATGCTGCTGATTAGCTGTAAAAATAGAGCAATTATTGTCACTTTTCAGGTGGTGTTGCAGGGCCACGCTATGACCTGTCAGTGTATCAGCTGTGTGCTGGGCCACACCTTCAAATAACACAGAACATGAAATCCAGCCACCTTCTGACATTCTCAAATTCTGCTGATTTTTTGGACCAACATATTTTGGAGAGGGAACATTTGGCTTTGAGAGATTTTCCACCTTGGAGTTTTTGTCCAGGTCACTGTTTCAAACACTTCAAAATAATTACAAACAGAATCATCCTGGCAAAGACTAAGAAGCATTTCTGGGTGCTGGAAGATGTCCTCAAGGGCCTCATCAGGAGGACAGGTCTCCTTCCTTGAGCTGAGCATCTCATGGAGGTTTCCATCACCTGCCTTGCTGCCCAGAGCACATCCTCCACGGCTGCCAAGTTGGGTCGGCTCTTCCAAGGGTTCCATGGTAGAGTAGCCACGGTATGGAGGACATCTCAGCACCACTGGGCTCCAGACGTATCCATAGGATCCGTGGAGATCACCAGCTCCAGCCAGGGCTCAACTTGCTGCTTCTCCAGCAGCAAGGAGTAAATCAGGCACCCTAGGTCCAGATTCATCCCAGCTCACAGCAACGCTTAACACATATACTCATGGCCTGATTTAAATTCCAGGTCTCTCCTGGCAGTGGACAGAGACAAAGATCTCCAGAGGGTGATTCAGTGTTGTTTGCCCTGGCAGGGCAAAGCCAGGGAGATGTGGTCCTGGCTGGAAGGAGCACTCTGTGGCAGGATGGGAACCAGCTCCTGGTTATTTGCTCGATGGGGCAATTAGTCCCGTAATTTCCCGAGCCCTGTGATTAACTGAGGCCGTCCAAACATCATCATTGGGAGGAAGAGGAACTGAAGGATTCTGCAGATTGTTGGCATTTCTTGGCGGCTACAAAAAAATCCCAATTGCTGCTTGCAGGCCCTTGGGCTAAGGGCAGGACAAGCTACCAGCACGCAAACCGATAAACACCTCAGAAGGAAGAACTTCTCTTTTGGGAAGAAGGAAGAATGATGAAAAAGTCCCCGAAGCTTCTTTCTGTGAACCAGGCAAGGAACTGAGGGGAGGCAATCACTTTCTTCAAGTCACAGCTGTGAGTGGCTCCATGCAGATGGGGTTCAGCATAAACACCAGGCCTGGATGTTCCCTGAAGACAGGGGTTCTCATAGGCACAAAACTCCTCCATGGATTTTTTTCCAGACCCCAATGTCCTGAGACAGATATTTTGGAAATCTGTCCCTGTGCTCTATGGAAAAACATTTGGCCCATAAGACCTGTCCCACAGGTGTGAGGGTTACAGGTCCAGAAAGGTTTCTCCAAGCACCTGAGTCCTTTAGTAGAAGTTGAAGCTTTGATTTGGGCTTTTTAGACCAAACAGAGCTTGCATCAAGCAAGTGCTTCCTCACAGGGTCCTCAGCAGCTGGATGCTGGGTGGGATGGATATCTACACTTCAGTGGGGAGGTTGTACATTGATATCCCAGCATCCCTTTACCTGGGGGGTTGTGAGATGGGTGCTGGCATCACTGAAGAGGTTGATGTCTCCCTTGGAAAGACACCTACCCTTTAGCAGACCCCATGGCTGCATTTCCTTCCCAGCAGTGGGCTGAAATTTGATGAGGATCAGGAGAAATTGGATTTACTTGGTCTGTCATTTAGAGGTTCTGCCTCAGAGGCAGACCAGGGATGTTTCCTGGTGGAAACATGGGCAGCTAGGCAGGAGTTTCCAAGACAAAATTCTTGACCTGAAATGTCTAAATTCTTCTGTAGGGCTGGGACTCCAAGTTCATTTACCCATAGAAAAGAACGATGTGCTCATCTCTGCTGCGTTAATCGTGACCCACATTCCCCAGAAGCCAAGGACCTGCAAGAGAAATCCCATTCTTACGGAAGCTTAATAATTTGCCCAAAGCAAGGAATAAAAGAGCTGGGACATCAACACAGCTCCTCAGGCTGGAGACACAGCTCCAAGGCCACGTCCATAGCACCCAAGGTTACGTTCAGGAAGGAGAATTCTCCACGAACAGACCCTGTTATGGTGCCTTCTTTCTGAACTAATGATGTTGGGAAAAAGTTGTTTGCAAATAAAGTCTTGCCACGCAGAGTGGGACGTGCCCTCATTCCGTGGAGGTTGGTGGAGGGACTGTCAGCTCAGCAATTTCAACTTGTGCCAAACGTGTGTGCAAATTAAAAGGAGGAAGCCACACGGTTGGGTTTGGGGCATTCCTGTCGAGGTGTCGCTCTTTTGAAGCCCGTGGGGCTTCTCCTGGGCTGGGTCCATCCGCGCCGCTCACACCCCTGGAATGTGGCCGGGGATTGGTGGGACCAGTCAGGCCAGTAAACAGACCTTCCTCCAAAAGGAGTTTTTACTGAAATCTGCAAAGGGCTGTTGCAAGTGGATTGACTCACTTGGTTTCTCAGCTCTTAGTCATGAGCTTCTTCTCTGGACAGTTAATTAGTTTGTTCTGGTGGAGCACTTTGAAGATGCAAAGCAGGCTGGGAAAGTGAAGTGTTATTAGCCCATTATCTGCAATCTTTTTTTTTTTTTTGTGACAGAGCGATGAAGTCCAGGCTCAGCCTAAGATGCTTAACAGCACTAAAAACTGAATTGTCCACACGCCCAGTTCTGTCCTTATTTCAGTGCAGCTCTTTGCCAAAGCTCAGCTCCTGAGCTTGAGACTAAAGCTCCCTGACCCCAGTAAGGCAGAACAGGGCTCAGCAGCATCACTACACAGGTAGAACCATCAGTGACTCTAAGATTTAGCCTTACCCGGACAGAACACTTGAAAATTTGGAATTTGGACCATTAATTTCAATCTCCTTCTTACTAATTCCCACTTGGAGGCAAAAGGGGAGAATGAGGCCAGTAGATGTTTTTATAATTCATAGAATCATTAAGGTTGGAAAAGACCTCTAAGATCATCAAGTCCAACCATCAACCCAACACTACCATGACCACTAAACCATGTCCTGAACTGCTATATCTACACTCCAGGGATGGTGACTCCACCACTTCCCTGGGCGGCCTGTTCCAATGCTTGATCACTCTTTCAGTAAAGGAATTTTTCTTAATATCCAATCTAAACCTTCCCTGGTGCAACTTGAGCCCATTTCCCAAGATGGGTGTATGAGGGGTCAAGTTCAGCATCTGAGAACCTGAAGCCTTTATAGAGAGGAGTAAAATCAAATAGCTCAGAAGGTTATGAATGAGATGAATTAGCATCTGTCTGCACAAAGCAGCTCACGTGGGCCTGGTTAGGTTCAAAGAGAAGAAGTAATATTAAAAGTATTATGCTTGTGTCTGTGAAGGACACGCTGGCCAGACAGCTGCCATGCCCTGTGGAGCAGAGTGGATATAACAGCTCCTTCTGCCTAGCTGGTCACTGGTTGTGCACGTGGCAATTTGGGGATCTTGCCAGAGGCGTTTCCAAGGCTGGTGTGTGCAGTGGTGTGGCCTGCTGCAAGGAAATGCACCTTCATAATTGGGTTCTTGAACTCTTCTGGCCCCGTGGCCTCATTGCAATGGCCTCACGTGCAAAGCTGAGCCTCTTATTGAGTTCAGGGCTGTCCCCAAGCATAAATATCCATTTGATTCCTAGGGAAAGGTTGCATGTGGGCTGCCCTGGTTGCCCTGCAGACCTCCAGCCTGAGTTTCTAGCTTGACTTGAACATGCTCCAGCAATATTGCAAGTCTGTGGGACAAGGCTGGGCTGAGCAATGAGCCTCATCCCTGGGGCACGTGTGTGTGCCTGCATACACACACACACAGAAGTGTGAGAGAAGTTCTTCCATGACATAGATGTAAATTAAATACCTAACTGTTTTCTCTTCCTAACTACAGGTTTGACCTGATAGCATCTCCCCTTGCTGAGCAACCAGACCTCCAGCACTCACCTTGGTCCATGGTATGAGTCTTGTTTCTTTGTGTTGCTGGACACAAACGATGAATTCATGATTTCCCTGTTTGTTCTCACTTTCATTGCCTTTTCAGGCTTCTGACACCAGTTACGCAATTTCCAAGCCTTATTTCATGGTTGGGCCAGAACACCACCAGAAAAGGCAAGGCTGGACAATCAGATGAAGCTTTCTTTGCCACCCAGTCTTTTTTTTGCATGACTTTATGTCCAACCAGTTACAGTGGAAGCAGCCACAAATTTCAGAGGGAATCCAGTTGCAAGGGTTTCTATCCAATGAAGAGCAAACAATGAACATGAGTCACGGAGCCCAGCTATTTACAGCGAAGTCCTCTTAATCCTGACCATAAAGATGTGTTACCCTCCAGCACATGGGTGGTGCTGAGCAAGCCAAGCTTTTCTCCGCAGACTTTTTCTTGGAAATAAAGGGAAGTGAACGCCCTAGAGAGCTTAATGACTCCAGGAGGTGGGTTTTTCAGAGAAGTGGTGATGGCAAGACAAGAATTGGGAACACTCCAATGGAGGTTGTCCCACGGGTGCAATACAAGGTTGCAGGAGCATTCATAGAATTGTAGAATCTTAGAATGCATTGGGTTGAAAGAGACCTCCCAAGCTCACCTAGTCCAGCCCCTCTGCAGTCAACAGGGACTTCTCTAACTAGATCAGGTTGCTCAGAGCCCCATCAAGCCTGGCCTTGAATGTCTCCAGGGATGGGGCCTCCACCACCTCTCTGGGTAACCTGTTCCAGTGATCCACCACTGTCATAGGAAAGAACTTCTTCCTAATGTCTAATTGCAAAGCTTCTGCCCAGTTTCACCCTCTTTGTTGGCCTGACACTAGTTTCACACTCATGTCAGAAAGACACAAGAAATGTGTTGTTGACCATCCCATCCTGCCAGGACAGAGCTGCTCTGACATCCTAGAAAGAAGATTGTTCCTTTGCAATATGATATTAGAGTGGGTGTTTGTGTGTGTGCAACTCACAAAAGATAAAGGGTGAGGTTCAGGCCGCTGAGCTGTGTCTGAGCATCACTTATCTTAATCTGGACTTCCTTAATCAGCAGTGGAAATAGAAAATCAGTAATTTGCCCCTCCTTCCACCTCTGTCTGACGATGGCTGAACCACAGGCTGGGCAGACTCTTCCTCTGGAAGGGAACCCAGAGCCACTGTCTTCGACTTCAGTGTCTAATTTTAAGCTGCCCAGGTGAGGGTGGGTTGATTCAAAGAGATTTCTTCTAACAAGGAATGAGCAATAAAGGCCAGGGTGGTAGGGAAAGTTCTTTAGATGTGGTTGTTTAGCTCAGTTTATGGAGAGCTGGTGCTTGGCAGGTTAAAAATAAACACTCTCTCCCATGGACATCATGAGCTCTGTGCTGGAGGCAGATTCCTGATCTGTGATGTGTAGCCTGGGTGCTGAGCCCTTCTAGCAGCCAGCAGGTATCTGGGGGTATCTCAGAGTGCCTGAGGTGATGTGAGGAGTCTTACACCATGATCTTTGGGAAGGAGGAGACACAGGACCCATCAAGACCAGGTTGGATGGGGCCTTGAGCAACCTGGTTTGGTGGGAGGTGTCCCTGTCATGGCAGGGGGTTGGAACTGGTTGATCTTTGAGGTCCCTTCCAACCCAAACCATTCTGTGATCCTATGACTCTTGATCTGCTGTGCCTGCAGGATGTTGTGAAGCCAGGAGCAGCCACCACATGTTAATGGCCTGGGACCCTCACAAGCACCACCAGAACAGACACCAGAGGGCCCAAATACACACCTGCAAATGGGATAAACTCACTCCCAGCTGGGCCTGAGATGGTGAAGAGGAAAGTGAGGGGGTACACATCCCTCCCAGGATGGACCGTCATGGTGCCAGCATTGGTGTCTCTGCTTGTATCAGCTCCTCTGCTTTCTGTGGTCCCAAGGGAGGATGACAGGGTCATGACAACAGTCTGGGCAGGGGATCCTCATGTTCCTGGCCATTCTGGGAAGAAGGAGCAGCCCGGTGGCATCTCTGTAAGGATGGATGGAAAGAGTCACAGTGCTCTCACCCAGGGACTGCCCCTGCAGCATCTTGCCAGATGAAACCTGAAGATGCCAATTATTTTGCCCAGGCTCCTCCTCAGAGTTCGGCCCCAGGTTGTGCACACTGGTGGTGAGCAGTCCAGCTTTGCACTGGAGGACATGGAAGTGCTGCCCTTGAGCCACTCCCAGGAAAGTTGCTTTCCCCTTTGGAGAGTTTGTGGAAGGTGCCTGCAGCTCTGCTGCTGCTGGCTCAGGCTCCCAACCCTGTCCTTAGCCCGACCATGGGGCTGCCTGACATTGAACATGTCTCCCAAATATAACTTTCTCCTGTCTCCCAGCTCAGGATGGAGGCAAATATGGTCCATCCCTCTGCCAAACACCAGGAGATGTGTGGCCCAAAGCCCCAGCCTTGGTTTCTGGGGATTGCATGGCCTGTTTGTGCTGGCACTTCCCCCTGCAGGGACATGGCCCATGGCAGGAGGGCGGTGGCAAGGACACAACTTGGAGGAGAGTCATCGAGAAGATATTCCCACATTCCATGGTCTTGGCTCTTTCAGCACTGGGCTCTGTTTGACCCTTCCCAGGGCAAAGCTGAGCAGTTATCTACCTGCCCATGAGTAATGGGGACTGCTCATCCCATTCCCTCCCCTCCTGCTGGAGACCTGCCAGTCGCTGTCAGTCTTTCCTTGGTGTGATTCGATTGCTGGAGGACAAACTCCTCCATCCATTCTCATTATCCCACCAGGTTCCACACCAGCTAATTGGGCACACGGCTTCATCCCTGCTTCAACTACAACTTTGCAGGCTGCAGCTCCTGGGAGTGGAGAAGGTGTCCTGGGGACCCCCATGGGTATGAAGCACCCTCTTGTGCTCTGCCTTTTTTGGGTGCCTCTCGCGGGCTCTGTTTCCTGCTGTTGAAGGCAAGGTGGGGCTCTGACTCACCCACATCTGGGTCTCTCCACGTGGCAGGACTCGCCGTGGCTCCGCTGCCTTTCCCACGGTGGCTGAGCCCTGCAGTGATGTTGCTGCTTTGCCCGGGAGCTTGTGGGCTCCAGGGGCAGAAAGGCAATGGGTGTGGATTTTGCTGCGTGTACCAAGGAGCCAGCCCTTCAAATAGCACAAACACTCACCTGAGCCATCTCCTCCTGGCTCTTTAACCCTCTGCTTCTCCATGTCCTGCAAGAAATAGTTTCTACGTTGCTTCTGGGTTGCCCTTGAAACAAAAAGTACCCAAATATTGGGGATGGGCACAGACAGTTTCTCATTGCACAGACAAAAATGACAGAAGCCATTTAGGAGAAGTTCTACAGCCTGGGAAATGAAGAATCTCGCTGTGATCCTGCCAGTGACCCCACTCTAATATCAAACCAATGTCTTTCCCCTCCTGGCTGTTAATCCTCCCCTGAAAGGAAACAAGATGTAGTTGGAGATGTCCCTGCTTATTGTAGGGGGGTTGGACTAGATGACCTTTAGAGGTCCCTTCCAACACAGTACATGGTTCGATGATTCTGATTCCATGATTCTGTGATTCTATGATTCTGAAGCAGTTTTCATCATGACTAAAACATGCTAAAGAAAAGCTCAGGACGGAACTCAAAGGCACTCGGAAAATCTCCAATTTTTTTTCCCTTTACATTTTTTGAGCGTTTCTTTCAGCCCTACTGACGTGAGACTGATTTTCCTGTTCTGCCAGGAGAGATCCTCCTTGATTGAAGCAGGAGTTACCTGTACTGTGAGATAAAGAGGCTTCCTGGGGAAAGAATAGAAAACATAAGGAAGAAAGCAATAAAATGCATAGAGCAAATCTCTGCTGTGTTTCATTGCCAGCACCCAGTCTGGGTCATCTCCCAGAATGAAACTTGGCCTCGGGACCCAAAAGCAGTTACAGTTATTGACTGAGCTCAGGTCTGTGAGGTAAGATCCTGCAGTGCACTTGTGAGGCTTTCTGTGGAGAGAAGTGCCAGGGAAAGGAGGGAGGAACTCTGGTTCTCTGGGAAAGTATTTGGGGTTTGCAGTGCCAGGGACTTCCAGTAGCTTTTATCACTCTGGAAAAGCTCTACCTGCTCTTTTTCCTATTGCGTGGCCTCGGGAAGCCTGGGCCATGAGGGGTTCATTCATTGCCACACAGAAGGGGGATATTTCAGCCTCCCAGCAAAGGGGTGATTTGCTGTTGAGCTGGCTGGGGGTGTTTTAGCTGCTTTGCTCTCCATTTGCAGAAACACAGCTCCACTGGCAGAAGGTCCAGGGAGAAACCAAGCTCAGGAATGTCTCTGTGTGGGGGTATGACAGTGTCAAGCTCTGGAGTCACCGCAGAAGCAATGCTCAGATCTGGTCATCTCTCAACTTTGGGACATCTGAGATTTCATCCAAGACCTGGATTATTGACCAAAGTGCTAATCAGGGCTAGATCTGCCACACAAAAACCCCTGCCAAGAATTCCACCTTCCCAGTGTGAACCCCTGCAGTGAAGATTCCTGCAGTGCTAGAACACTCTCTTGCTCATCATCAGCTGCTGGGCCAAGGAGGCTGGAGCACCAAGGATCTCATTTCTGCTCTGCAGAACACTCAGCACAGAATGGGTGGTGGCAGGGGGGTGGTGGCAGGGAGGGAACCACCCTCTCACCAAAGCCTTTCCTACATGAGGCTATGAAGTTGCAGTGGGCTATAATGGGAGCTGCTGTTGGGGCTCAGGCAGGTGGAGGATGCTCCATGTGAGTACCCAGGAGTGGACACCACATCCTGGCATCTATACACAGAGATTCCTTAATCTGAGAAATGCTGCTCTGGATGCCACTTCTCCACCTGCCCTGATGGAGAAGATGCTGTAAAGGCTCAGGTAGAGCTGTGACATTATCCTGCATCCTGCTAGTGCAGAGGAGGGACCTCCTGGTGTTAGATGAGAGAAAGGGACATGGCCCCGTGTTTGGGGTGCCTCATGGGAGTCCCTTGAAAAGCTTTCCTGAGACAAAGGCAAGCTTAGAAAACACCAAGGAAGGGGCCAAATACAATCTTGGATAGGTAACAACTCCTGTGTCTGGCAAGATTAAATCTTCAAGGACACATAATTGTGGGAAAGATACAAATGAGTGTTATGTGATAGAGCACAAAGTCATGTGTGTTACGGGGAAGGCAACCAGGGAATGAGTCACTGTGCCTCACATGGAACTCGCGCTCTCTCCTGACCCAGGCCCCTGGCTCCTGTGATGGAGATGCCCTGGGGGGTGGTTGCAGGAGTGCTGGGGGGCTCTGGGCTCTGGGTGACATGCATATGCTGAAGATCTTCTGCATATGCCTTGTTTTCATGGGGCTGGGCTTTCTGGTATGGGCTGCCACGTGTCCTCCAGCAGTGGTTGTGTGGGACCGTGGAACTCCCAAGGGATCTGGGCATGGGGCTGGGATGCCACAGAGGTGCCTCTGCTTGGGGTGATCCCACCCAGCATGTGGGAAACCCGGGTAGAAGAACTCTGTGTAAACAGTGTGTCCTAGCAGGAGATGTTTCAAGGTCAGGCTTGATGGGGCCCTGAGCAGCCTGCCCTAGGTAGAGATGTCCCTACTTGTGTAGGGAGGTTGGACAAGATGACCTCTAGAGGTCCCTTCTAGCCTAAAACATTCTATGATTCTCTGTTGGTACTGCGGGGTCGTTGGTGATGCTGTGGGATGTGACTTGGGCTTGGTGTTTCCTAGGAAAGCTCTAGACCTCTGCACTGTGAAATTGGGAACTGCTCCTGGCTGGGAAGTGATGATCTTCTGGGGTGTGGCCTGAGGAGGTTGGGTATTTCTCGGCATGCCTGGGAGGTGTGGGGAAGGTATCCCATGGACCAGAAAACAGAGAATGGGGCCAGCTCTGAAAGCACCATGGGCAGTGGCAAAGGACTGGAAAGTTGCACTGTGGGCTGGGAGGAGGGACTATACTGGGGGCTGCTTTGCTGGTGGGACAAGGTGAAGTCCCAGTCCTAAAATGGGCTTTTTTAATGTGTTCATACACATGAGAAGATACAGATCCCCAGATAAAAAGACAGGATAGTTTCTTGGTATTCATTTTACATGCTGCAAACAGATGGAGATCCAAGTACGTAGTCGTGTATTGGCTCCATTGCTGAGCACCCCTTAATTTCAAAATTGGAGGCATGTTTTGAGAGCTACAGTGACATGTCCTGCCCTCCTTCAGTGTCCAGAAAACCTCTGCTCAAGAACAGAGAGGTAGGACTCATCTGCATTAGTTTTAGACACTCTTCATGAGTGCCAGACTCAGTAAAAGACAACTTGCTCTTCTAGCCTGTAATTTAGATGACCTTTCTTAGCTGTGCCTTCAGATGTGATTTGTGCCTGAAGAAGCTGCAGAATGGACATCACCAGCATGTGTGCAATATCAACATTTAATCCTCCCTAGGAGTTCTGAGTACACTGCTCCTTAATGGACTTTTATAAGATTATTACTTAGGTGCTACTTTCAAAACCAGTTCCAAAGACACCGACTGCTCTGTGGCCTAGAAGCAGCTTAAATGAGGAATGATCACGGTTGCCAAAGAAATTTAGGTTTTGAAGTGGTGCTGTATAAGGTCCATCCAAAACTGGTTAAGAAGCCTGGAGAAGAGAAGGCTCTGGTGTGACCTTATTGAGACCTTCCAATACCTGAAAGGGGCCTATAGGAAGGTGGGGGAGGATCTGTTCTCAAGGGTTTGTAGTGACAGGACGAGGTATAAGGGTTTTAAGCTAGAAAAGGGTAGATTTAGGTTGGGCATTAGGGGAAAAGTTCTTTAATATGAGCATGTTTGATCACTGAACTGGTTGTCAAGAGAGGTGGTGAAGGCCCCATATCTGGAGACATTCAAGGTCAGGCTTGATGGGGCTCTGAGCAACCTGCCCTAGGTAGAGACGTCCCTGCTTATTGTAGGGGAGTTGGACCTTTGGAGGTCCCTTCCAACCCGAAACATTTGATGATTCTAAGACATTTGGGTTTGGGTGTTTTGCCTTTGTGCTTAACCCTTTAGTGCTTGCCCACCCTTCTAAACTCTCAGCAGAGCAGCAGAAGGTGCTCCTGGAGGGAGCTCTGGGCAGCATGACATGGGGTGGTGCATGTCCCTTTTCCCATCACAAATTCACAGGCTGTGCCAGGCCTGTCTGATAGTCTCTGAATCCTCTTCTCATAAGATATTGTCAGTGGTGAGGATTATTCCTCAGTCTTACCTTGACTAAATGAACTAAACACACCTCGTAGCTGAGCTCACATTCCACTTTGCCAGGTTTCTTCTTTGAAGAGCCTTCTTCTGAAGAAGATCAAGAGGATGTTGCTTCCTCATTTCTTTTGTAAAGCTGCCACCAGTGTTTATACACCACAGTGTTCCCCAGTACTGGAAGTACAAAGTCTTTTGTGCATCCTGCACTTCAGCTCTCCCTGAGTAGACTGGGCTTAAGTTACTGCAGAGACTGAATTCTTAGATGCTGTCAACAGCAATTTCATGGAGCAGGCTGGGAAGCCCCCAAAGCAGCTACAGCCTTAAATTTGGTCCTGATTAGCATGAAAAGTCAAGCCTCAAATCTTAACTCTATAGAACTGCCCCAAAACATCAACATCTGGATCAACAAAAGCCTGAATATCCACCACCAACTTCCAAAAGGGGAACTTAAAGGATGGTGCTTGTTAAGGGAAATTGAAAGGGAAAATTAAATTTCACAGGCAACATGGGCTGTGCTTATCATATTGAAGCACAATCCCAATACATCCCACCAGTTCAGAAATCCTTGAGGAAGGGCAGAAGGGAGCTGGCCTGGTTCAGCAGCAGGAGAAAGAGGTTGTCAGAAGGTGTCTTTCAAGTAGCTGAAGTCACGAATAGGAAAGACTTCATAACCTCTGTCATGTTAAACATAAACCATGGGAAATATGCCAAAAAGGAGCTGAAGGAACAACTAGCTGAAGTCAGAAGAATAAGCCATAAATAGTAAAAGCATCTTCAAATATATGAGGGTCTGCAACAGAGACTGAAGGGACAATAAGGGGTGAAAGGAGCACTCAGAAAGGAGAAGAGGAAAGATTATATATTTACTTTTTCTAATTTGTGCTGCTGTGGGAAATGGGGAAGGTTTCTACAACATCCTACGGCTGATAGAGGGAAACCCACATCATTGCACACCTGAGGACCCAAGGTCATGTTTGTACATAAAACATTGGGGAGCTATAGACCAATAAGGAAAGGGTGATAAATGACAAACATCAGCAGAGAGAAAGGTGAAGTGACACATGGGATGAAATTACCTTCTCTTCACGTGTAAATGATTCATTTTCATTGAATAGACTCATTAAAGTTAGAAAAGACCTCTAAGATCATCAAGTCCAACTGTCAACCCAACACTACCATGACCACTAGACCATGCCCTGAAGTGCCATCTCCTGGGCTTGGAGACGATCATGACCACTTGGAGGGAACTCTATGATGTCCAGCCCATCCCAGTGACAGCTCAATGCACAATGGGGCTGCAGACACCAAGGTGAATGTCAGGAAGGAGAAGAGAACAGAGACATGGTTGTGATGTCCCTCCAAAACCCCATGGCCTACTCACCCTCTGCAGACTGCACGTCGTTCTGATCTTGTCTCAGAAAGCAAATGGTTTAATTGGGAAAGGTTCAGAGAAGATCATTGCATGTAAGGAGTGGGTTGGTCTGTCTGAGGAACTGAGCTGTGAGCTGGGACTTTCCAGCTTGAACCAAAGAGAAACTGGGGAGGATCAACTCATCATACCTTCTAAATATAAGACCTAGGCAGCTTCAAACAGCTCGTATAAGCCTGGCTCAGAAGAAAGAAAGATGTGGGGGTTTTCCTCACAGCAAGCTTTGGATCCATTCAGCAGTAACACAAATGATGCTATTGGTAATTAAATTTTTCATGGATTGAAATGGTGATTGCAAAAGCACATGGGAGAGGAACCCACCGATGCCAAAGATGTAATAGCTGAGGAAATGGGATTTAGAGCTTCAATACTTGTATTGGCACAAGGCAGAGCAGCCCAGCGTGATCCCTGCTGCAGGGTAACAGACTCCTATGAACCTTGCAGACAGATGCTTTATGCTTTCCTAGCACTGGCAGGACAACCAAAATAAAACCAGACAAAACAAAACCAGCCCAAACGGGGAGCTTGAAGAAATTCCAGCAATTTTTATTGATTTCAGCTTTTCCAATGAAGCAAATACATACAGTACAGCCAAAACAAAACTCTGAGACATTTTTCTCACATACCTATATCTTACAGAAGACACTGTATAGCTATGGACTGGTAGGCTGAGTTGGTCTCAAACTGGTGTGTGCTCAGAGAGGAATAAAACTGCCTACTGCCTTTTGCTCGTCCATGAGGTTTCTGAAATGCTGGGGTGGGTTGGATTGTACATACACAAAACAAACAAAGCGTGTCTGAGAAAATAGATCCTCTGCGAAGCCCAGGACAAACAAGTGTGGTATTTATTTACATGGTTGTGTGTCCTGCGCACAAATCAGGCCCCAACTGCTCTTATTTCTGCTGCCTGCAGAGCTAACAGTGCTGCTGGCTATGGTTCTTCCCTCCTCAGTGATTCTCCACCACTATGACCCAGGGCATGTCCTACATGCTGTAGACCTGCCCTAGTCCTCATCACTGGGTTACGCCCCATCTTGGCTCTTAAAGAAGCAAGAAGCAGAAAACCAGCTCATCAAAGAGTATGTCACAGTTAAAAACATGCCTTTAAAAAGCAATACCTCCCTAGAATTCTTTAAAAAATATGGTATTTGGGGTGAAACCAGCATCCATTTATGATGGAGGGAACCTCACTGAGCTCCCAAAACTGCTTGTTATGAGCAACGCCAGTTACTCTGATAAGTCTGATTTTCCTTCCTCTTCTCACAACTGGGCATCATCATCACTTCACTGACTTGGGTGGAGTCTGTAGCATAATTTTAAAAAGAGAGACTGAGAGGAAAACAGAGTGGAGAATCAGAGAATTTCCTGGGGAAGAAAGAGCTGCAGAATAGCCCTGGGATGGCAAAGCAGTTGCAATTCTCACAGCCCACTGCTCTCTCGAGTTAGCTCTATCTTGAGGTATGAAAGCAGCAACACACAGCATCATAAAAAGTATTATATTGGGAGAAACCTCTCTGGTCTGCCCAGCTCCAAGCAAGACTAACATCAAAGCCAGATGAGGTTGCTCAGGGCTGTGCCCAGTCGTGTTTTGCAGACCTTAGAGGATGGAGACAGATTTTATTTTTATCATTTTATTAGCTTTGGAAAAACAACTTTGCTGCATTTAATAGAATTTATGGGAATGGTGTATCTGTCTCTTTGAGTCTAATACTTACTAATGAAATCTCCAGTACTTGTAGATTTAATTGTGAGCTGATGATCGCACAGCTCCAGCTCTTTGTGCCTCACACGGTGATTCACTAAACTGCATTACCGGTGAAGGCAGCAGCAGTGTTTGGAAATAAAGCCTAAATAACAGCCAATTAGAATGAATTTCCTCAATATTCCATCATTGCATTTTGAAGTTAGGTTTCCCCAATTAATTTCACAGAGAGAAACATTAGCTCCCAGGACCTGCGTTGAGCGTGCAATTACAGGAACACATCTGAATGTGAAATTGCACTCAAGGCACTTTTACACCCAAACTGTAACAATCCTGCTGCTGTTTGGGCCATCCACAGTCTTGGGTCCTGCTGAAAACATTTTGAACTGCACATCTGAGAATACCCATCCAGCTAGGGAAGAGCTGTCAGGAATGGTGAGGGCATGCCCACGGGCTGGGGCTCCTTTGCTGCTCTTTAAATGCTCCTGAAACTGTCCTACCGGATTCTCCTGGTTCTAGTTCTCCACTTCAAAGGTGCTTTTTTATTTTTTCTCTCTCTCATTTGGCTGGGAGCTCGGTGCAGAAAGCTCTCGATTGTACGTGGGTGAAGGCAGGCAAATAGTTGCTGCTCATTAAAGTGCACGAGATCCAGCCACCCTTTGTAGGCCAAGAGAAAAACCAGGTGGAAAACGATCTCCCTCTGTGGACACGTGCTCCCTATGGTGTAAACAGGGGACAAACAAGTGCCACCACCTCTCCTAGCTCTAGAGCTGCATCAGAGCAGATCTGACCTTCATGGACGGTTCTTTAGCGGGCACAAATCACCCCATTTGTGAAGTGAATGGGGATGTGCTGATTTCCACCAACACAGGAGTCTGACACTTGCAAAAAATGAGACTGGGTTTCCCTTTCCAGGCTTATAATTCATCCTTCCCAAGCATGTCTAGAGGTCCCTTCCAGCCTGAAACATTCTATGATTCTATGATTTCCTACACCTCTGATAGTTACAAAGCAGGGTCCCTGTGCACCTGCACTGTTTGAAGAAGCAATAATCATGTGTGGGACAGCCAGTAAATCCATCCTCAGCTGGGATTTTCCCTCTGGATCTGAGCTCCAGGGACAGGGAAAGGATATTTTTCTTCTGGAGAGAGGAAGACCAGCCTCTTTCATCACATGGTTACTGTCATAAGAAGTGGGTTGCCCTAAAATAAGCTGAGCAGTCCCCTATCACAGCCTTAGCATGGCAGGGTGATTCATGTAATCAAAGATCCCAAGAAATACACCATTTCCAAAGCTGACTTCACACAAGCACTTACATTCCTTGGCATATTAATACTATTTCTTTACATTGATCAATAAAAACAAAATGTGACTAAAAAGGTCTCATCCCTCACTTCTTCCAGTCCTGTGTGGTAGACAGTAGTCCCGGGGGAAAGCACTTTGCCTGTCTCCAGCTCAGCTTCTCAAATGCCACGTTTGTCCAGGTACAGTCATGAGATTGAGTTGTTCTGGCGCTCAGAATGGATCAGGACCTGGTAATATTCATGCTCTGCAGATGGTTGCAGCTGTCCCCTCACATATAGCTTCAGAGAAGGGTTGCTGAGACCCGGGAGAGAGTTTGCAGACGTCAACTTGCTTCTGAGATTAAGAGTTCACTTGACAGGAAAGAAAATACTAACGACTATAAGAACTCATTGGAGAAAAATTCCTAAGCAGAAAAGAAGCCTGTGTTCATAAATGTCAGGAGTAACCAGTAAAGAGGAGCATCGTTGTGTGTATCTGTCTGTAAGGGCCATATGTAATGGGGGGACTCAACTGAAAATTGGCAATTTTTATACTTGCGGATAAAAAAATAGGTGGTGACAAGTGTTTAGCGTGGCAGTATCTGGTGTGTGGATCGGGTGGAATAGGACAAAACTCTTCAAGGGGGTTAAACTGCACGACTCACACCGACTTTTGGTGGAAGACCAAGGCTGTAGGAAGATCCTACTCACCATGTGTGTGCCCGTATGCTGCTTGCACACAACATACACAGCGACACGTAGGTAGTTACACAGACACACTCTTTGCAAAACAAAAATAAAAATTATTGACATCGAGAAAGTATAACCTCAATAAAAGTCCCTTCTCACCCCCCTAAAAAGAAGAAAATGCTTAAAAATATCAGTATCATTCACATGAAATCCATATGTTTAGTTTGTTTTACAGCTGAGTTAGACTCAGGAGCACTCTACATCTTTAACATCCTATAATTGGGAAAGGGTTGTCTTCCTGGACATGAACCAATTCCGAATCCTGAAATGGAAAGAAAACAAAGCAAAACCAAAACCCCAGGTAATTAAAGCATTCAAAAAATCTTTTCATTACATCCAAAGCCAACTTTTAATCTTTTTTCTTAGCTCGCACCCAGTTTCTGTACCACCCATAGCCTTTCACCTTAGACTTTCATGCTCCTCTGAGTCTCCATGGAAACATCCCAACAGAGCAAGAAGTGAAATCTGGGCGGAGGAAATAAATGGGCTTTTGCACCATTTTATTTGACATTTATTTGAGTTTGATCTCAAAGAGCATGTTAGGGAAGGGAAGGGAACAAATAATTCATTCTGTATAATTTCAATCCCTATCACAGAGACATCTGATATTTGAAAAGTGGTTAAAGCTTCTCCCTTCAGTGGGAATTACGGAATCAAAAGTACCTTACAGAGTCAATCCTCATTTCACACTGAGTAAAAAATCATAAAGATGCCCTGAAAGTTCTACCCATGATTTCTCTAACCTGGTTTCTCTGTTGGGATTTTCCAGATGACAGAGTGTAGGGACAAATTGTGATATGAGGCTTACAGGTGCTAAAAAAAATCCCTAAGGGTGATGGTTGGTGCCATAGCATGTGCTGGAATTAATTGCATGTTGCTGACACTACCTAGAGGATGTTATTCAAAATTCAGGAATTAAAGTACTGTCAGAGAGATGCCTGTGAAAAGCTCATGAGAGGATTTGGCAAAACACTATTAATCAGCTATTGCTTGGCAAAGTAAAGAAGAAAGGCACTTGAGATGGAGTCAAGTCCAGCAGCTTTGTCCATCCTATGGTATCTGTGCTGAGCAATGCACAGCTGCATTGTGTGGGCAACATCTGGAACCCAGGAGCAGCACAACTGCCAAACTTTCATTGAAACAAATGTTTTCCAGTTCGGGCTGATAAGATGCCCAGAGAGGTGGTGGAGGCCCCATCCCTGGAGTCCTTCAAGGTGAGGCTGGATGGGGCTCTGAGCAACCTGCCCTAGGTAGAGATGTCCCTGCTGGTGTAGGGGGGTTGGACCAGATGAAATCTGGAGGTCCCTTCCAGCCTAAAACATTCTATGATTTGTGATGAAAATCTCATAAACACACTTTAGGGGAGATTAAAAATAGTAAAAAACTCCTGGGGTTCACACACTGTTCCTTTGCCCCCCAGGCCCACCCCTTCCCCACACACAAGGGCCCCGTTCTCACCTGCAGCCTGAACGTGCATGGAAAGGCTCCTAAAATCTGGAGGAGAGGGTCCTGAAGGCAGTTCCAGCTAAAGATCCCATCATGTTCTTATCAAATCCTTGCTGAAAAAACAGATATATGAAGTTCAGTGAGTCCACATCTATTTCAAAGCTGGTAGCTGTTCACTGCCATGAGCCTCCTGCCCCACTTCAGCAGCTCTCCTCCACTTGAAACGTGCTTCATTCTCAACCAACCTCCTCCATCCTCCCTCTGTGTGCCTTTGACATGTCACCTTTATTGATGGACTTATCTTCCATACATTGCTTTCCATCCACCAAGAGCTGGAGTTCTCCAGCTTTACCAGAGGAAACCTTCACTGAATATTACTTCATCTAATTCCTGATTGTTGAAAATTGGCAAATATATAGACATGATGGATGAACCCTTGCAGACTCCCATCCATCTGCTGTCTACCCATGCAGTGAACATCTACGTGAACACAGGAGTGACTTAGTCACACCAAAATGAGTTGGCACAGGCTCCTGGTGCAAAGCAGCACAAGCTCCTCTGAAGAAAGTCCCTCACCGTTAACATGAGAACGATATTTAGGTGCTCTCTACCCTCCTGCCCCCAGGGTGCTCCCTGTGGTGGATGTTCCTCCTTCTCTTTAATTTGGCCCTTTGCTCTCTGCAGGTGCTGCTGCTGTTGGAAAAACCCAGCGTGTTCAGAGAAAGCCACTGGGAGCTGGGAGCTGGCTCAGAGCCCCGTCTGGCTCTGCACTTTCAACAGTTTCTGTTCCAGGGAGCAAAACAAACCCAGAATACTCCTCCTCTTGGTTTAGAAGCTTACCCTGACTGTAGGGGTGATGTAACCACAGGGTAGGGTTATGGACACTGAAGAAAATGGGGGGAAAGAGAAGAGGAACCTTGCCAGGGAGCTGTTGGGACATGCTGATCCTACACGAGGGACTGCAGCAAAGGGAATCTCCCAAGCTAGGGCAGAACATCCAGGTCTGGTCCCAGCACAGAGCAGTGCTCTGCACACCAGACAGCATGAGGTGGCTCTGTCGTGGAAGAACCCACCTAAATCAGCACCATCCCCAGGGGACAAGCTGCCCAACACAGACATACACTGTCTGCTTAGTCCCTAAACTCAGTCCAAGGAGCTGCAGTTGTGACTCGCTGCCTCTTGTTCAGGTCTTAGGTGGGTGCCCATGTGTTGAGAGCATCATGGTCCTCCCAGCACCGTGGGTTTCTCCCAGCCTCTGCCCATGCTCACTGCTGAATCACGGCCTCTGCAAACTCACCGACTGGGAGTGAGTCAAGACCAGGGCTGTTCATGTCAGCCAGAAAGCAGAAGTGTTCTCTTTACCTGCTTGAGCACACTCTGGAGCTCCCTGTTGGACCAAAGATCTGTCAGGAGGAGGCGAGCAGCTTCGGCTGCTTTTGAACAGGAGCTGGGGAGATGAAAGCAACGCTGGTGAATTATGGCAGGTCTCAGAGCAGCAGCCCACATGCATTACCCACAGCCCTTAAATAAGCCCATCTCCAGCTGGGAGGCTGGCAAGCCTTGGAGGGGGACTGTCAGTAAAACCTTCCTTGCCCCCTCAGCAACGGTGACAACCACCTCTGGGACCACAACAGGGGAGAGTTTGAGAGGGAAAATGAGCATTAAACTGAGCTAAAGGAATGCTTCTGGAGCATGGAATTTGGGAGAGTGTAAAGGAAGGTAGATGGTGCCAACCCTTCCCTGGAGTCTGCAGGGACAGTGTGGGCAAATCTCTTGGGAGGGCAGCAGAGGAACGGGCTCCGTGCTGCCTGGTGAGGACGAAGGAGATGGGAGCATTCGTAATAACAACATCTGCAAGCAGAAGTCCTTACTCAGCACAAGTTAATAGATACTTGCTCACGTAACAGCTCCGAAACCATGAGTCATAGCAGTGCCTTTTATAATTTTGGAACATTTCATACAACAACCTAGATGTAAACCTTGCTGCTCCTTATCGCTGCTCCTGATCTCCTGGACCTCGTCCTGTCTGTGGGAGACTCCTGGTCTGGGTACAGTGTGACAGCCCTGGCCTGTCTCAGCCAGGGTGATGGAGACCAAGGCTCAGGACAAGACCAGACTCAAAACAAACCCAGACCCAGGACCCTCCCTGTATGGTGCAGCTTCACAAAACATCGTGTCCTCAAAACAGTCCTCATCACACTGTGAGAAATGGGGCCAACAGTGGCCATCAGGAACCTGGGACCTGCAAGCACCCTACTCTGACTGTAAAAGGACAGGAATCTAGCCACATTCAGGACATTTTGGGGCATTTCTCCAACACCCACAGAAGTTGTTACCAAAGAAATTATCAAGTTTAACTTGGTTATGAACTCTGAAGGGACTGTGCAGCCTGTACACATTGGTGTGGAGGACTGGGGGAACTGCAGACAACCAGAAACTCTTGACCAATGTTTTGGGACAGAATAATTAGGCTTTGTTGCAAAATCACTTCCCTGGTTATAACCATCCTATGCCCTGTCACCAGAATGACTACGTTTAAAAAAACTTTTGTGGCTGAAATATTGTCTGTGGCTGAAAAGCCATTAAAAAACAATAGACCTGAAGATACCTATGGTTAGATGGTCAGTGCATGTCCTGGAGACTCTCTTTCAAGGATATGTTGTTTCGTGTTGTTTCTCTCTTTCTAAGCTAGAGTAATTTTCTTTATGTTTTGATAATTTGCTTTCTGATGATGCCAAATACACACTTTTTGCTATTATGTTTTCAGGCAACACCTCAAAAGACTTTTTCCTTTTAAACCGAAATTACCAACATCTGGTATCTGAGTCATTTACAAATTCAGGCTAAATAATTTCTCCACTCTTGATCTGAAGGATTGGTTCTGACTCTGTTTCAAACAACATCTACTGCTATTATTTAAGTAGCAAGTAACAAGTGATAAGACAAGAGGAAACGACTCCAAGTTGCACCAGGGGAGGCTGAGGTTGGACATGAGGAACAATTTCTTCCCTGCAAGGGTTTTTGATGCCTGGTCCAGGCTGGGCAGGGCAGTGGTGGAGTCCCCATCCCTGGAGGGGTTTCCAAGGTGTGGAGATGTGGTGCTGAGGGACAGGGGTTAGTGGTGCCCTGGCAGGGATGGGGGAATGGTTGGACTTGATGATCTTAAAGGTCTTTACAACCTGAACAATTCTGTGATTCAATGATTCTATGATTCTATTTAAGAATAAAAAGATTAGGCATGAACCAATGGAGCTGTGATGACAACTTCAGTATGTAAAGGAATAGTGTGTGACTACAGCAGTGTGTAACATGGAGCAGGATATCAAGAACAGCTGAACTGGGGACAAAAATTCTTAGAAACAAGTTGCCTGAAAATCAAAGTTGATTTTGAAGACAGTTTGTTTTTTACAAAAAGAATTATTCACAAAAACTTGTGGAAAGACAAGAAGGAAGATGGCCACTGGTGGCAATGGAAGCAGCCACCCAAAAAAACATTGACTCGATAAAACATGGACTAGAACCTAGTCAGGAGATGGTGGAGTGGGGAGGGAAGCATGAAGACAACAAAAAAGACAAGGATTTTGTACATGTATATAAAATAACAGGGAAAATAGTGTTTTCTCAAAGGAAAAAACTATCAAGAATCTTATGTATGTCACAGGACATACCAAGGAACTCCTGGAAGAGGGATTTATTTAGGATGTCGTAACTTTATAAAATTGATATCAAGGTGCAATCTTTGGAAGAAATGGGAAATGTGTGGATGAGACCAACTCTCTTCCACAGAAAAGAATCAAGGAAAGACCTGAGTTTCTTGAAAGATTAACTTTAGTAAAATGTTTTGGTAGAATTAAACTGCAAAATTAAATTGTACAATAGAAAAGGTGTGAAAAGTGAATGAACATCAAGAAACCGAAACAAAACAGTGACAAAGGGATTGTGAGATGAACTGCAAATCTGTGCTCTGAAGCACGGAAAGAGATTTTGGAGAAAAGCTTTTACTGCAGCCAGTAGAAGAACTGGAAAAAAAATGATAATTTTATTAGTGAAATAGTGTTGCTTGAAAATGAGCAGAATAATATTTTTCAGACAGTTGGAAAAGAAAGATGAAAATGGCACCAGATTTCACAATAAATCAGCAACTGTAGCTTGATTTTCAGAAATGCCAACAAAAAAAAGAAGGTAATATTCAATATCTTGGCAACTTGGATTAAAAACAAGAAAGAGTGACCGAACACTATCATCATTATGAAGCCTGGGTCATAGATGAGGATATATGCAGAGGACAAAGACAATTGTTTATTTGGGATGCTCCAGGAAGAAGAAACCACAGCTATCAGAGAAACTGCTGAACTGTTTATGTCTTTCACTCAGATACAGCTACAAGAAACATCAAGAGAAAGAATCCTCAGCTTTAAGGAGTGCTGGTTGGCCTTTGAGAAGAACATGGGAGAGGAAAAGGTCCATAAGTTACTCGTCTGTAACCTGGAAGCTCTTTCTAAAATATAAATATGAAATTGTTTGAGCATGTTAAACTAATGATTTACAGTCTTAAGTACAATGAGAGACCAGTTCAGAAATACAGGTGAAGAGTTGTTGGGTGGTAGAAGAAGCATGTGGCAGAGAGACACACCAGCCAAACCAGCACCAGTGCTGGAGGTGATGGAAGTGTGGTCACAGCAAAACTGAGGCAGATTATTAAAGACAACTCCACAAAATGCCAACAAGGTGCAACACTACACGGTGTTCTCCATGGTGATTTGGTCACCATGGAGGTCTCCTCTGTTCTCTATTTCTGCTGGTTGTGGTGTTGGGAAGGAGGGTGTTGATAGAGTGGGACTCATCACATTCAGCATTAGTGTGGGGATCATGGGGTCTGCACCCAACCTGGGCAATAGTCCCCAGTAGAGGTGTTGGATCTAGTTATAACCATCAGAGAGTGGATGAAGCTCTTTCTGAGGTAGGACAGGACAAAGCCCACCCTAAAATGTCTTGTTTATCTTCAGAAGCTCCATAGGAAATTGGGATATTAGCTAACTGGTGAACCAGCAGGTTCAAAATTCACTAGAGGGGACATATTCCCATTTTCACATATGCTCTATGGGAACAGTCTGAAATGATATGGCTCGAATAAGCAAGATTGGTCCTGGGCATAAATTGTTGTATTTTTTCCCTAAAAATTAAACAGCATAAAAATCTTTGGGGACAGAAATGAAAAATGGAGGAAAAGGAACAATCCAAGTTTTGGGCATGGTAAGAACTGGGGAGTTTCTCAGAAGGCATTTGTGACACAGACAGAGGAACACACTGAAGACATCTCCAGAGTTTAGCAACATCTCGCCGTTGAGTGAGTCACTGCAAACAAAGCTCATCACACAAAGCAGTCAAGCAATTAATGTCAGCACAGCCCCAGTTGTGCAACTCTTTGCTGAAGCAGTAAATTAGCTGACGACGGGTCTGAGGGATCCAGAGCGGGACTTTAGGCAGCAGTAAATACCACTCCAAACAATGAAGACTTACTTAGAAGAGGGCTGGGCTTCATCTTAATTGGGCTTGTTGTAGAGTGGAAGCGTATAAAAGTAGAAAACTGACCAAGGTTTGTTGACTGAGGTTCAAGCTAAACAAGGAGGCCACTTTTAATGACCGAGAGTCTCTCTGCTGCCGTGAAACAAGTGGTGGATTGCAAGTGGTTTATCAAAGGAGGATGGAGAAGCATGTGAGTGTCTTTTCACAACAGAAAACAATAGGTTACTTGTATAAGGTGTTTTAAAACGAGTACAGATGGTAGGAGAGATGAAAGTCTAGGAAGAGAATACATGGTCAAAGATCATGTAAGTTTAGCACAAGGATGGCCAGAAATTAGCATATCACTTGGTAAAGCTTGAGAAGCTTTTGCACGGGGCTGTAGGGAGCATGGAGAACAAGCAGGATGGAACTACCACCAAAACTCAAACCAAGTGGAAGGATGTTGAAATGGCTCAGTTATTGTAAAATATATGTGAGTAGACCAGAGGAGGTACTTATACGTGTGTATATATATCATCACAGCTGCATCTTTGCCACCTTAGATGATGTATCAACAGAAAAATGAACCAATCTGAACATTAGATGACTAGATGACCTTTAGAGGTCCCTTCCAACCCAATACATTCTATAATTCTAGGATTAAAGTTAAGCATAACCCCAGTGTATCAGCAGTGCTTGAACCTCAGACCTGACCTTCACCATGAGGTTTGCAGGAAGCTGTGAGTGGGAAGCCCAGATGCTGGGGGGGTCAGGATGCCTACTGACATCTCCAGGTTTGGGGGCTGGAAGTCTCAGAAGGGTTTAAGATGTTGGTGCTTCAGTTCTTTTTATAATTTCTTCAAATGCAACCAGCAAATTTCCTGAGGCTCCTTTACAAATCCCACCCTGGATGTCTCACACCCGTCTCCAATAAACCAGTGGTGAGGATTGCTGTCTACCAACATGCTTTCAATTTTTGGCACTCAATTTATACACACAGGGAAAGAATAAAGCTTTGCTGTGGCTCTGGAGGGTGTTGGAAGGGCTCTGGGGTTAATCTGGCTTTGCACAGAGTCTCTGGGCTCAAAAATGTCTGCACGTGACCCTCTTCGTGCCTTCTGCCCCAAACTCACCCATTTCGGCACAGGCTTACTACATTATTTAGCATGTTGCTTGTCAAGTAAGACTTTCCCAGGTGTGGGTTGGACATGATGAGGTTCCTCAGAGTGTAACAAGCTGATGTCATGATCTCGCCATAGCTGGAGGTATTTCCAGACTGGAATGACAGGAGACGTGATACATCTGGGAGCACCTGGTGAGCTAAAGAGGTGGAATGTTCCAATCAACATTTAAACAAAACCTAGCACAAGTGAATGATACTGTTTGTGTTAGAACTACTCAATGCAAGACTGCAGGGTTACCTCTGGAAGGAGGCACTAGTGATGTAATGGCCTAATAATCATCACTTGATTCTCAGAGACAAAATGAGCTCTGCAGGCCTCTGGGAGGGCAATGATGTTGGTCATGAGTAGTCAAGTCCAACCCAGTTCCCAAAACACTATCATCCCCGTGATCCTGTAGGTTTGTCTACAAAGCATCCTACATGCTTGTAGAGATGCTGAGATAGGACACATTTTGTTAATTAAGCCTGCAGCTATCACCCACAATTGTCCTTTTGGCCAGAAGAAATGACACCGCTTTGCCCAATTTAGGCGCTTGGTCCTGTTATGGGGTTTACAAAGTGAGATGGGCAGATATTAAAGAGTTATAAACTAGATATTGTTCTGGAAGCCAGTGTGGTAGAGATGACTTACCCATGGTTTTGTGGAGAACAGGATGCCGGGACATGTTGCTCAGCAAAGAAGCCCCAGACCGGACAACATCGGAGCTGTTGGACTGGAGGAGCCGCGCGATGCGAGGCAAACCTTTTTCCTTCAAACCAATCAGTTGGCTCATTGCATTGGACATCTAGGAGACAGAACAGAGATATCTCATGGCTTCCAATGCCAGGAGGACACAACTGGAATGATGTATGGGGCCAGACAAACATGACTATGCTACAAAGCAAGCATCTCTATAATGTTGCCTTCTGCTACCATAATCCTACTTACTTTGTCATCTACCCCTCTTCTCCATAGACATGTGCAAAGTCAGCCTCTCATCTTCTGTGATACCACTGGTGCTTCTGTCCTCTTTCTGGAGCCTGAGTGGGGAAAGTTGCTCACCCAACTGATATTCCTAAAAGCTGAAGAAGTTTTACCTTCCACGTTGCCCTTGACCTTTGCAACACCCTTGCAGCTCCCTGCCATGCTACAGTAGGAGCCTGTGGTGGAATGGGGACAGCTAATGGGTACCTTTAAAAAACAATCTGAAGACCAAAAATACTCATCTTGGATCCTGATCTCGTGCTTGCTTATGTAAATCTAGATCTCAGGACACAGCCAATGCAGATGAGTGTTCATGGACTTTGAAGCACATACCCTTAATGAATTGCCCTTGATTGGTAGAGGTTAAACTGAACTACTCAGCTACTACTCCATCAGAAAGGTTGCTGGAGATTATTGCAACAGCCAGTGACACATGTCAATCAACAGTGACATGGGAATGGAGGGAACGGGTGGAACCCTCTTCCAGTGGGCTGAGACCCTATTTCCCTCCCATACTCCAGAAGGCACATGTGTGATGTTACAGATTCACACCAGCAGGCCTGGGATGAGTAAAGTGGAGTTTGAGAAGAGATTTGGAGCCTTTCTCTAAGCTGAAGGACTATAGTAAGCTTTGTAAGCTTGTCCCCAGTTCGCCTTTCCTTCAAGTGACAGCAAACCAGCAACCCACCCCAGCTCCAGCCCTGAGCTGGAATAAGACCCTTCAAAAAGAAACCACTTGTGCACATCCAGACAAATTCTGGATTCTGTTCCAGGAGGCTGAACTAAGTTGCTTTAACACCGCCAGAGCTGTTTGTTTGTTTGTTTGTTTGTTTTTCTTCTCCCTGCCCAAAAGACATTCCTGTGAAATGATGTTGACTGCTGAAAGGCTTTTCATTTCCTTGCAGCACATGGCTCCAGCCCCAGTTCTCTGACCAGATCTACCCACAGCCTCTCTCCACCTGGTTGTTAGTGGCATTGCTTGGTTAAACTGCTAAAATAAAAAAGGTTCCCTGAGTATTTCATATTGAAAGGCATCTTGGACATTAGGAAGAAGTTCTTTCCTGCAAGAGTGGCCAGGCTGCTCAGGGAGGTGGTGGAGTCACCATTCCTGAAGGGGGTCAACAAACAAGTAGATGTGGTGCTTCAGGAGGTCAGGGAGATGTTGGACAAAGGTTGGACTTGATGATTCTAGACGCCTTTTCCAACCTAATGATTCTATGGTTTGATGATTCTATGCAAGGCTGGTGAGGAAAGCTCCCAGGAGAGCAGAGCTGGCAGGTCAATGCTGTCCTAGCAGCGAAGGCTCCTCTCGTGAGTCACGCCGTGTTTCTGGGTGGAACGCCTGGCACACGTGACATGCCTCTCCTACGTATGAAACAATTATCTCTCTATCTCCCCAGCCATCTTATTTAAATGGGGATTGATGAAGTTCGGCACAAACAGACAAGTCAGGGTTTGCCCACGTGAAGGCAGCCTGCGAGGACATGCCCAGGGCAGCGATACGGGGCACAGCAGAGCTGCTGTCGTGACGTGGCCCTCGCCGTGCCCTAGCTCCTGCCATGCCCACGGCGCCACGCAGCCCCTGTCAGCTCCACGCTGTCATACCTACGGGTTAGGACGTCTGTCAGAGCTATTTTCCAAGCAGCTCTGACGTGAGGACAGGCCACAATCCACAGCACAACCCACCCTGTTATTAGAGCCACCTCCCACTTAGAGAACAGGCACAGGCGTTGGCGCACGCACATCGCTCCCCTCTCCTTTAATGACATCTGTCCACTTGTGCACATCTGGGAACATCCCCCTGATGTCCTGGGGGGAGGCTGCCAATCACAGAATCACAGAATCACAGAATCACAGAATGTCAGGGATTGGAAGGGACCTCAAAAGATCATCTAGTCCAATCCCCGTGCCGGAGCAGGATCACCTAGATGAGGTTACACAGGAACATGTCCAGACGGGTTTTGAATATCTCCAGAGAAGGAGACTCCACAACCTCCCTGGGCAGCCCGTTCCAGTGTCCTGTTACCCTCACTGAGAAGAAGTTTCTTCTCATATTTAAGTGGAACCTCCTGTGTTCCAGTTTGTACCCGTTACCCCTTGTCTTATCATTGTTTGTCACCGAGAAGAGCCTGGCTCCATCTTCGTGACACTCCCCCTTTATATATTTATAAACATTCATGAGGTCTCCCCTTAGTCTCCTCTTCTGCAAGCTAAAGAGACTCAGCTCCCTCAGCCTTTCCTCATAAGGGAGATGCTCCACTCCCTTCATTATCTTTGTAGCCCTACACTGGACTCTCTCCAGCAGTTCCGTGTCCTTCTTGAACTGAGGGGCCCAGAACTGGACACAATACTCCAGATGAGGTCTCACCAGGGCAGAGTAGAGGGGCAGGAGAACCTCTCTTGACCTACTAACCACACCCTTCTAATACACCCCAGGATGCCCTTGGCCTTCTTGGCCACAATACCAGTAGATGACCAACAGACAGCGTACGGGGCTGGGATAGACCCTTGGGATGTTGATTATAGCCCCCTCTTGAGACCCCATTTTTGGCATTAATAAATCCCTCAGCTGGAGCATCCACTGTGGGAAGAGCTGCAATAGTGCCCTGAGGTTTAAGGAGGACACTTTTTCTTTCTGATCACTGTGAAGTGCTGACACGTTTGGCTGCACACCTGCAGAAGAGAGAGGAGAACTTACCAGCCCTCGGCTCGCAGTGAGGTTCTGCAGAGCTCCAGCACAAGCTTCCAGGGTGGCATCCTTCTTGCTCTGGTCCATCAGGGACAGGTAGGTGCGGATGGCATCAGAGTGGTAGAGCCAGCTGGGTCCTTTGGGTTTAAAATCCTCCTCAGGAAGAGGGACACCATACTCATCATTCTACAAAGAGATGAGAAACTGGAAGCTCAGATGCTGTCCTTCACTTTCAGCCCCTGCCTGGGGCTAATTACCACATTTCCAAGCCCTCTGCAGCCCATCTTACCTCCATTTTACCACTCCTGCTGTTGAAGCAGCCTGTGAGAGTCTTGTCCATGTACACACTCCGGGCCATGTGGTTGAGCTGAGTGTATTTGTTGGGAACTTCGGCATCCAGGCGGTAGGAGAGGTTGTGCAGGATGCAGATGCAATTCTCCACAGACTGAGATCACCCCCAGAATAAAAATGAGAGCATCACATTAGGCAGAAAAATATGGAGGGGCACCTGCTATAGCTCCAGAGAGGATATCTACCAAGTCATAATTAGCTTTTGTAGCAGTTATACATAAGCTTCTGACTCTGCTTGAGGTAGTAGTTGATGGGAAGGAAGAAGGATGTAGAGATGTGAACAAAGGCCACATAGCCCAGATGCTATATTGTGGATCTCAGTGAGTGCACACTCAGTGAACCTTGTTAGGTCCTTTATTAGGTTGATAAACAGGGAAAGAAAGTGCAGAGGGTGATTCTATCTACCCACCATGAAATGCCAAATTTTGAAGTAATTCCTCTCGCCATAGTCAACTTTCAATGACTTTATCCAGGTCACAGCTACAGATTAGGGGAAAATTTTAACCAGGAACAGGCTTTTAAGCCTCCTTTACCTGGATGTCAGAGTGCCCAATGTAATGAGCAAGGGGCAATTTTCATTAGATAGCTGTAACCACCACCACAACAGGAGCTGTGTTCAGTATATGCTGCTGAAACTGCAAATGTCTTACAAAAACCATCCCCAAGAGAGGATTTGTTCAATTCTGAGCTCATTTGAAACAATTTGGGTACTTTGCTGGGCATCGAGGACTTCAGGCCATCATCATGGATGCTGAACTCCTGAAAATGGGGCTATAAAGACCATTTTGTCCAAGGTGAGTGCATTTACACATAGCAATCAGAGTCATAATTAGGGGAATGGCAGAAAGATGCCAGCTCCTGGCTTCTTGCTGAGTGTGATGCCAGTCTGGGGTTCATATACCCTGTTGGATGAAGAGATGTGGTGGTGGGAAGAGAAAGAAATGGAGGTTAAGACACTGGGAGGATCCCAAGGTGGGAGGGGGAGGGAAGAAAGCAAACTGGGAGCTCAGAAGCCAAAATGTTTTGTGGTGTCTCTGTGTTTGGAAAAGGGAAATTGTAAAACCCACCTCTACCTCAAGCCCAGAGCACAGAGAACTTGCAATCCTACAACAGATCACATTGGGATTTGGAAGGACAAGAGCAGGCAGAGAAGTCCAGTACCCTCTTGTGTATGTTCAAAAGGGATTTAGAGATATTCCCAAAGTTATGATTATTAACCATGGGGCTGAACATGAGCAAACAGCTCGGGGTGAGCATCTGGTACCTTGTCATCGGGTCGGTTGGAGGCCACACAGTTCTGGGCATAAGTCATGACTGAATCAATCAAGCCGGGGTAGTTCCTCATGGTCTGACGCCCCATGTCTGCAGAACTCAGGTTTCTGAGGAAAGCCATCGCAGAGCATGCCAGGAGAGGAGGAGAGAGGATTAGTTGGGTTCACTTACTACTCTCGATGGGCTCTGCTCTATCTATGGCTGTAATTTAATTTAAGGATAATTATGGAGATTCAGCAAGGCTGGTGTACTGCTCTCACTTTGGAGGCCTTCTGTAGGACTGCACTCGTGCATTGCTCTCTTGTTGGTCTTTAGGATTGATTTAACCTAGGAAAATGTCCTGTTAAGGAGCTCTGCATAGAAGTCATCCTCCTAGTGAGAGTAACTGCCAGCAATATCTTGCCTTAGACATTACACAGACTCATCCCCTTCTTGGAGGCTTTTACAAAGAGAAGACCTAATAAAGACCATCTGGGATTACTGGACATTAGGTAAAAATTCTTTCATATGAGGATGGCTGATCACTGGAATGGGCTGCCCAGAGAGGTGGTGGAGGCCCCATCCCTGGAGACCTTCAAGGTCAGGCTTGATGGGGCTCTGAGCAACCTGGCCTAGTTGGAGATGTCCCTGCTTATTGTAGAATGGTTGGACTAGATGACCTTTAAAGATCCCTTCCAACCCGAAACATTCTCTGATTCAATGATTGTGAAAATCAGGAAGGTGTGTGTGGCTGTGAGCGTGGAGCTACACAGGGTCACAGCACTATTTGCATGGGAATGGGGGCAGAGGTGCTGAAGAGCAGCAACCACTCAGACCAGAGGGATTGACCAGTTTGGAATGTTGCAATGCGTTCCTGAGCACTGGTTGCTGCCAGGACAGGGGAGTTTTTCCAGTCACAGGAAATGTTTTTTTTGTTGTTTTGTTGGGGTTTTTTCTCTTCCCTGTTTTATTGGCTTGTAGCTTGCAAATGAAAAACAAAGAGAGGTTGGCAGTCGTTGTGAGATATTCACTCCAGGCATTCCAGAACTGGATTTGATGTTCACTGTGATTTGCAGCCTCCTCATTAACATGAATTCATCTGCAATCCAGAAATGCTTGAGCAGCAATGGCTCAAGCCCAGGGCAAACCCAAGGCTGTTCTCATCCCTGCTTTATGATGTGGCAGGGCAGTGAGTCAGAGCAAGCCTGGCTCACCCCTGGGAGCAGGGGCTCCGGACCTGGCCACCCTGCTCTCCTTACTCAGCTTGCTCCCCAGTCCTGCTCCCCCCAAGCTTTGGAGCTCCCTCACTGACCTGCATCTGGCAGCCTTCACAGAGGGGTTGGATATTACTGCCAGGGACTGTGATAAGTCTTCTGATCAAGATGCTGCCCTGAGTTAAACTCCATGGAGAGCTCCTTTCACCAGCTATCATAGAATGCCAGGTTGGAAGGGACCTCAAGGATCCTCTAGTCCAACCTTCATCATACTCTTCCTCTCATTTTAATGGGATATTTTGTTGAATTGGTGGGTTGAGATGGTCTTAAAAGTGAAGGACCCCATAGGCAACGTCCACCACACATCCCAACGTGCAACTGCAGGGGGAAGGTGCCTTCCAAGACAAAGCAGGGAGCAGTGCTTGCTATCTTCCAGACATGGTTCCCAGCCACAGAAGATGATAGTATCACGTCTCAAAAGGCCCCTGCCATGTTCACCCGTTGTGTTTCATAAGCAGATACAGCTCCTCCTGGCTGCATGTCTGGTAAGGGTGTGGTTGGTGCTGGGCTCCCTCGGGGAGAGCTTCAGTTGATGAAAGTACCTAATTATACACGGCATTTTTTTTTTCCCCCACTTGTTCCCAGTGAGACAAGGAGCTCGCATCCAAGTGGAGGAGGGTGGTAGGAGAAGCAGCAAGTCAGGGCGAAGATCCTCTACAAAAGGATCCCGTGAAAAAAATAAACTACTCTGGGCTCCATCTGCACCTCCTGTTTGGCTGCCTGGTGAAAGGAGCCAGGAAAAGTCCAGGGCAATGGGACTGCTCTCTACTAAACCAGTTATTAAAATCAGTGGGAAAACGATGTTTTCCCCACATAGGGAATTAGGTCTGTTTGTCACCTAAACCCTAAACCAGTTTGTTTTCTAGCAACCAAAATTTTCTCTGGAAGTCTCAAAAATCTAAGGGCAAAAGGTGTCAAGTTTCCTGGTTTGAGCTGAATGCTCAGGTTCATTATTGCAGCTCTCCCGTGACAAAACATCTTAGATTTTTTGAGCAGAGACTTAGCAAGAGAAAACAGGTAATCAAAACAATATTTTACATGTAATTTTTTCTGCACCTTCTCTTAGGAAACTTTCTTGAGCAGAATTGTTTAATACAATTGCAGTGAGTGTGTCTTTAGCTTATTGTAGGAGGATTTAGACAGTTTCAGCTTTTTTCAACAGACACAAGCTGCATAAGCCCCTGCTTGGTGACTCACCTCAAGCACCCTGTAGCATTGAAGAACACCTCTGGATCAATAATTTCCCTTGTCCTGCTGCAACTGCCATCAGACCAGCCAGAGAAAGGGATGATAACACAGTCTGTCAGGACGGGGAGGGCCTCCTGTATCAACTCTTCTTTCAGTTCATCGGTGGAGGAGAGGTTCCAGAGCAGTCCTAGGAAAGAGGTGAGAGACAAGCTCAAGCAGAGGGTCACCATGTACAAGAAGTGGTTTTTAGGTCAGGGTGAATTCCAGCAACAAAGTCCTTTGAACTAAGGGTGTAGAGACTGCCCTAAACCCCAGTCTCTGTCCAGCCTTATGGGAGACAGGCAGGATGGGCACCAGGAGCATGGTGTCATGTAGAGGTGGGCATCTCAGCATCCTCCCTCCTCACAAAATTGGTGTTTATTGCCACTAGGCTGCAGGTGGAAGGCATCTCTCCAGGGATCTCATAAGGGCTTGCACACAAGACCTCAGTCACAGTTGATGGACCAGCATCAACAAGCTCATGTGAGTCCTTCAAGAAAAGGGTGAGACACTAATGAGATAACCTACCCAACCATACTGGGATTGCCGGTGATCCCAATCCCAAAGGCCAAGGCCTTTTCTGGGAACAACACAAGGGCCAGGGGTGCAGGAAGGCATGGGAATGGCAGGGTGACCACAGCTGTGGAGGGACACCTGTAGCAGATGCTTCCCTAATGGATACTTAAGATGTGAGGAACCCTTAAGGGACATCAAAGGGCCAGGATCTCCTCTGCCCTCTGTTTTGGGTTGCCGTTTGGTGTGACAGGAGCATAAAACATCCTCTTTGTGGCCTGACAGCACCATGGCTACCGGGTCTTGCTGTGCTGGAGCAACACGGACCACAGGCAGGGAGGAGCATGGTCCTTGCTGAAGGCTGAGCAGTCTGTTGCCTACCTGTCAGTTGTTTCTGAATTTCAGTGTTCCCTGTCCTCCTCAGGAGGCTCACACACTCCCTTATCCCGTTCTGCCGCCGGGTTTCTATCTTGTTGGTTGGATTCTTGAAGACCAAGTTCCGGAGGGCTCCAGCTGCTGCCCGCTGGACGTTCTGGTTTGGGCTACGGAGCAGCTCGACGAGCTTGGCAATGCCCCCCAGCCGATAGACCTGTGCCAGGAGAGATCCTGCCATCAGCATGGAGAGCAGAGCATCGCTGGGATAGGGACCACTAGAACTGCCCGGGCAATGCAAGAAGTCAACGTGGCACCTACTCAGAGGAGCTGGAAAAGCAGAGCTGGCAGTAGAAGATGGCTACAGCCACCTGTCTGGTTCAGGCCATAGGTCACCAGCACAAAGGTGCTGGCCTTGAGGCTGGAGCTGAAGCTCTAGAGGTGGATGTCTATGAGTAATGGTCATGGACTGAGTCCTTTGCTGATGTCAATGAGTTTGCTGCCACAAACTTTCACCTGTCTCCATCAGTTTGCATCAGTGCAGACGTTGCTCTATCTATCTGTAGAGGCCATTTATAGCAATGTAATGACACGATGTGGTAATTTATCTGCATCACAGGCTGAGCTTGGAGGGATGGTCATGGCACAGCATAAACACCCTCAAGGTCATTCAGAAGCAGCACTGGACCATACTCCAGCACTCAACAGGGGCAGCACTGGGAGGAGTTTGAACCCTGACCTGCAGGACATCACACATGCTGGGAGGGTTCAAAGGCAAATTCCTCCAGCTGAGCTCCCCAGAACAATGAGGGTTCCCACTGTAGGATGTCCTCAGTACCAGGTCTCCCGGGTGCATGATCCCCCATGGAGCCCCTCCTGGCAAAACCAACCCATCAGGTGGAGATTTGCTGACAATAGAAAATGAATGAGCAGCTTTTAGCAAGGACAGAAAACCTGTGTGTGCTCGGATGAGTCACAGACCTGCTCTGACACATCTTTCTGGGAAGCCACGGGACAGGCCAGAGCTCAGAGAGTGTTTTCAACGGTAACGAAGGGCGTGGCCATCCCGTAATTAGCCACTGTAACGTGGGCTGGGGTACCTGCACTGGGTTCAGCCTCAGCAAGAGCTCAGAGGTACATCTCCACACATGTCCAGCTCCACCACTGTGCCAGGAGATGGAAAGCCACCTCTTTAGGGGTGGCATCACAATAAACCCATGTTTGCATGGCTGAAAACACACCAGGGCAGGGATAAACTTGTGTGACAGTCCTGCTGCAGCAGACCCACCCTTGAGATTGCCTCCTGCACTGCACGTTGGTATGAATGTAGTAATTGGAGAGTAAGAGCATAAGAAAAATAAGCTGCACTATAAGAAGAACTTCTTTTGGATCACAGATCTTTGCACATGATCATTAATTAACCCTTAGATGGCTGAACATGGCTGAAGTGTCACTGAGTGATGCACAGTGAAGATCACTCTGGAATTTAGGGGAATTTTGTGTGGCTCTGGCACTGCAGCTGTGAGATAGCAAAAGATTCATGTGGAACCAAGTGCAATTGCATCCAGAAGAGGACACTGCACCTGGGTGGCTGCTCCTCATGGAATTATAGAATCATAGGATGGTTTGGGTTGGAAGGGACCTCAGAGATCTCGTTCCAACCCCCCTGCCATGGCAGGGACACCTCCCACTAGAGCAGGTTGCTCAAAGCCCCATCCAACCTGGCCTTGAACCCCTCCAGGGATGGAGCATCCACAGCCCCCCTGGGCACCCTGTGCCAGTGTCTCACCACCCTCCTGTATTGTCCAAACCCATCAATCTGTGTCAGAGCAGATTGTGGTGACAATGTGGACACAGTCTCCTCTGCTGCCTGGAAACTCCTGCCCTGTGTTAAAATCCTGACTGACTTCTATGAAGAGAAAGAGGCCACCCATAGCTGAAAAATTAACTGAATTAATTCCTGAGCTTGACTAATGAGGTATTAAGGCTTCATCATGAAAACCAAGGGGACCTGTGGACCTTTGGTACTTAGGAAAACCAATTTCATCCATCTCGTGTGACAGCAGAGCTCTGAAGGACTTTGCTCACCTCTTGCTTGGCAGACTCATCCTGGAAGCAGGTGTGCTGGAGGTAGTAAGCACCCATGGCCTGGTATTTGTCATCAGATGAGCACAGCAGTTGTATGGCTTTCTGGATGGTCATTGTGCCACCGTCTATCTCATCGCCACATATTCTGTGTTAAAGAGAAATACAGCATTGGTTGAGTGCTCAGCCAGAAGGGTTGCATCAGTACTGGAGTTATCAGAAAGGAATCAATTATAAAATGTAAAATATTATCTTGTTGCTGCATAAACCACATGGTGCATCCCTAGTGCATTTCTCTGTCTCAAAAGAAGAGGTCATAAAAGTGGAAAATATACAGTGGAGGACACTACAGCTAATAAATTGTGGATCCAGTCTGTCCAGAAACAAAGGAGGCAGAAAATAAAAGGTCAGTTGAGGTGCTAGATGTCTAATCATGTCTAAAGTGGAGGGTTTAATGAAAAGAGAACCAGTATTCACTGCTCCTCAAGTAAAAGAATTAGTGGACAGGAGTGAAACCATACATCAGGTTATTAGGACAATCTAACATAGGCAGATGCTTTTCCCACAGCTTGTGATCCTTTGATGTGAGATGTGGTGGAAGCAAAAATGTGAGAGCAGTTGATGGTCTTGGGAGGCAAGAGCAGATCCCTAAGGAAAAGGTGACAGGCACGTCTGGAGCAAAGGGATGGACAAGTATTGAGTTTATTAAATACTATTAACAGCACTGAGACATCCTGCTCCCAGGGTAGTCTCCAAGCTCTTTATAAATGTTGGTCACTGTCATCATCCCCTGTTGTGGGTAAGGAATGTGCTTACAGACTGCAGAGGAAGGATATGAAAACCTCTGGCTTGGAGCAGGAATGAAACCTTGGGGAAAAATACAAACATCTGAAGATTTGTCCACTTGCTTAGAAACATGAAGGTCTGTTCTTTTTGGCTTGTACTTGTTTAGCTTCATCTGTGATATTTTAACTATATGAAGTTAGAAAAGGGTCCAAACTTTCAGGCTGATGAAGGGGCTCTGAACTGCAAAACTTGTGGTTCTGATTATATCTGTTAAGACTAACAGGTATAAGACTGACAGATATAGATGGAAACACAAGTTTTGCAGTTCAAAGCTACCCTCTCTTCTTAGCCCCCTTGCACCCCAGGTCTGCAGCAGGACCTCTGCTCACAGCAGCAGGATCTGCATTAATTAGCATCAGAGTAAAGGAGCACTCTGAGTTCAGGACTAAGAGTCAAGCACCAAACTCCTGTTTGGTTATTATCAAACCCAAGTGATGGGATAAAAATGAGAAACTCTGTGAGAAGCGGATGAAATCAAAAAGTGTGTGGGCTTTGCAGGACAACTAGATCATTGCTGCTACTTAGGTTATTCCCTGTTCAGGATCCATTTGTGACCGATGGGGAATTTTACCTGGAGATCAGGGAGATCAATTCCTGTCTGAACCACGTTAATTTGTGTACAAGCTCTTGCTCCATGTCATGCTGCTGAGTGACTGTGTAGAGGGGCTGATCACCTTCATACAACCCCACAGACTAACAAAATAGAGTGGTTTTTAATAAATTCTTTAAATGAACCCATTGCATTTGAGGTGTTAAATATTACTATGAGGGTGTGGCTTCTTCTAGGCACAATGGAGACTCATTTTTGTTGTGCCAAAGAAATGTTAAGAACGAAGGTCTAGATTGGACACCCAAGTGTGGTCACCACCAGCAGCAGCTTAATAAGATAAAATATTTCCTGTGTGACCTGCCCAAGATTCTTTGGTCCTGCTCTGGCAGGGGGATTGGACTTTATGATCTCCAGAGGTCCCTTCCAACCCCTGACATTCTGTGATATTTTGTCCTTAAGTATCCAAATGTTCCCCTCCACACAGCACAGGCCAGTGGATAATATCCACAATTCTATAGCAAATTTCATACAAAATATCAAAAGCCAACAATTGTTGACTTTTGTCTCCCAATTGTCTTCCAATGCTGTGACATTGGAAGACATCATCAAAGACGTTTTTTTCTCCCCTACCCTCACTGGTATAAAGTTACATCCAGTTTAAATTACTCATTAAAGCACCTGTGCAGTCAATGGACAGAAATAGGTGCTTCCAAAGAACAACTTGCCTTTGTGCCATAGACATTTTCCTTAGGACAGGAAGAGCTGCCCTCTGGAGATACCTCTGTTGATGTACAGGAATGATCAACAACGGTCTCAGATTGGGTCTGAAGCATTCAGTGACTAAGGTTAGATGGGCCTCACTCTACTTTTATTTCTACACTAACAATAAAACCTCATTTCATCACATGATTTCTCATCAGTTTGAATCTCTAACAAAACTTGGCTCCAAGAAGCTTCCATTACACTCACAACAAGGAAACATGAAACTGGAAAGACGAAGTTTAAGCTAGAAACTCTGGAACCTCAGAAATCCTTGGTTTGAATCCAAGATGCTGAGATTTTCTCTTAGTCTTTTTCATGCTCCTGAGACACAGAATTGAGCTGAGACACTGATGGATCCGGCATGAGTAGCACCAGAGGGACTTCTCCTTTGAGAATTCAGACCTGGGCTGGCAGTGTGGGAAGGGAGGCACGTTAATAAAATACCAGGTCAGTGGCCATGCAACACGTATAATCATGGTAGTTTTGTTTGTTTGCTTAATTTCAATTTATCAAACTGAGAAACCCCCTAAATCAGGTGCACTTTTATGAGAAAGAAGGATGTCCGCTTGGTCCAGCTGCTCAAGGAAGGTAATTTTCTATGTCTCCACTCCATAAGAGGGCCAAGCCCTCCTTCAGCAGGGACAAGCTAAGGCATCCAAGTCCAGTTCTGTGTGGGGAAAGGTGAGGAAGGTTCTATTTCTGGTGGCTCATCAACAGGAGGAGTTCACAGAGGCTGAGGAGCTGGGCTCAGTTATGCCACCCGAGTAGAAGCAGTGGTTTCTCCTAGTTGAGGATATAACCACCCTGGCAAAGCCCATGCTAATGGGAGATTGTTCATCAGCCAGTCAAGGGATATTCCTAACCAGATCTATGCTACCAGAACAACAGCCTGCTCCAAGACAAATACTTGGACCATGGCCATCTCCAACCTGGGCCAATGTGCCTGGCAGGAAGAGCTCCAAAGGTTGTTCTTCTTCCACAAGAAAGAAGCAATCAGAACAGGGAGAGACCTCAATTAGAAATGATTAAGAGGAAACAAATTAGATTATCAGGTTCAGGAGTGGAAGGAAAACAAATACTGAAGAGTTCAGTATCATGGAAAGGGCAATTCCCTCCGTTGATACTGATGCCTTTCGTCAACTTTGATTAGGCTGATTGGTTTGTGCTCATCAGACCTATGTCTCCATCCTGGTTGTTCAGGCTACAAGTCCCAGGAGAAGAGGAACCCAGAAAACTCTAACAAATTCCATGGTTCATTAATAAAATCAGAGTGGGGACACTCCAAACAGTGTCTGTCACATCCAAGCCTTCCAGAGTCAAGCCATACTGGTGCAAACCCAATAGCCATGTCAACACCAAGGAGCCACGTCCACCTCTAGGACATGGTACCAAGGTTTTGTGATTCTGTGACACGGCCCTAAGGTTTTGATGCCACTCAGCACTCAGCTGGAGCTTCCCCTCAGGCTTTGCTCAGTGGGTTGATACCAGGGAAGATGGGCACAGATTGACAGAGTCAGGGAGGAGGAGATCTTCACCACACACAATGACATGAACCTTGGTAGGACACCACCACACACAGCTCCACAGCAATTGCTCTGGTGCCAATGCACAGTGCAGGTGAGTTCACACCACAAAGAGCCAGCACTGTGCAATAATCATTTTTAGGGGAAGTTTATCCCACACAAGAACAAACCCAAATGAAGGTGCCTCTCATCGTATTTGCTTCTGCTTTCATTGTCTGGCATAGCCCTGGAGAATTTGCTTTGATATTGATCACCTTTATTTATCCCCAGAGAGAGGAGATCTATCAGCACCCTCAGCACCTTTCCTGACTCTTCCAATAACTTCTGTGTGTTTTCACTGGTTATATCATTTCCAGAGAGACTGAGCTGCTGCCTAGGAACAGATGGTTCCAGGACACACACTTAATGTCCCTGAACTTCAGCCACAGCTCACAGAGGCTGCTGCAGCTTGGCTGGGGCCAAGTCAGGGTCGCCGTAGCTAACTATGACCATATGGAAAATCCAAAGGGTTGTCCCAGCCTTTACTGCCTCCTCCATAGCAGCCAGCCAGGGTTTCATGGCCTTTAACAGAGTAGTCCAAGATATGACATGTTTCCAGTTGCCTTGAGAGACACTTGCTTTCACATGATCTCTAATGAGTTGCTTTAGTCTCTTTCTCCCATAGACAGAGAACACCAAAGGGAAATGCATCCACACCTTAAAATGAGGCCAAAGGTGCCTGTGGTATTCTGGAAGACAACACATGTTGTAGGTGTCCATTAATGGCTCCTGATCTCTATCAGCAACCCTTGAGCTGAGGAACGTCTGCAGACACCCCAGCTCGTCTCTTCATCTTCACAAATGAGAGCACCCTGAGTCCTTCACAAGGGCTGAGGTTAGTCTGGTCTCTCAGTAACATCTCCAGCTCAGAAACCTGGGTTTGTTCTGAAGTCAACCAAGAGGTGTTGACTCTGTTAGGGGGTAACTCACCGACCTACCTCAGATTCCAGCTCCATTGGCCACTGACTATCTCTGCAAGGGCAATGGGCACCCAGCTCAGGTGCAGGCATCTGCTAAAGAACTGCCCTATGAAGAAAGGCTGAGAAAACTGGGGTTGTTCAGCCTTGAGAAAAGAAGGCTCAGGGGAGACCTTCTCACCATAGACCAGTACATAAAGGGTGGCTATCAAGAGGATGTAGACGTCCTTTTTACAAGGAATCACATGGAAAAAACAAGGGGGAATGGATGCAAGTTGCTCTTGGGGAGATTCTGATTGGAGTCCAGAAGAAAATTCTTTACAATGAGAACGATTAACCATTGGAACAGTCTCCCAGGGGAAGTGGTGGATTCCCTTACATTAGACAGTTTTAAGACTAAGCTCCACAGGGGGCTGGGACAGCTCATTGAAACTGGATTTTTCTACCTTGCAAGGTTGGACTAGATGATCCTTGAGGTCCCTTCCAACCTGGCATTCTGTGATTGTATGATACAAATCTGACTACTGCACAGACTATTGCAGAGCCACAACCACCAAATATCACGACCTAGCCCAGCCCTGGGCTGTCAATCCCATGTGCACGTGGCACCTGAAGCACCACGTGCAACACGTCTGCAAGCAGAACCCATACAATGTCAGCTGGTGGTGGCCACAGTTTTCTTGTACCTCAGGTTCCAGCTGGAGGGGGACAAAGATTCCAAGTTTTCTAAAGATCACATCCTTTATTACTGCTGCTCGTTATCACTACCTGATGACCAAGGAGGATATAGAAACTTTTCTCCTGACTGAGCTGAATTCCAACATGCTATTTAGCTAAAATCTGGCCAGCTCAAGGTGACACTGTCACTTGAATCATGTTGCCTTGTACTCATCAGAGGAAATGGTTAAAAGCAGACAAATAGGCATAGTCTTCACCAGCTGCTGAAAACACTGTTGCTGCCAGTTTCCAGGATGAAAGGCTGAAGATCTGAGTTATATCACAAGAGCCCAAAAAGGAGAAGGCTTCCAGGAAGAAGAAGGAGCCCTGGACACCAAGAAAACTCTCTCCAGCTCTGTCAGGTAGAAGGACTCACCCTGAAGAGCTGTATTGTGGCAAAATGTGAGTGCTGCTCATTGAGAACTGCCTTTGGGCAGGAGCCACCAGAATAAACCATGAACTTCTGAGCTCAGGATAGATATACTGAGCTTGGAAATGTTGTTCCAAATATGACTTAATGCTTACAAAGGCACCTGAGTGGTTATAGAAACATCAGAAAGGGACATCAGAAGGTCCTTTTTTGCTCACTGAGGCAGGATCATGACAGGGGTGGTGGAAGAGAATATACTTCAGAAGGAGGTTTCTCAAAGCAAGTCAGCACTGTTAAACCTCCTGATCTGAAGAAATGGTGCAAAAATCAAATTTCATCACCTTAACAAGTACTATGGGGTGGGTAAAACCCTACATCATGGTTCAGTTTATCATAGAATCATAGAATGGATTTTCCTCAAAACCATTTAGGTGTTAAACTACTCATCAGCTAGCTGGAGGAAAGGTGCTTTCATCAACTAGAGTTGCTTCTGTAAGAGGAAGAACTCTTCTGAGAGATGTTATCAAGACACAGCTCTTCCATGTCTTAGACAGCCAAAGCCAGTAAATGGAAGCAATCACACAATCAAGAATAGTTCCAGAAATTAAATAACTTTGTGACCAAACACAGGGGGTCTATTCAGTACAGATAGTTTGACAGTTCTTGCATACTCAATATTTTGCTACCTACACACTACTCACACTGCCTAAGAACGTTCAGTGACCCCTTTTTCATCTCACACCGCTCATGGAGACCAGATCCACAGCACAGGACACCTGAGAAGCACCACACTTGAACCAGTACTGACACTGTCCACAGTCAGTGCATTACAGAGCAGTTTTGTATCACAGACAGACCCAGTGGGTCACAGGTCCTGCTGTAACCACCCCCACAGCAATGGAAACCACCCCACTGGATCACCTCTGAAAGCGTGGAAACTATCCAGCCCTTCCCTTGTTCATAGGGAAGGTTTGGTAACCTGCAGACAAGATAACCACCCACACAGGAGATTGGCTGCATGAAAACCAAACACAAAATCATCCTTGTTATAAAGGCAAAAGCTCCACCTGAAGAACAACAAGAATAGGAAGAACAGAGCCCCAAACAGGGAACTACCAGCAGCTATTACCCAGCTAAACCCCCTTCCTGCGTGCAGAGGTTAATAATGGGATGCCTACAAGCAAAACTCTCCCTTCTCAAAGATCAGGCTGCCCAGAGGAAGATCGAGCTCTCCAAGTGCAGAATCCTCCAAGCAGAAACAGTCCTACCCAGCAAAGAGAGTCCAGACATGGTCCCAACCCACCTCTGAAGGCCCCTTCCCCACAAAAGCACACTACAGACCAGGGCTAACAGTGACCTACCCAATACTTTACAAGGGCTAATGGCCTTCCAAATAAGTCATTTTTTCAAAGAGGACAACTCCTTAGTAGGCTTCCAAAACTTTGACAACTGTTGCCAACCTCACCTCCTTGGAGTCAGGAGCAGAAGCTCTTGTTCAAGCTGCTCCTGAACTAATCCCGCAGAGTTGCCACGGAGCAGGGGGTGTGCCCCCAGCAGATGAGATTGACTCAGGGGACACAGCCCCACTTGGGCCTATGACTGGAAGCCCAACGTTTCCCCATCAGAACCAGTTCTGCCAGATGGGCCATGCCCCAAGCCAGGAGAAGTGTATAAACGGAGCCACTCCCTAACCAGAGGGCATCCAGCGCTGGAGAGTATTCCTCTCACAACAGCAGTTCTCCTTCTCTTCAGAAAATGCCATTACTCTCCAAGTGACCTTTCCAAAGCAATGACCAAGTCTACAGCCATGAGCACTGCTCAGTGCAGAGCAGGGCTTGCTCTGGAGAGGGCCTGCCTGGGACTAACTGCTCAAAAGCAGCATTTTCCTTAGGCAGAAGCCAACGACAGTCCCATGTTGGGTCATTCTGCCATCCCTCCCACCACACTTTAATGCTTTTGGGTCATAAATTCCCTAGAACAAGTTTATGCAATGTCTCTGTTCCCTATTCCAGAGGAATTACAAAGCTTCTGAAAGGAGCAAGCCAATGCCACCAGTGCTCCAGCTTGGCCAAGGTTAATTTTCCATGTGTTAAACATGAAGAATCTGGGGACATGGGAAGCTAAGGTTTCATGACAACATGCTAATGGGTGAGTGACATTTATTGGCACGCACACTCTGGGACACACTTCTCCTACTCAATGCAAAATGAGAGAGGCTGAGTAGAGAACTAGTCATGAAATCTAGAAATCAACGTTCAGATGTAAAAAAGGGCATGATTCAGCTTGCACTGCTGACTGTGAGGGGGGATTTTCTCGATATCTACGTCACACCTTGGGTCAACAGCTCAACAATCTCAGGCCTCTGGTGGGAGTTCCGACAAAGGCTAGGAGCCATGTTAATTAGTCTCACAATTATGCTGCAGTGTGTAAATTCTCTTTTGCATCAGAGGCCATCAGGAATGAGCTTGTGAGCTTCTTGGGTAAGGTGAACTGTGAGATTTTGCAGTTCAAAACATGCAAACCAGAGTCTTCCAAGACTATGGATTGTGCAGACCAAAGCTCTTCCAAGATTATGGTAGGATATAGTTGGTGCTCTAGAGCTGGAGGCAGCTTTGAATCCACATCACTGTAACACCACCAAACCCCATCAGGTTGCTTTTAGTGCAGCTGCATTGCACAGATAAGTCAGCTTGGGAGTGTCTGAGCTCACTGGTGTGTTTTACATCCCCTATTGTTGTAGGCAACATTGACAAGAAGAGTTCTGACGCTAACTGGGACATGAAGGACCATCCTCCACCCTTGCATAATTCCTAACCCCAAAGGGAGTGGGTGCTCTGGACAGGAGGGAATTTAACAACTTCTATTCTCTCTTCTTTCCTGGTTAGGTAGATTATTCCCATTAAGATATTTATTTCAATTTCTGACTCAATTTTTTCTGGAACCCAAATCAGACCTTATAGGGGAATGAACCCGGATGGAAAGACAGAGGGGTAAATACGGCCACTCATCAGGTTCTCAGCTCTGCTCTGAGTCACATCCTCAGGAACCAACTCCTTCAAAGCCAGTTGATTCTTTAGGTCTGTCTTCTGCCAAACCAAAGCAGTGTGACAGCCAGGAGAGGCATCAAACTGCGCCCAGACTCTCTGCTCTTCACCTCCCCACCCTCCTCTTGCAAAGCAGCTGCCAGCTACCACCACCACAGAGGCTGGGGGATCATCTTGCCCAACATCACACAGCTACAGCAGAGCTACAGACACTGAGCCGCTCATATTGGTTTCCCTCCATAGCCCATGAAAAGCAATAAGCCCTTTAGGAGCGTGACTCATCTGACCCACTTCAGACTCTACTGCAGGATGCGATTAAGCGCGTTCTGCCCTGGTGAGCAGATCTCCAGTGGCTATGAAGCAGCTCAGGTGACTAGCCCTGCTGAACAGACCTCCAGAGCAGATGTCTGTGTTTACTCAGACTCAGCCACCTGCAGCAGACTTACTTGGAGCTGGACTGAGCCTGTCCATAAACCACGTCCTGCTTGCAGCTCATCATGGGCTGGGCGTAGACCACATCGGGTTTGTTGCTGGAAGGGCAGGAGAGGGCCCGCGCCGGCATTTTTTTACTTGTCCTGGTAGTTCCTTGCTGGGTGCTGCAGCTGCTGTAGATGCTTTGGCGGTTCAAGGTCGTCTTCTGCTCCGCCCGGCCCCCCACCTGACTCTTCCTCAGCGTGCCCCGGGGCGGTTCGCAGTAGAGGTCGGGCTCGCTGCGGCTGCTCTTGATGTTCTGCACAAAGCAGTAGTCGCTGCCGGCCCTGGCGGGGCTGCAGACGGCCTTGCTGTAGTGCTTGCCACCCCAGCCCTCCATCTGGCTGTACGAGCTGTAGCGACGGTTCTCCACGTCCCGCTTCAGCGTCCCGTTGTACAGCTGGGCAACGACAAAACGGGAGACAAGAGGATTAGGAGAGGGTTGAGCTGCGGGTTGATGTCGCCAAGCACCCTCCTGGTGTCGTGGCTACCAAGTTCCTCTGAGGTATTTTTGTGGCTCAGACTTTGGGGGAGGTCACAGAATCACAGAGTGTCAGGGGTTGGAAGGGACCTTGAAAGATCCTCTGGTCCAACCCCCTTGTCAGAGCAGGATCACCCAGAGCAGGTCACACAGGAACGTGTCCAGGGGGGTTTTAAATGTCTCCAGAGAAGGAGACTCCACAACCTCCCTGGGCAGCCTGGGCCAGTGCTCTGTCAGCCCACCCGCAGCCCTTACAAAGGTGCCAAACCTTCCTTTGAAATCAAAGGACATGGAGTGAACACAACATGGCTCCCGGGAGCTTGAAAGCAGAATTAAAAGCTCAACCATGAACCTGACATTAGAGAAAATGCCTTATTTCCAACACCTAGGGTCTAGCCCAACGTGCAATGAGAGGAGCTCACATCACATCTCTTGCCATCACAGAGAATTGCGACCTCCCAGCACTGCCTGCATCGATTTTTAATTTCCTTAGGCTATTTTGTTCCCCTTCCATCTCTAGGTTCCTTAGGAAGGGAGTGAAAAATCAGAAAGGAGGGGTTATTCAATCTCATTGTACCAAGAAACAAGCGGAGACAATGAATATCTGCTTACGAGTTACAAGGTATGTAGGATCAGCTCCTACAATGGGATGTTCTGCAAACAATGTGGAATATGCAATAAGAACTGAGATGACTAAGTCAGGAAGTGAAAAAGAAGAATAAAAGGCAGTAAAAACCCAACTGCAATTAAAATGGCTTTAGCTGCTCTGTTGTCAGCTCAAAATGTCTTCACCAAAAGTCCTCCAGATTTGTTCTGAGTAGACCAGGATTGAGTCCAATATTATTTTGCAATATGAAACCTCCTTGGTATCAATGCTGGCACCTGGAAGCCCAGAGGGCTGTAACCAAATGAAAGACAAGTCACTAAGATGTGTGCTCCAGAAAGGAAAATAAAGATGTTTTAATACTGTTTGCCCCATGATGCTGAATTTTTGCCCTCCTCATGCTGGCAAACAGACCTCCAAGACGTACAGCAAAGAGGTGTAGAAAGAACTGCCCCATCACCCTTTGGTTTATCTCAAGAAAGATCATCTGTGGTCTCTTGGGCCAAGTTTTTTCCCCTCACTTAGCTTGAAGCAGTGGTACATTGAGTGCCTCTTTCTGCAAAAGCCACCCAAGGATCTCTTGGGCTGGGAGAGAAAAGCCAACACTGGCACCTTGTTATTTCCATGGAGGTTCAAGGTGTAAGGTGTGAAAAGCCTGCGCCTGGTGCAGTACAAGTCACTGAGAAAAATCCATATTTCCTAACCTAGAAATACCACGTGTCAGAGAAATCAGCATCTCTGCAGGATCACCCCAGGTCATCAGAGAATCAGAGAATGGTTTGGGTTGGAAGGGACCTCAAAGATCACCCAGATCCAACCCCCTGCCATGGACAAGGGCACTTCCCACCAGACCAGGTTGCTCAAAGCCCCATCCAGCCTGGCCTTGAACACCTCCAGGGATGGAGCATCCACAGCCCGCCTGGGCAGCCTGTGCCAGTGTCTCACCACCCTCAGAGTGAAGAATTTCCTTCTAATTTCCAATCTAAATCTCCCCTCTTGCAGTTTGAACCCATTACCCCTCGTCCTACTGCTCTGCTCCAACTTCACCCGAGCCGTGAGCACACTCAGCATCATTCCTGCCTCTGACACTCTGCAGAATTGTCATTATGTTAATTAATTAAGCCAAATATGTCCATTAACAAACTGATCTGCAGGAATGCAGGGAATCCTCTCTGCTGTGTCCCTGAGAGCTGCACAGGTAGCGGCTGAAAGCCCTTCAAAGGGGCTCCCCAGCAGGCATGTCACCTGGAGAAGGAGAACCCTTCAGTCCAGCTGCCCTGAGACCCTGGTTGCTCTGTCATTTGAGCACCAGGCTGAAGTAGTTTTCATACTTTCCTTCTGCAGGTTTGCATCTCAACAGGTGAATCGCTGGAAGGGGAGAAAAGGGGAGCAAATTCTCTTTGTGTTTACTCCAGAGGACACAGAAAAAACCTGTTGGTTCTGCAGCACAGCAGGTAACAGGTTTGGTGCATCCTGCAGAGCTCCCAGGGATTTGGAAGAAGAATTTGCATGTGATAAGAAGAGCAAGGATGGGACACATGGGTAAGTTTGATATGTCTTGGGGGTTCCCCTGGCAGTGGGGTAAGGCCACAGAAGCTGCCAGGATGGCCATGCACTGAGGTTCTCTCCATCCTGGCTCTGCTTTGGATGCAGCATGCATGCAGCAATGGCAAAGAGACCTTTCATGAATCATAGAATCATTCAGGTTGGAAAAGACCTCCAGGATCATCAAGTCCAACCTTCGTCCAACATCTTCCTGATCCCTAGACCATGACTTAAAGTGCCACATCTACTCATTTTTTGAACCCCTCCGGGGATGGTGACTCCACCATGAAGTCATGACCTATCCCACTGTGGATATCCTTCTAAGGGTATTAACATCCTAAGTTTTCCTTCATTTTCCTGGACTCAGGAAGCATCAGTGCAGTGAAGGACAGGACAGAGCTGCAGCAGGAAGGTGCAGGGTGGACTTTGCTGCTCAGTAGAGCAGGGAACCCACTCCCAGTGCTCACCACTGGCAGCGGGTGGCTGGAGGATGGAGCAGCAGCTCATTAGCTGGGAACCCTCTTGTTTTTCTTTATGAGTCAGTCTAAGCTGGGATTATGTTGTAGGGCTGTCAGAAGCTTGGCAGAGCCGTGGAGCCCCTGGGCATCTGCTGAAACCCTTTCAGCTAACCATGGAAGAGCTACCTTGTTATTTATCTACAGCTCTTGTTTGCTCTCCAGTGTCTCACGCGGGCTCTGCGCCAGCAGCAGGCGAGGGAAGGTGTGAGAGTGTCTGTGTTTATAGACAGAGAATTACCAATTCTGTGTTTCCTGCTGGGTTTCAGAGTGGTGCAGAGCATTGTCCTCTCTCTTGCCAGCCCTGAGATGGGTGAAGCAAAGCACCCGCCTGTTTGGAAAGACACCTTTCTGCAACACAGGGAGCCCTGGGTGGCAAGTCGGTGCAGGTCCTGGCAGGGCGGGGAAGCCTTTTGCAAACTCATGGGAAAATAGTTCCCGTGTGATGTGAAGCTCATTACCAACGTCAGTGCATGACTTTTATTGCTGATTCTACCAGATGCTTGGCTGAGCCCATTTTAATCTCTTTCAAGTGGCACGAACCTAATTGGTATCTCAGAATTCCTCTTTGCAGCAGGAGCCTGATCCAAAGCCTCCAAATTGATGAGGAGTCTCCCGCCAGCTTCAGCGGATTTCAGACCTGCTGCCAAAGAGTTTCTGTGACTCCTTGCACTGACCCAGCTGACCTGATCACCTCTTGATCCTGGTAAGGTGCTGCGTCTATGCCTTAAAAGCAGCTTTCTCAGACTAAAACCTATGTCCCCATTTCAGATGTTCACCAAGCAAAGCCAGAGACCTTCATCTCTATCACTGGAGCAAACACGGCCAAGGGAATGGAGATCCCCGTGTTGTAATCTCCACTGGATGCAGCGATCAGTGAGATAGGACACACAGCAAGGCACTCTCCTGTCTGGAAGTGATGACATCTCTGAAGGTGAAGGTGATGTTCTTACATAGTCTGTGGTTTAAAGAGCCACCTGACAACGATCTCATAACTTTTGCTGATGCCATTATGTGTGTAGAGTGAGCTCTCCCTGTGCAGAAGAGCATTAGTGAAAGGAAATACTCAATCTCTTGCCTTCAATCCTCATAAACCACCCAGATTTCCTAACACCCTGAATTGCATCTGCCCACTGCTAGTGCGTGTTTGCATGGAGGGGGGTGGGCCAGGTCCACACCTCCTCCCTTTAGGAGGAAAAGACAAGGAAGTCCCTCAAAGCAGGGTGGAGACAGAAAGCAATGACTCCCTCTGCACTGCAAGATCTGGAGACCATTTTAGAAGAGCACAGGCTGTCACCAAGACTTCTTCCCATGGGACCTGTAGAGTTGAGGTGTCTTAGTAGGTCTCTCAGCCAGACACCATCATGCACTGGCACTCACAAGATGCAGGAGGATGCTCACACAGCTGGACAATACCCAAATCCTGAATTTTAGCCTGTACTTCTCCTTCCTACAGTGCAAAGAGCCTGTATGTTTGAGGGCAAGTCCTGGGAGCTCTTCATTCATATTAAAACCAGGAGGGGAGGTGCGGGGAGGAAAGGCAGCGGTGATGAGCTCTGACAGCGCGTGGGTGCTCCCCAGGCCCAAGGAGTAGGTGCTTTCCTTCACCACCAGCAGCAAAGACCTGCCTTGAAATTAATAAACATTTGTGGCTCACCCGTTCTCAGCCTGCAACATGGGACCACTTGGGGAACATCAATTGGAATATCCAAGAGTCGCATAAGACAGATAAGTATCTTTAACCTCATTTCAACTGGAATAAAGCTAGAAAGTCGAAATGGCATTATCCCAGTCATCAGCCATGGGTTCTTTACAGCCTTTTTCTTCCACAAACCCATCTTTTTAACTGGGAAAGCCTCTCTCCTCCTCCTGCTCTCCAGAGAAGCAGAAGCATGGACCAAGAAGTACCAATCTCAGTGCTGCCCTTCCACGTCCGAGGCTCTCCCAGATCACTGGGTGTTTCTGACTTCTGCATCTAAGGACGCCATCAGTTCATTACCCAGCTCTAATTTTTCCCCTCGCAATTTGTTTGTTTCTAGAGCAGCAGACAGAGAGAAGTAAAGGACTCCGTATAAACACGTCAGGAGCAGGTTTCTCCCAGGCTGGAGGGCAAAGCACAGGCAATGCAACATGACAGCGTCCCACCCTGAGTGATGGGTGGGGAAAGCTCCTGATGCTGCTTGCGAAATGCTGGAGCTGCTGCCTGCTGCACACGCCATTGCAGGGAGAAAAATTGCAAAACCAGCAAATATATTGTTTATCTATTTCTGAAACACTCTTCCCCACCTCTCCTGGGTGCTGCCTCTTCGTATCTGGTTCTTCACGCAGCTGAGGTTTGGGTCTTGATGGTTCAGTGTGTTCTGGCCAGGGAAGGTCATGTCCAATGTGTTACTCCAAAGCATAAAGCCACTTGCAAAACCTCACGGGGTCTGACCGAGCAATGTGCAACAACTAGAGTCAAGGAATGGTTTGGGTGGGAAGGGACCTTTCAAGCTCATCTGGTCCAACCCTCTGCACTGAGCAGGGACATCTGCAACTGGAGCAGGTTGCTCAGAGCCAATCTTTGTTTTCTGTGATAAGCTTGCCCAAGCTACTGTGTTTTGGGGGTTCTTTTAAACTTGACTGTGTCATCACAGCCAATGACAAATTTTGTCCTGAAATCCTTAGGGAACAAAGCTACCACTGATGATGAGAGATTTTTGCCCACAGAGGCACAGCCAGCCAGGGGCAGGAGAGTGTTCCCATCTCGTGGCGAATGCCTCATGCAGATAAAGCATTTGGGAAAGAAAGCTTGGCAACTTCTCCCACAGAGAACATTTGTTTAAGAATCTACATAAGGTCTGTAGAGCAGAGGGATCACCAAAGTGCATGTTTCTCATTAGTGTCACAACGGACATCATCGCTACAGTGGTGGAGTCACCATCCCTGGAGGGGTTCAACAAACGTGTAGATGCGGCACTTCGGGACATGGTCTAAGGGTCAGGGAGATGTTGGGGTGAAGGTTGGACTGATGATCCTGGAGGTCTTTCCCAACCTAAATGATTCTATGATACAGAAACCAAGCTGGGTGGGTCAGTGCAGCTCAGAGCCTGGGACCCCAGCAGTGGTGCCTGAGGAAAGTGGTGGTGAATGTTGGTGGCCCAGTAACTGCTGGTCTCCAACTGTTTTGTGCCAGGATCCAATTCAGTTAACTGCTTTAATCAGAGCAGCATCAGACATGCCAAATATTCCTTCATCTGCTCTCAGACACATTCCTCACTACAAGCTCTGTGGGGATGATGACCTGCTCACCTCATTGGAGGCAGAGCACCCTGACCTCCAAGATGTGGCTCCTTCCCTACCCAGGACACCAGGAGCTTGCTTGTCCTTCATTCAGGGCAGTACCAGAGGGAGTGGGACTTACACCCACATCATGCCTGTGGATTTTGTTCTTGGGGAAGCAGCAGTGCAGGGAGGTCAGGTGGGCTTCCACATCTTGTCCTGGTACCACATCACCTTGACAGTGCCAAAGCAGACATGCGACCTGGGAACCCCCTCAACTCTCTAGCAGGGATGGACCTGCCAACCCAGAAGATCCAGGCAAGAACAGTATTGCTGTAGGTGGGAATTAAACCTCAGAAGGTCTTTGCTGACAGCATCCAGGCTCCACATACTGTCTTCTCTGGGGGTTCAGGACATGGCAGTGGGTCTCCAAAACTGTGTCTGCAGCTGGGGTGAACAGCACACTTGTTGCAGCCCACAGGCCACCAGAACGTGACAGTGGCTTTGAGCCCAGTGCTGAATAGATCTCAGTTTTGGGGTGATATTGAGGCACCAGGGTCAAGGATGCAGCTCATGCTAGACTGTATTTCACTAAGAAAGGTTGTACCAGATGGTTCTTGAGGTCCCTTCCAAGCCAGTAGCATACAACTCTCCATGTACCATGACTGCACTGCTAAGGTACCCAGTTTATCTTACTTAGACCTCCCTCAGGTTTGTCTGTGTGAACTGTGGTCAGCACTGTACCCTCTGTAGGACCTCAGGCACTGCTCATCCTTACACCAGGACATGGCATAGCCAGCTCCTGTGGTCGGGTGGCTTTGGGAACTGGTGGCTGCTCATAACTCACATTGCCAATAGGGTGACGAATGTCTCTAAGGATCTTCTGGGCTCAACAGTACATGGATCAAAACATCACCTAACACAGAGGGGTGTGCAGCCACTAATGCACCCAATGCTGCATCCTATCATGGGCAAAGTGCAAATGGGACTGGGGACTTCATCCCTGAAGACAAAGCCAACCCCTGACACCTGAGCCAAGGAACCACTGCAGCCAAGTGCAAACCTGCTGCCCTCAGGGTGTCTGGAGTGGCCTCACTGATTCCAGTGTTACCTACACTCTCTGTGATGCATCACTACAGTGATGCTACAAGCAAGGCACTCCACGAGAGGAATAAAGAGAAAATAGTCTTTAGTAAAGGGCAAATCAAAGGTTTCTGTTGGTGTTGACTGATCCAGAGAGAGCTCTTCCTCCAGATCTGTCATTTCTCTTGCTCTAATCTTTGAAATTCAGCATCATAAGGTTGGGAAGACAACTCAGAAGCAAGAAGCTTGAGGTTTCCAAGAAGGCACAAAACAGGACAAAAGGAGGAAGTCAGGAATAGTAATTTTTACAAGCTGTGGGTGGGACAAGATAGGTCCTGTCACTTAGAGTGACCATCTAAGGCAGTGTCTAAGTTGCAGGTGCCATGGAGCAGCAGCATGGGCATGGATTGCCTGTTACACCTTTTTAACTCCAGAAATATTGTGAGGAAGTAATTCCCTGAATACTCTATTGGGTCATTTCCCTGAAATATCTGAATTTGCCCACGCATCTCAAAGGACTTTGCTGCTCCTCAGAAACATTCACAGAACAAGCTCCAGCTGGAAAGAAATCCAGCAATTGCGTCTTCAAAAATAGATTTGCTTTATCTTTGTTTTCATGTCTTACAAGCCAGGAATTACAAATAGGAAACATTTTTTTAGAGTGCCTAGAACCTGCACAGACTTCAGACAGGTCTGCAGACGAAAGCTGAAGTTAACCCGAGCTGGAGGCTGGTCGTGGATGTGTGTAAACCTTTAATTCTCCTCAGGAAGAAGCAAAATGGAGGAGGTTCCTCGCTGTGGTTGGGGAGTATGATGTCTGTTAAGCTTGTTAAGCAGATTTAGGCTTGAGGTTATATGTTCCAATGTGCCAATGGCACTGGGGACTCATCGCCCCTAACTGCAGTCATCTATCTACCTGTTAGGTTACTGCTCCGACCCAGCTGCCAGTGGAAGGAGATAGGCATCCAGAGGGGCTGATTCATCCTGACCTGACAGATCTCCAAGATAGAGGAGATGAATCACCACCTCTCTTTGTTGGCTATGGGAGGAGCCCAGACGACTTGTTAAGACTAAATGGCTGATTTTCAGATAGACACAGTTAGGTAAGAGAAATTTTACTGTGAATCCTTCACGAGTCCCATTCTCTGAAGTATCCCAAGTCTTGAAGACTTTTACTAAAAATTTCTAGAATGAAAGGCTTGTAAGACACTTGGGTTTGGAGAAAGACCTCCCCTCACAAACAGCCCTTCAGAGGAAAGCCATGAGCTGTGTAAGTTCATGGTGAACCAGAAGTGACTGAACTGCTGTGTCCATGGTGCTCCATGGCGTTGAATGGAGACCCTTTGTAGCCATCTTGCAAGCAGCTCACCAGAACACCAACACTGCTGGATGGAAACCCCCAGCAGCCAGTGGCATTTCCAGCTAACTAGTTGTCATAATGATTGGGAAGAAGATCAGAAATAAACTCAACTAAACAATAATCCTCACAGCAACAACACTGGCTGCAGCACCACCTCACCAGCATGAGGACTAGCTGGAGGGACAACTGCAGAGCTGGGGCTTAGCTTCATCTCACTTTAACAAAAACAACCAGGTGGAAACCACTGGAATGGGTGGAACAGGGCAGTTTTGCTTAGACAAAGCACAACAAACTCCATTCAGGAATCACAATAGACAAACAGCAACATATCATTGAAACAAAAGATCACAATCATCTGACTTAAGAAGCTCAGAGACTCCACCTCTGGGATCAGGAGATCTTGCAGTTGCAAATTTTTGTTGGCCACAAAACCACTCTGGGATGCATCCCTGCCTGCTTGCCATGCTTAGACCCTTCTCCAGAGCTCCATCACTGCCCTAGTGATGGAGAGAGGACACTTGGCTGGACAGACCTCTTCTCTGACCCATCATAGTCACCCTTGTGGTCTGTGACCAGGTAGAAACACCAGTGTCTGGGGTTTAACCAGCTCAGCAAAGGACATTGAAACAGGTCAACAGACAGTCTGTAAGTAACAATTTCAAAGGCACACCAGTGCTCCCAGTCCTCCCTACTGGACAGGCAGCAAACCCAGTGGTGTAAAACAAGCAAGTGACATCTCTGCCTTGAAGCCAGCGTGCTACACCAGGGCCATTGAGAGAGGCAACAGATAAATCTTCCTGAACCTGATGAATTCTGATGCTATGAACAGGGGGAGGATCTGGCAACTACCAGGAAGAGCTTCAACCCTCTGTCTGTCTGCTTGAAGCCAACATAAGCACCTTTCCTGGTGCAACCCTTTGATGGTTGACAAGGAGCTGCTTTGCAGTTCCAGAGCTGTTGAAAGGAGCCTTTTCTTTTTCCTGTATTCAAATCCCAGATCTGGGAATTGCTCCTTTTTACTTTGTAGCTGATGTAAACCAAAGAACAGAGCGCAGGTCTGAGGTGGAGGGGCAACACAAGCACAAGCTGTCCCAGTAGAAGATGGGGTGGTTTGGAGTGATTTCCAGTGTGCCAAGAGTCTGTCACCAAGGACAAGACCAGGACCCCTGTGGGATGTATAAACTCAGATTGCACAAGGACAAGTTCTATGTCACCTGTGCTTTTCCTGGCAATCTGTAACATTTTCTTTGGAAATCACTATGGGAGAAGTGGACCACCCCTTTTCCAAGCTCAGAGAATATCTGAGAAGGGTCTGAACTGGCATTGAGATTGGGAATAGCAACATGGTTATAGTGCAAACCCTCTGATCAGCACCACTCACCTACATCAATGTTCACACAGAAGTTTTGCTACATGGAAAGAAAAATGGAAACTGGTCCAGGTGAGCCGTGGACGTGCTCCAAACTTGAAAGAATCTCAACCCATGAGTGATCCTTCAGACATCTTCAAACCTCTTGAGCTGTGTGGATAGTAATCCACAAACCCAAACTTAACCTTGTCCACACAAAAATCTCCAACCACATACAACAGACACAGGGCCCTCCATCATCCTCTTCCCTGACACTGAATTACTTCTTAAGATAGCCACGCACAGTCTCTCTTGAGCAAGTTTCTGAAGCTCTACAACCTTTCTCCATGACTGCTCCTGCTGGAGGGTGCTTTCTGTGCAGGAGACCACAGGAGCACACCACAGTTACCAGATAAAAGAGTTTCTTACCGGATAGCCCCAGTTGCTGTTTCCTGTCTGGGTTTTGGCGTAATAGCTGCCTCGGGATGTCCCGTAGCCATAACCATCAACTAAACCATCGTACATGGAACCTGTAAATGGAGAAAGCATGGTCAGCAGGAGAAAGCAGTCATAGAATTGTCAGGGTTGGAAGGGACCTTAAAGCTCATCCAGTTCCTCCCCCCCTGCCATGGCAGGGACACCTCCCACTCCATCAGTTGCTCACAGCCCCAGCCAGCCTGGCCTGAAAAATGTCCAGGGATGGGGCTTCCAGCACCTCTCTGGCCAACCTGGGCCAGTGTCTCCCCACCCTCCTGGGCAACAACTTCTTCCTAATGTCTCATCTCAATCCCCCCCCCTCTACTTTTGACCCATTCCCCCCAGTCCTACCACTACCCAACAGCCTCAACAGTCCCTCCCCAGCTTTCTTGTAGCCCCCTTTAGATACTGGAAGACTCCAGTCCCAGCAGTCACCCCTCCAGAGCATAGTGCTCTTATTCCAGTGGGTTTAGCTGCTGAAGAATAACAGTTGGAAACCTTAACAGGACCATAGAAAGGACGGGCAGTGAGTTGAGCCCTTGCCATTGCAGGCATCTCATAGGAGGTGTTCATTTCAGAAGAGCTCTTGGAAGCTCCAGCCCTAAGACCACAGGCAACAGCCTCAGCTTTTCAGCACAAAAGACCAAATGCCATCAAATCTACAGGGGCCAGAAGCAGACAGGGTCAGAGAGCAGGCCAGGGTCTCAGGGCTTTCATATATGAGGGGAACTGGAGGATACTTTATGCTACACACCCTGGAAGGTCTGAACCTAGAACATAATTCCCCTATTCTGACTTGGAGGTAAATAAAATTTGTCTCTTATCTGAAGGCAAAACCCACCTCTGACCCTATCACCAGTCTGGCTTTCCTGGTCTGAACATTAAGAGTCACATCAACACAAGCAGCCTGGGCAGGGCTCAATAAATTCCATAGGTAGTAAGTAATAAACATGATGGGTAAATGATGGTCGAGTCCTTTTAACACCTGGGGGTCTGAAATAGTCAAACACAAAAAAAACCCCTGATTGTTGTACCTTAATTTTCAATCTCCAGTCTCTAAAGATCACTCTAACATTCTGTGATTCTGTGACTCTGTGTATTTGTACTTTTCTTTCCTGAAAATATGTTAAGCTCTACCACTATTCTGGGGGAATTGGGGAGATAGGTGAGACTAGACCTCAGATGCTTTTTGTGAAGACACAAATATCTTGGATTGGGAGGAACCCATCATCCATTTCTATTTCTCAGTGCTTTCTTCAGAGTGGTTGGATTTACCAATCCCAGCCCAACTAAAAGCTCTTCCAGCTGCCTCTCACCAGCAGCCCTTGGCAGTGCAACCTTTGGATCCCTCCTGAAAGTATTTTACTCAATGCTACATCCATCACTACAAGAAAAAAATGAAGCAAGTCATTCTCCTTCCACACTGGAATTCCCTTAACCCCCTTCAGATGGCCCAAAAGAGTTTAAGGTCATTGGAGTTTCATTTTCAGAAGTGCTCAATAATTGTGGCACCCCAAGTCCCGTTATGAGGAAGTGCAAACCCTACACCCCAATTAACTTCCAGGGGAAGCTCTGAATGGTTAATGAAGTACAAAAGCAGGACCTACCTGTCTTAATATATGCACCTAAACTGGTGGGTAATGTCAGAAATATCCTAATCTCTCTGATTGTTTGATAAGACTCATCTCTTAGATAAACTGGATGAGCTTGGCCACAAAGGCCCTGAAGCCACTCAGGTCTCCTCCAGCCACTGATCCTCAGAATAAATGGAGTCTATTGTCTTGCCTGAGGGATCCAGAACCTGTTATGGTGATTTGGTTGGTGGCTGAAAATTCTTGCATTTTCTCAGGAAGGTGAGTCCTGCAGATGTGGTACAAATAATGAGATTTGCTTCCCATTGTCAACAAGAGAGGAGCACGGATGGCAGCATCTGAAGAACATCACTGAATGCAGAGTAGGACACAGCAGAGCAGCTTCACAGACATACAACTGTGTGCAGAAACCCACAAGATCTCATTTTCCACAGTCTAGAGACTTGGTGGCTGTTTTTCCCTCTTAGTATCTGGTGGGTTGGACTAGATGACCTTTGAAGGTCCTTCCAACCCAAAGCATTCTATGGTTCTATGATCTCTCCAGGCCTGATTGCTTCACATATATAAGTTGCACAGAACTTGCTGAAAGGAAATGGCCACTGACATGCAATGGGAGATAAATTCCAGCTATGTCCTTCACCTTGTGCTTCCCTCCCCACCCTGGGATTTCCCAGGAACTCCAGGTCAGGACATCAGTGCTGGGCTTCAGCAGGGCTTGATATGGTGAGTGTGGAGCAGGTGATTCTCCAGGGGACAGAGTTACCTAAAAGCAATAGTTCTGAGCACCAAGATAAACCAATCCCATGACAAGAGTTTCCTGGGAATTCCTTCTTGAAGTCAACATCTTGTTCTGTGCAAACATCACGTAACTGCAGGTGGGAGCACCTGGAGTGAGCAGTTGGAAGAAAGGGTTTCTGGGCATGATTCAAGTTAATCTGACCAGTCCTCCCTGGGGACCATGGAGCCTTTCAGGATCCATTCTTGCCCAGACTTTGGGATTCAGCAAGGAGGCACCAAAAATAAGCCAGTTTAGAAACATCTCTAATTTTCTTGTTTAAATTCACCACTACCTGGCCAAATTCAAGACATCAGGCAGTTTATGCAAGTTGATGTTCTTCAGTTGTGAAGAGCTTCCTTCATCTCCAAGAACTTGTATATAATAGATATATACACAAGTATATATATGTATGTGTATATATAAATACATATACATATATATATGTTTATATATAAATATATAATTATCTATAACCTCAAGTGTCCAAAGTATTTTGAAGCTGCCTTGCTGGTTGGAGAAGGTGCTTCTCCTGCCACCATGCAACTGTGATTTATTGCTTGGATTGCTCAGTCTGGAGGCCAGGAAGAACCTGGGGATTTTCTGATGGAGGTGGCTAAAGAAAAGATCATCTTTGTTTAGTTCTGCAAGTTGTGACACTTCTCTGCCTGGTTCATCTTGAGAGACACCTTGGAGGTGTATCAGCAGCCCCTGGGGAGAGGAAGGATATTTCTCTCCTCAGCCACCTCAGGGGTAAAAACCCTACAAGCTGGTCACGGGTCCTGAGAATCTGGGATAAAACCAGACTGGCTCCTGAAAAATAAACATTTTGGAAGGGGGTGTAAATGTTCTTTGGGGAGATGCCTCCCTGGTGCATTTTTCTGGGCATGTCCATATGTCTGTGTCCCATTGTCATCCAAGCAGCTGTTTAGGTCTCTGGAGTGCCCGGTTGCCCTTGGACAACCACAGAGACAATTAAAACCACTGCATAAGTAGTAGATAACAGGGACAGGGACAGAAAAGACAAGGATGAGAGTGACTCAGATGAAGCACAGCCTGCTAGTGACCATGGCTGGGGGCAGAAAGTACCTCTGAGGGCTGCTCAGGCTCTGGCTGGGCTGTCACAGGGACCCCACTCTCCCACCCCCTGATTGTCATTCCCCCAGGGCTTTTCCTTCAAAACCTGGTCAACCCAAAATCTCATTTAACTCCAGTGGGATGGTTCACAAGCATGAAAACTAAGCACAGCAGGTAGGGATAGCAAAGTCTTGCACTTCATCAAGTAGAGCCCCACCACATGCTTGCCTTGCCCTCATCCTCCTCTCTAGAGCTGTTGTCCATCACTGCAGAGCAGGCTTAGACTTCCCTTCCCTCCAGGGGAACACTGGAGTCACCATCCCTGGAGAGGTTCAACAAACAAGTAGATGTGGCACTTTGGGACATGATCTAGGGGTCAGGGAGATGTTGGGATGAAGGTTGGACTTGATGATCCTACAGGTCTTTTCCACCCTAAATAACTCTATGATTCTGTGATTTCACCTCACCCAATGCTCCTGCTCTTGATGAGTTATTTACTCACTTCAAAGGCAACTTTAAACCTCTTGAAGCAAAGAAACTGATGTAAGGGGAAGAACTGTGTTAAAAGTGCCACTTTTTGAGCATGAGAGTGAAAGACCAGCCGGACACACTGAGCTAACAGGGAGCATTGTGGAAATGGGTGCGTGCTAATAAATATTAATCTGTGGCAGGGAAAGGCAAGACAAGAACCAGTCACTGGTAGCGCAGGCTCAACAAGTTCAATAATCAGCTATGCACGGCTCTAAAACAATGAGGATGATTAAACATAGGAGAAACGTAGAGAGAGAAGAGGGCCTGTGGGAGGCACAAAGCAAAGCCTGGATGCCTCTAGGAGAGAAGTGTTGGTGAAATCCCAGAACCCAGGATTCTTGTAGGAAAAACCCAACTTTGTTTCTGCCTTCTGGGATATGAGCTAAAGGGTTTTGCTGGTTTTTTCTATACTAATAATCTAAGGGTTGTGGAAGAGTGGGTGGCTTTCGGTGACTCATCTCATGCTGAGGGGAGGTTACAGAAGTCTTCAAAAGACTTACTAGCCCCAAAATCTCCTCTTGCCTTCAGGTCAGGGTAATGACCCCCATTAGAGGTAGGTGGGATTTCTGCCCCCTCAGCCACAGCCAGCATAGCAAACCTCTAAATCACAGCTCAGCCCTGACACTTGGGTACAGCACTCCTCGGTTGGGTTGCCTCAGATCTCTGCTCCCTGCTACACCCAGCGACAAGTCACTGGCAAAGCTTTTCTTTAGCCAGAGGACTCTGCAGACTAGTGCTGTTGGCTACGAGGAGCTGGTTCAGCTTGGCCTGGTCTTTTCTCCTGCCATCCCTTGGGAATCCATTTTCCCTGGAAATTTGCATTGCTGGCAAACTCAGAAGCAGCCATCCAGTTAGCGAGAGAGTCCAGCGTAGGGCTACAAAGATGATGAAGGGAGTGGAGCATCTCCCTTATGAGGAAAGGCTGAGGGAGCTGGGGCTCTTTAGCCTGGAGAAGAGGAGACTGAAGGGAGACCTCATGAATGTTTATAAATATATAAAGGGGGAGTGTCACGAAGATGGAGCCAGGCTCTTCTCGGTGACAAACAATGATAAGACAAGGGGTAACGGGTACAAACTGGAACACAGGAGGGTCCACTTAAATATGAGAAGAAACTTCTTCTCAGTGAGGGGAACAGGACACTGGAACAGGCTGCCCCGGGACGTTGTGGAGTCTCCTTCTCTGGAGCTATTCAAAACCCGCCTGGCCGCCTTCCTGTGTAACCTCATCTAGGTGATCCTGCTCCAGCAGGGGGATTGGACTAGATGATCTTTTGAGGTCCCTTCCAATCCCTGACATTCTGTGATTTTGTAACTCCCATGGTGAGAAGGGCAATATACCCTAGGGCAGAGCTCACAGACCCAACAGACCAACCTAAGGAAAGAAGATTCCATAGACCCCAAACTCTGCAGCCATCCTTGGAAACACCCACAGCTGCTGTGCTGAGAAAAGGCCCCGCTATGGGTGCAGGATTATGCTACCTGCAACTGGTTTCTGCTCACACCAGTTTGAGCCCATATGGGCCATCTTGCCCTGTTGTAGCTTGTGCATATATTGGGTAAGACCAGATCTTCAGAGACCGGCCACAATGTCTTGATTTGCTGGACTCCAAATAACCAACTAATTTTATGTGTGTATCAATTAGCAGGACATTGAGGGAACATCTGTTGACCTTCTGAAGAAACTCTAGTCATGGGGTACAACAATGTCCATCCTTGCTACATGCAAGAAGAGTCCATATCCCCATATCCATGTTCCCCATCCTACAAACACAGGCATTCCTGGAGCTGGGAGCAGCTCTATGCCATGCTTCAGCCCCTGCTCAAACCACAGATCAAAAAGCAGCAACAAACAGCTGGACCTGAACCAGCACCCAACCAGACACACAGAGGAAACCACCCGAGAGCAGAGGGAGCAGAGCACTCGGACATTTGTTGAGGGGCTTTGTGAATTCTCCAGCTTGCGCTGCCTTTGGGGAGCATCTCTGGGAACTCATGGGGGGATGCAGGCAGCTGATGTTGGAGGAGCATTTGAACAGGCAGCCACTCCCACCTGACAGACCCTGTAGCCTGTTGGTAGGACAGGTTAATGCTCCTCATTAGGTGTGCTCAGCTAAGCTTTGGACCGACAGCAGTAAAAGTCACCACTTGAAAGTTTAGCTTGACCAGGCTTCAACCCAGGAGATAAAAGGCAACTTCTTGCCCTTCTGGGATCCCATCCAGCAATGCACTGGGAGAGCAGCCACCAAGGTGAATCAGCCATCAGGACCTTCATGCTGACCAACCTCCCCGTGGTGGGAACGGGGCGGCCGCAGCCCCGTGTTTGGCGGCAGCTCCTGGGAGCTGGATGTGACTCAGCTTCCCTGGGACACAGAAACCAGAGCTGCACATTTCCACGCAATTCCCATTCCCAGACGTTTCCGAAAGTGTCTGGAGGAGGGGTTTGGCTTCAGCCTGTCGAGCAGACATGGGCAGCTTGGGAATTTGCTGCTTTTTTTTTTTTTTCCCCCTTTTCCCAGAGGTTTCACCTGGGCTCCTCTCCAAGCAGAATAACCCTCTCCTGTCTCCCTTCCTTCCTGCCTGTGGGCAGCAGTGGGAGACATCCCGCTTCCCTTCCACTGGAAATGGAGGTTGGCCATGCCCTGGTCCCCATCCAGAGCCTCTCCTCTCATCCTGGCTTGTATTTCATTTTGTCAGATCTGGCACCATAACATCTTAAGCACGAAACCCTCCTGAGGTAGGAGGAGATTTGCATCTTCCATTATGGAGGCAGAAGAAAGCTTCACCTTGCCCCATCCCCCACCCTCCCCTTGGAGTCTACGTCCACAAAAACACAGAAGAAGAGAGAAAGCAGAGATTTGTTCCTGGCAGTGCCCACCACTGCACACACTCCGTCCACCACGAAGCTGCTCTAGTCCCTCTGTCACAGAAGTTGGGATACCTGCAGCCAGGAGGGCTCCTCTGGGAGCACCACCTCCACCACCACCCATCAGCCTAGTACCACCCGGCTTCTCTTGGTAAACCAGCCCAAAACGTGTGTCTGGGCCATGACACCTCACCAGTGTGGGATTCAGCCTCACGACCCAGCTTGGAAAAGCTGCTGGGCAAGATGTAGTCCCTAAAAGAGGTGGCAGAGCCTGGCCCAGCTCACCCAGCTTTCCAGCAAACACAAGCTGCTCGCTCCAGATGTGGCTCAATGGGTCATGCCCAGCCCCAGCACCCCCTCTACCCTAAAGACCCATCTTTCCTCCTCCAGATGAACTCAGCCAGGGCAGAGAGCTCGCTGCAGCTGCTGGAGAAACCACCTCCAAGAGCCAGGAGGATTTGCACCCTCTGAGTCTGCAGCTCAGGGAAAGCTGGGGTTTGATTCCAGATCAGAGACGCAAGAACAGCGAAGAAAACCATTTACCAACCCTTCACCCAAAGAGGTTTTCCAGTAGGAAACCTGGCTCCAGGACTCAGCTGCCTGCTTGCTTTCTATGGCACAGACTCAGTGCATGGAGGTGGACAAGCTGCCCCGCTTTCTATCCCTCTGCAAAATGAAGGGGGCTGCAAAACATCCCCACTGAACCAAGCCAGGCCACCGCAGTGCGAACAGAACATCTCCCTCCTGACTCATCTCCTTCCTACCACACACACTGGGGTGTCCTGGAGGCTCCCACACTTCTCAGCCTGCAAATGGGAGACATGTTGGGAGCTTCAGAGGTGAAGCCCAAGCTCAGGTTTGTGTCCTGCCTGCTCTCCACCAGCTCAGGAGAGAGCCGAGCCCCAGCTCATGGCCAGCTCCCAGGGCATGGTGAAACAGCCTTTGGTCATCCATAGGAGGGGGTGGCTCTGGTGGAGGATTCCAACCATGGGGACATTTGCAGAAGAAAGATTTGCAAAGGTTAGGCACCTACTCTGGCTTTAAACCTAGGGATCAAATGGTTGACAGCACCACACTGAAATATCCAAGTGCCTCAGGGACGTGGAGCAGGGGAAGATCAGCTCCACCTCGGAGTGATGCATCCAGCTCCACGTCTCCTCCTAACTCTTCCATCCAGCGCAAGACACCTCAGCATTCCCAGCCTGGAGTAAACCTTGAGAGACACAAACCAGCCTGTCCCCCACAAACAAAACCCCACGAAATCACCCCACAGCATCTACTCTGTCCCCAGAGGGTCCCCTCTTGCTGTCCAGAGCGCAGTGGGACTTTACCTCGGTTGGAGTGGCCCACGCTGGACGACACGGACGACTTCTGCTTCTGCCTCTTCACCGTCATCATCACCTGCTCTTGGACCCGCTGCTTCCCCGTGCCTTTCGTCTTCAGCTTGTGGTCCGAGGGCAGAGCCAGCGTGGAGCTGGCCTGGTCTTGGAAGCACTCATAGGCCAAGGCTGTCTTCAGTGGAGAGTGGAGCATGGCTGCAGGCAGACCCTGGGGCTGGGGGGGGAAGAGGGGGGCTGCACTTCACCTGACCACGCACAACACGGGGCGACAGCGAAACGCGTCTTGCGCTGGGGTTAAACTCCAGAACCCCTCCTTGCCATACGTCCCGGGCCGAGGGTGTCTCGGGGCTGCTGCTCCCGGCTGGGCTCCGTGGCGTGTGAGCAGGCACACCCTCTGCCAGACTGGATATACAGCCCTGCCTGCACACACCCACGCGCTCCCGCCGCCGCTCGCCCACAGCCCCCGCGGCTCCCCGCGCCCCAAACCCGCCCCCCCCAGCCTGGGATGAGGCGAGGGGGTGTGTGGGTACCGGTGGGGAGTGGGCAAGGCTGGGAGGCAGGAAGGTTGGGGATGGGCGTCGCTGTCACCTTCGGGGATGGGCTTCACCATCCCCTTCACTGGGCGAGGCTTTGTGGGTCTGGGTAGGAACCGGTGCTCTTTGGAGCTCACACACAACCTGCTCGTCTTGTAGCTTGTTGTTATTAGTATAAACTGGACCCAAATGGTGTCTCAGTGCCAAGAGCCTAAGGATGTCCTGCTAGCAGGAGAACATTGCACATGCCATGGGTCAGAGGAGCGACGCTGCCCACAGTGCCCACTCCTGCTGAGGGTCCAGCCCCTGTCCTGCCAAGATGCTCTCAGGTCAATGTGTCCAGCTCCACATTTGCAAAGAGCTTCCTCTGCCTGCACAGGGTGCAAAACCACCCCACGGAGCCCATGACCACAGGGTTGCCTGCAGAGCACCTAAAGTAGGGGTCATGGAGAGTCCTGCTGAGTGCAGGGTGCTGCTGCGTTCATGGGGGTGAGACCTCTTCCCAAAGCAGGTCCCACCTTGTGCAGGAACAGCCCTATGGAGAAACCAGGGCAGCCACGAGGCAGAGTTGGGGGAATCATTGCAAGTAACTTGGGGTAACAGGGAATAAAATCGGACTTTTAGCAGGCAGAAGAGAAGGTAAAATGGCTGTGCAAGAAATGACACGCCAGGTTATGAATCTGAGCAGAGAATTTTGTCTCTGCCAAGCCACGCTGCAGCAACTCGCTCGCAGAGGATCGAACAGCTTGGTGCTGGTGTGACCAGTTTCAGGTCACAGCAAGTGCTGACAAAGCTCCTGCCAAGCCACAAGAGGCTGATACAGGCGAAGAGGCACAAACCCCATTGGAAGGGAGGCTGAGAGGAGAGTGCCCAGGGCAGAGGCTTCCTGGCTACCCAGGATGGGGTCCTGGGTGCTTGTGCCAGCACACGGCCCAGAGGAGGGCCAGGAGGAGCAGGTTCCCCCATGCTGTCAGATGGAGGGTGCTGTAGTGGAGAGGACTTGTGGGTTCTCTCTCCAGTGGGAATCACCAGTGCCCAGGGTCTGGCTGCCCACAGGCCTGGTGCTTTCAGCTCACAGAGTCCCTCCTGGAAAGCAGCAGGAAAGCACTTTGTTCCACTGCCATTTGTCAGGTTTCATGTTTCTCCGGTGGCTTCTGAGCACGTGGGTGCTCTATTGTGTAGGAACAAGAGCAGCATCAGAAAGAACAGGGTGTGCTCCTGGGGAAGAGGAACATTTTGCACCTTCTGATGCTCCAGGATGCTCCTTCAGTGAAAGCCAACAGCAGGAACACAAGATTTGTCAATGAGACACAGGACTAGAACAACCAGAGGGTAATTACCTTCGGTCCCCTCTCCCCACATTTCCTGACACCTCACCCAAGGGGTGCAGTGACTTCACTCTGCTCCATCACCCAACCAGCCTGGATGTTTAGACCAAGCCCAAGCTAGGATGAGGGGTGAGTCCTACCCAAGACTGGGTGTCTGATGCCCAGTGAGATGGAGGAGGACTTTCCAGAGCGGGGCTAGGTCTGTGTGCCTCCAGTCCTGGCATGGAACAGAGCAGCAATACCTGGGTGTTGTTTTCCTCTGTCCTACTTGTTTCTCCTGAAAGCTTGTTATCGATGCCAAGCGGTGTTTTTGCAAATCAATGACAGGCTGTCAGCAGTGGATGGCTCCTGCACAACAAAGTGCCCAGCTCTTGCAAACCTCTAATGTCATTTCCCCTCTGGCAAGGAACAGCCCTCCCCCTGTCCCTGCTCCTGCCCCTGCCCCTGTTCCCCATAGGGGAGCTGAGTGTTTATCACATCCCATCATTTGCTGGCAGATGACACAAACGCTGCGCTCGGCATCTCCCTCTTTCATAACTCACCCAAAATGCTGAGCTGGGCTGTGGGGCTGGGGAGCTTGGAGAGGCTCTCAAGAGTCAACAGCTTCTTCAGGTGACTTCGCACGGGAGGGAATCTCCTGGGTTTTCGCAACAGGTGCTGAAACCATCTCTGGAAGAGGGAAAGGTGCTTAAATCAAGGAGTTTGTTGCGCCTAGAATCAGAGAATCATAGAACTGTTTGGATTGGAAGGGACCTCAAAGATCATTTCATTCGAACCCCTCTGCCATGGCAGGGACACCTCTCATGAGACCAGGTTGCTCCAAGCCCTGTCCAACCTGGCCTTGCACACCTCCAGGGATGGAGCATCCACAGCCTCCCTGTGTAACCTGTGCCAGTGTCTCACCACCCTCACAGTGAAGAATCTTCTCCTAATTTCCAATCTAAATATACTCTCTTCCAGTTTGAAGCCTTGTCCTATCACTACAAGCCCTTGTACAAAGTCCCTCCCCAGCTTTCTTGTAGGCCCCCTTCAGATAGTGAAAGGCCTCAATGAGGTCTCCCTGGAGCCTTCTCCAGGCTGAACAACCCCAACTCTCTCAGCCTGTCTTCATAGGAGAGATGTTCCCTCCCTCTAACCATCTTTGCAGCCCTCCTCTGGCCCCTCTCCAACAGGTCCACGTCCTTCTTGCCCTGGTGATGTGCAAACCACTCTGAAGGATGTGCTGGGGATGCTCACTTAGCAGGGCACCTCCAGTGCCATCTCCAGCAAGCCCAGCAGCAGATCCTGCCCCGACCAGCACCTGCAGCCAATTCCCCGCCTCCCTTCCTGCCCGGGGCTCTCAGGCCAGGCTGAGATGGAATCAAACCCCACGCTGGGTTCGGGGCACGATCAGAGGGGGTTAAAAAGGAATTACAACAAGTAGGCAAGTGGTGATTTTGGGGAGCAGGGCCCTGGCTGCGGTCCCGGCAGCGCATGGCGATGGGGTGAGTCACGGCTCCCCACCCCACCCGGGACACACCTTGTGCATCTGGCCTCTTCAAAGCATTTTTGTACGAGTTCCTGGGATTCCTGCCAACCGGCTGATCGCAATCAAAGGGCTCGCTGGCCCAACGCTGCTCCCAGAGCCCTGCAAGGTTGGCTGTTCAAACTTGTCAGGAGCTCCCCGAGCTGGAAGTGTCTACGGATGGCTGCAAAATCTGCTGGGGGGAAAAAGTAGTTTGGGATCCAAACTGGTGACAAGGAGTCCTGCTGTGAGGTGATTGCGGCATCCAGAGTTGCTGCTTCCTCAGGGCGGGTGGTCACCAGGAGGGACAGAGGGAAGGCTGCTGGGAATTTCTTGTGTTTCCCAGGATAATGCCATTTTCTGAGCGGTGACTCAGCCGCACCCCAGCACGACTGAGAGTTCCCAGAGCCTGGCAAGGTTTCTCCAGGAGGAAACCTGCTCTTCAGATGTGCAAAGCCTTATTTTCACTCTGCCTCTCATGAAAGGCTCTTTTTCTTCTGTGGCACCAGAAAAAGCCACAGGAACTGGGCAGATGGAGAGCTCAGATCCAACAGGGATCCAGCTGAAGGCCACACAGAACCTTGCTGAGACATGTGGACAGGTTGCTCTTGAACAAAAACCTTCCCTCCACTCCTCACACACATGACACTGAGATGGTTTTGGGGTGGTGCTGTGGGAGGACAAGAAGGCAACAGCACTGGGCAGATCATGGGCTGGCCCTTGGCAAAGCAAGAGGACTTCACTAAGCCCCAGAGACCTCCCATTGTGGAGAGGAGCTTAGGTGAGGAAAGCAAGGAAAACCCAATTTCTCCACAAAAAGGAAGGACAGTCCATGGAGAGCAGCTGGGAAGGCTACGGGCAGCAAGAGGGAAACCTTGCGTAATGGAGATAAAGCACTGGGAACAAAGCTGGTGCATCATTAAGGTGTGCCCCACAGAAACATGGGATAATTTAGATAGGAAGGGACTGATCCTCTGCCCAAAGCAGGACCAGCTTTGCTGAACCAGGTCGAGACCCAGTTGCTCCAGACCTTGTCCAGCTGAGGTTTGATGGAGATCCCACAGCCTCTCTGGCCTCTCTCCCAATATTTGGTGACCCTCATGGTGAATTTTTTTTCCAGGCATCCAAGAGGAATTTCCCATGTCCCAGCTTATTCTGGTCGCCCCTCTTCCTCTCCTCATGCACATCAGAAGACCTGGTTCCATCTGCTCTGCATCCCCCCCTTAATTAGCTGCAGAGAGCTGTAAGATCCCTCCAAACCTTCCCTTCTTCAATCTGGACCAACCCAGCTCTCCCAACTTTTCCTTGTGTGTCCTGTGCTCCACTCCTGACAGACTTGGGGGTGGAGAGCAAGCCAAGACCTTGCCCTTGCTGGACTTCCATGAGTTCATGCTCCTGTTTCCCTCTTGTGATGTCCCTGTTTGTGGCAGATGGACCATGTAATGCACACAAGGGGACTCAAAGCAGGGCAGGATGTCCACACTCAGTGCCACCAAGGCTGAGGATACAGGTTGTCCCTTCTGCCCTTCCCTACACTCAGACATCCCCTGCCAAGCAATCACATGCCAGGTCCCACCTTTGATGAGCAACAACATCACAACTCCAAAGTGCTTACAGCCCAGAGGGCTGTGCAAGCTTGTCAGCAGCTAGAAAGGGACATCTTGGTCAGCAGGTCACTCTAGAAACAAGCACCAGGAGTGGCCATGCAACTGCCAGGGAAGGGCAGGCATCAGGGAGGTGCCCCGGGAGGGGAGGACGGTGATGGAGAAGGAAGGAGCTCACCTTCCCCTCCAGGAGAAGGCCATCAAGTTGACAAGTCCACCCACTTCTCATCTTGTGTCCCCATCTTACTTGAGGAGCTTCCTCAAAATCAAGGAGCTGCTGATGTCCTCCCATCTCTACCCAGTCCTCTCTGCCAGGGCAGTGTCCAGTTGAGGGTGAGCTCAGCCTGTGTTTGTCTCTCCACCCATCTCTGTGAAGGAGATGCAATGCTGGGGAGATGTTTCACACCAAGACCTACTATGTGGGACCCTGCTGGCAGAGCCCCTCCTCGCTACACTCCTTGCCCAGCTCCCCAAGGGCAAAGCTTGTGACAGTGCTTGAGGAGCTCCTCTGCAGATCAAGCCCCAGGAGACTGCATGAAGATCCCAGCTCAAGATCTCTGGGGCTGGCCCTCTCCCAAGGACTTCCCTGGTGCTGCTGCACCTCAGTGGCAGGTTGTTACATCTACAGGAGAGGACATGTGGGAGGAGGACATGGGTGCAATGAGGGACTCCTTGTGCTCACAGCACTCACCTCTGGTGGTGGTGGAGCCTGTTCTCAGGGACTGGTTACCTGGGGTTGCTGCAAGAGGCTTCCCTTGGGAGTGGGAAATGCTACTGAGATAAGCGTGGGAGGTGGGTCTGCATAGAATCATAGAATCCTTCAGGGTGGAGAAGACCTCTAGGATCATCAAGTCCAACCTTCATCCCAACATCTCCCTGACCACTACACCACAAGTCTGTGTCATGTTGCTGCCCACCAGCCATGCACACTTGGGGCTGAGGTCACATGCCGGCCCCTCAGCAAGGTTGTGGTCCCACTACAGGCTGCCAAGTGACATCCTCCTTGACCATGCCCAGAAGACCTGTGGTAGACGCCATCTCCCTAGCTTCATCTACCTGCTCTGTTTCTCTAGGTCTTGAGGACCGCTCAAGGACCTGACAAGTGCCTCTCTTGCTTTAGGTGTGTAATGGGTTGGAGTTCCCCCTCTCCATGCCATCCCACCTCTGACAAGTCCAGAGGGAGCTGGCTGTCAATGGAGGCAGTGTTTGAGGATGGCTGGGTTTGGAAGAACCACGCTCAGACAGGGGAGAAGAGCCCACACGGCCATGGAAAACCACAGAGATAAGCTGAGTGTGTTTTGGAGGCCCCGTGGGGTGCAGGAGCATTACCTGGGTGGTGCCCTGTAAGTCAAGTCAGGTCCTGTCAGGTGCATCTGCTGCTTCCAGGAGTGGTTGGAGGGAGGGCAGGGGTGTGGAGCACCATCTCCAGAGGTGATGCTGTCAGGCCCAGGAGCATGTGAATGCACTGCACAAAAAGTCATAGAATCATTTAGGTTGGAAAGGACCTCTAGGATCACCAAGTCCAACCTTTGGCCAACATCTCCCTGAGATGAGATGAGATGAGATGAGATGAGAACTTGAGCCCACGCCCACCATAAGTCAGGACACGGCCCAGGGAGGTGACTACAACCAAAGAGATGTGGATGGTCTCCTGCAGCTGAGGACCCAGGTGGAGACAGACACCTCAACCAGGATGGTACCTGGACTCCTCCCCTCCCTGTACCCACCACAACATGGACCAGCTCAGAAACGCTGCAGGGAGGGGCCAGGGACACCTTGTACCCCTGTGAGAGGCGCAGAGGTGGCAGGACAACATTGAGGACAGGAGTGAGCATGAGGGTGCCCTCGATTCCAGGGCGTTGTGAAATCCCCCACGCAGCTGCTGGGGGAGGGAACCTCCAGACCAGCTTATGTAAGGATTTAGCAACATCTCCCAGTGTGACCCAGCTTGTCCCAGCAGCCTCTGGGGAGGGGAGCAGGAGATGATCACGCCACAGTCCCCTGGGATGGATGGGGAACTCGGGGTGGGACCGGGAGCGGGGGAGGGCTCGTGGATACGTCACGGCTGCTCCATCACGTTACACGTGGCCACACCACGTCTGGCAGCACCATGGCTCCACCACCACGTGCTCTGCAAGGAGGTGCAGATGCTCCTGGTACCAGCAGGGCCTTTGCCCTTCCCTACAGAATTCCAGGGCAGGGCTTTGGGATGGGGTTTGATTTCTCCCCCAACCCTGTGACAGGGGGACCCATCAGAGCTCCATCACAAAGAGAGTTTGACATGGGCATGGTTGGCCTCTCATGGGGAGGATCAGAGCAGCCCAAGCACTGGGATCACCAGTCTGTGGTGATGCCATCTCACTGCCTGTCCTCCAGGCCTGGCCTCTTGCCTACCTGAGCTCCAGGAAGGTTTGTCTGCAGCTGCCAGCACAGGTGAGTCCTCTCCATGGGGCTGACCCCATGCACAGCGTCCTGCAGCGTTGGTCCCGTTGGTATCTGACACCAGCACCACTCAGCACTGCTGCCCACCAGGGTCTGTCATGGATGGTGATGTCCTTCATCAGTCACAGAAACCATGTTCATCCCAGCCTTTGGAAAAGCACCTTCTGGAGGACTTTGCCTCCCCATCCTCCTCCCTGTTCTGCATTTGGGAAGGCTCTGATGTCTGCACCCAATGCCTCCCTGGTGTGAGATGCACTGAGCCATGCTGGTGGACACCCTCCTCCACCTCCATGCAGGGCTGTGGCATCCCCCCTGCAATCCTTGGAGGAGCTGCTATGAGGAGCCCTGGAGAAGAGAAGATGATTGGGAAGAGGACCCAGACTCCCAAGTTATTCACAAGGCCAAGTGATCAGGGAAGGCTCTAGGATGCCATGGACTGTGGTAGCACATCTCTGCTCCACACTGGGTGGGAGACATGGAGAAGGGTTTGACCCATGGGGACTTGGCCTTGATCCCACCCTATCTCAAGGGCCCAGAGGTTCTGTGGTGCTGGGGCCAAGCAGAAGGAGACAAATTGGGGTGGGGGGATGAAGAGGACACATAAACATCAAGTGTGGGTGGAGATGGACCCCACAAGATGGTATTTACTCACCTGGCACCCACTGCGGGGTGTGGGGAGGGACTTTAATGACATTAATACTCCCAGTCGTAAAGGATGAACCAGGTGACCCAGAAGCTCCTTCTCTTTTCTAAATAAATTACGAAACCCTGTTAAATAAAAACTACAATGAATCAATCAATAGTTTTACACGAGTTGCTCTACAACATTATTTCTGAAGGACACTGTTTGTTTTACTAATGACACCTAAGAGAGATAATGTCTGAGGCTAACCCGTGCATGCCACGCAGGGTTTATCTGCTTTCCAGGAAGAGTCTGTCCTGAGTTGGGTTCTCAAGATGGACAAGTATTCACATGTTCACCTTCAGACTACACCGGGAAAAACAGATTATCAAAGCTCATTTCTGGCTGGGCACGTGAACCATCTCCAGGTAACAGCCCTGGAGATGAGGCAAGGAGCTTCCCTACATCCAAGAGGATGTTCAACCACCCAGGTCATAGCTTCACACTCGCTGCTGACCCAACAGCCTCTCAGACTCTTTGTCAGGTTTCTTCCTGCAAAATACCCTCTTATTGGATGCCCTCTCTATTGGAAAGACCATGAAGTGCCAGGATATATTCTTGTAGTGCAGGCAGAAGTTGGGCTGCTCCAGGACCATGGTCTTCCCAGTCCAGCCCCTCTCCCTGGTGCACCACAAACTGGGGAGGGAGCATGGCCACCCCACCATGGGACAGCCTGATCTGGCTCCAACACCCAGCTCCAAGAGCTGAGGTGAGCACCTCCCCATAGCCTTAGTTTGAGGATGCCATTTACTCCACCTCCCATCTCATTGGGCTCCTGCTCCACATCCCAGCTGCCCCAGGCCACCACAGAGGGATTTGGAGACACTGGCTGGCAAGTCCAAAGTGGAGCCAGGGGCAGAAATGGTGCTTGGCCCTCAGCTGGGGTCTGATGGCTTGACCATGACACAAAATCAAGGAGAACCACAGGAGGCTCGTCCTCCAGAGTGCATCCCTCATCTCCTGCCAGGCTGCTGGAGGACAGCACACACCCATCCCTCCTTTAGAATAGACACGAGTAACCAAGTCATCCATGCAGGACATCAGAGAAAGCAGCCTGTGGTTTGTGCACCAGCTCCTCCTACCACCTTCTAGGCTGCCAAAGCCCAAGCAAGATATGTCATTGTCCAGGGCCATCTCCCTTTCTCCACTCTTCTGTGGGATGCAATCAGCTGCCACGTGTGTGCACCTGTCACTGCCCTTCACTAGGGGAGAAAGATTTAGGTTGAAAGGACTTTGAGAGGTCCTGACTTCAGCATCATGTTCTAAGTAGTGCTCATTGCAAAGCCAGCTCAGGTTGCTGCTGTCCTTGTCTGGTTGAATATCCTCAATAAAAGGTCCCATCCCAGGGCTGCACGTCTCTCACGGGAAAAGATTTTTCCTTATGTGCAGTTGAATTTGTCCCTGTTGCAGCTTTTGCACAGTGTCACTTGTCAGTGCACCTTGGAGAAGGACCTGGCCCCTCCTCCCATGGTGGAGGAAGGCTGTGGGGTAACCTCTGCTTCTCCAGGCTGAGGGTACCACCTCCTCCAGCCTCCCCACATGTGAAGGCCAATCCCCTACTCTGTCTCCAAGGAAAAATGGGGTTTGGAACAAGTTGACCCCATTGGATGGGGCTTTGAGCAACCTGCTCTAGTGGGAGGTGTCCCTGCCATGGCAGGGGGGTTGGAACTGGATGAGCTTTAAGGTCCCTTCCAACCCTGACAATTCTATGAGTCTATAAAAGCTTGGTGTGAAGATGCCAAGGTTGCAGAGTAGGTTCACCACTTCTGTGACACCAGAAAAGCAATTTCTCTTTTCTTTCAACTGCCAAGGCTGAAATCCACATGTAATTTCATTAAAATTAAATCATTAGGGACTGCTCTGCTGCTTAAGAATGACAGAAGAAAAATCATCTTACCTTCCCTCTGTAGATCAAAGGGTCTCGTCTTCCTCTTGTAATAAAAACAGTCTGAGATCTGGTACCAATGTTTGATCTAGAAAACCAGAAAGGATGTTTCAGTAGCTTCTAAGTAGCAGCTGCCCTGAATAATTTCTAATCTCTAATTTAAGTTGATTTGACAAAACGCAATAAAATTAAGAACCTTCTCTGCAGAAATAGGTTTTAACATGAATTTTCTAGACAGCTTTAGTCCATAGTCTCATCCTGGAAATTTCCTGCCCTTGTGGGCAAGTGAACAGGAGGGGAAAGGGCACCTTGGTGCAACCCTGCAGGAGCTTTTGAAGGAGGGTGACCTCCTTGGGAAGGGGAACTACTTGTCCTTGGCACAGGACGTGGCATTCAAAGCATTTCCAGTGGCTGTGGGAAGGAAACGAGGCCAAATTTGCAGCTAAGACTTATTTTTTTTTGGCTTCGGGCAGTACAAGAAGTCCTGTCCCAATGGCCAGGATGAAGAAGTGTTGGCCAAGAGGACTCCCACCTACCCCATAGGTGTCCTGAGGGTCTTCCCTGCTCGGCAACATTGGTGGTGTCATCACAGCTAATGTAAGAGGGACAAAGACTATCCCAGTTGACTGGTCCTGAGACAGGCACCATGGATGGGCTTCTGGCCACCCTGCTTTGGGATGTCCCTCTTCAGAGCAGGCTGCATCTATGAATCATGCTCTTTGGACCCACACGGTGGCCTATGACATAATCATCATTGGAGGACAGTGGTGGAGGTTTTATTGCATGGAACCCTGGCCTTGTCCTGGGGAGAGCTGGGTGGAAGAGCTGAAAACAAAGCTGAGGAGTGAGCTGAGGGTGGAGGAGTCTGGTCAGGACTAGAGCTGCTTCCTTGACTCCCTCCTCAGCAGCCCATCTATACCCAGACAGGTAGGTCACTGTGTCTCCACGTTGGGACACAAACACACATGAGGCACCAGTAGATGATCCATGTGTGGTCCAGATTTCTCGAAGGCCCTCAGCAGCCCAAAAAGCTCCCAACAGAGCTGCTGGAATGGCCTCTGCAGCATCACAGCTGCTTCTCTCCATTCCTGGTCCTACCCACACAAGTGTCCTAAGGGCTCAGCAGTGTCCCAGAGTTTCACAGCCGATGTTACTCCAGGGTTCAGGAGGCTGCACCCAAACTCACCTGTTCTGGCTGCTGGGGATGGTTAATGGGGAGGATGGTTCCTGGACTCTTCCTACCAGGGGTCTTGAGGGGCAAAAAAGAAGCTGCTGGTGATATGGGACAAGTGCCTTGTACCCCACTAATGCATGGAGCCCACAGAGCTGGAAGTCTTCAAGAAGGCAGACACCCCTTTTGAGCCAGAGTCAGTAGCTCTGTCCTGCACTGGAGCAGGGGAATTATAGAATCCCAGGTCAGAAGGGACCTCAAGATCATCTGCTCCAACTTTTCTTGGCAAAGCAGGGTCTAGACAAGCTGGCCCAGTGCCCTGTCCAGCTGAATCTTAAACATGTCCAATGTTGGGGACTCCATCACTTCCCTGAGGAGATTATTCCAACAGTTCAGTGTCCTTACAAAAAAATTTCCTCTTGTGTCCAGCCAGATTCTCCCCAGGAGTAACTTGTCCCCATCACCCCTCAGCTTTTTCAAATGACTCCTTGTAAAAAGAGCATCTCCATCTCCTTTGTAACCACCCTTTAAATACTAAAAGGACCAGGTGGCTTTCTGAGCTTCCTTTTTATCTTAAGACATTAAGATCCTGCCTTTCCACAAGCACCATGAAAGTCCCTCCACTGTAGAAGTCCAGCAGCCAGGACAGAACATCTCAGAGCGGGGATGAGCAGTGACAGGATCATAGAATCATAGGATGTTTTAGGCTGGAAAATACTTCTAGAGCTCATCTGGTCCAACCTCCCTACACAAGCAGGGACATCTCTACCTAGGGCAGGCTGCTCAGAGCCCCATTCAAGCCATCTGAGCAGCAACCTGGTCTAGTGGGAGGTGTCCCTGCCATAGCAAAGGGGTTGGAACTGGATGATCTTTGAGGTCCCTTCCAACCCAAACCATTCTATGACTCTATGATATTTCATTGTTAAAGGCAACGAGCTCCTTTCTGGGCAGGTTTTCTAGAAGGGTGGAAGGTGAGGTGGGGCAGCCCTGCTCAGGTGGGTGCACAGACCTTCTCCTGCAGCCCGGCTGCCCTTTGGGACAAGGCTCTGAAGCTGGAATTTGCCTCGCCCGACGAGTTTCCAAAAGCCAGCTCTCAGCTCCTTGCTCCCAACACGTGTCCCTGTAATAGAGGCAGTTTATCCTCTGCTCGCGTTGAGCAACTCAACCCTCCTCTTGCACGACGGAGCCTTTCAAGCACGGGTTGATAAGCAGTGTGAGCGCAGCTCCTGGGGCATTGCCACATCTCCTGGCGTGCTCTGCCCTGCCAAAACTGCATTTTAAGCCACCTATAAATTATACTCCACGCTCGGCTTTCATCTGCTCGCCGTGCAACGGGCGAGAACAAAGGGCCCCGGGTGCCCCACCAAGGCAGGGGAGGCAGGAGGCGGGTGTAGCAGGGCAAGGCGGGCACCAGGCTGCGGGAGGAGGCAAAACAACCCCAGCTCCCTGCCAACCTTACAGCAGAGGTGTGGAAACCCGGGGTGGCTGCTGCTGGGGTATGGCAGGAGAGGGGAAGCCAGCAGAGAAATCTGGTTTTGCCTGCACGGGGCTGAGATGTTACAGAAGCTAAAGCAGCAGCACCAGCAGGCAAGGGGGGAGCAGCCGCTGTCCCGTCAAAGTGACCATGCAGGGGGTAGGTGGCTGTACACAGACAAGGTGGGGGGGAAGGCAGAGCTGTAGACACAGAAAAAAAAGAGCTGAACAATCATAGAATCATTTAGGTTGGAAAGGACCTCCAGGATCAGCAAGTCCAACCTTTGTCCAACATCTCCCTGACCCCCAGACCATGTCTCAAAGCACCACATCTACTCCTTTGTTGAACCCCTCCAGGGATGGTGACTCCAGCACCTCCCTGGGCAGCCTGGGCCAGTNTCCTGCTGGTCACACCAATGCTGATGCCACCAGGATGCTGGTGGCCTTCTTGGCCACCTGGGCACACAGTGGATCATGTGCAGCTGGTGTCCACCAGCACCCCCAGGTCCTTTTCTGCCAGGCAGTTTCCAGCACCCAATCCTGGAGCATTGCCAGGGGTTGTTGTGACCCAAGTGCAGGACCCATCACTTGGCTTTGTTAAACCTCACACAATTGATCTCAGCCCATCTCTCCAGCCTGTTCAGACCCCTCTGCAGAGCCTCCTACCCTCAGGCAGATCAACACCCCCACTCAATTTCATGTAATCTGCAAATTTACTGAGGGAGCCTCAGTCCCCTCATCCAGGTCATCAATAAAGATGTTAACCAAGACTGACCCCAGCACTGAGCCCTGGGGGAAAAGCCACCACTCGACAGGCTCTGGTGCTCTCAGGGAAAGTCCTTGCCCAGCCCAGAGGTTCTGGCCAGGCCAGAGAGTGGCTTCACTCTCCCAGGAGAGAGCAAAGAAGAGGAACTGTCATCTGCAGGGTAACAGAACTTCACAGGTCGGTGCCTCTGGGTCTGTCATGCAAATGTGCATCTGCTGGAGAAGGTTGTGCCTGCCCAGGGCGAGGAGGAGCCAGAGTCACCAGCGAGGCTGAAACAGCATCAGCCAGTACAAGGACGTTACAGTTTGATTCTCTGCGTGAGTTTACTCAAGTTTCATTTCAGGGTGATCCTTTTTGGTCGACCTTTCAGACAGCTCTGACCCTTGGAGGACCACAGCATCCTTCTGGTGGTGCCTGGGCTGGGCAGGGAGAAACGAGTGGGGCTGGAGGTCTCAAAGATTCCTTTTTACAGCAAGAACAGCAGATGAGCTGCACAGATGCTCTGATGAGTTCCGTATCTTTGTGCAAACCCCCCAGCTCCAGGTAGCTTAACAGGATCTTCTCTGTGAATCAAGGCGCCTCCTGAGGTTGCTCTCAGTCACCAAGTGCAAACTTTCTACTGAACTGGTGCTGCCTGATGTGTCCCGGCTCAAAATGAAACCCCTTGAGCTCCACCAGATACAGCAGCCCTTGGTTTGATCACATGCCTATGGACCATGTTTGATAGTAACACAAATGGAGACCCTGTCCACGCTAGATCCACCTCGCCTGACTCCAGCCATGAGCAGTGAACGTCATCCTCGTTGCAGTGTTTGGGTTTTCTCTCATGTTACCAGGCCCAGCAGTAAAATTAGGTAGGAAATTAGGGTCTGATTGACACCTTCATCCAGCTCTGCACTGTCAGCATCACCAACAGGTCCATCTGGGTTGAGACAGAGCTTGAGAAGCTCGTGCATCTTGATGTGCTGCCCTGGAGGACACCTACCTTGGATGACCACCATGGTAAGTGGTGGGGAAGTGTCCTGTGAGCTGCAGATTTCCACCAGCTGCCAAAATCCTGAGAGGTTCAGCAGAGGTGGGCAGCTGGTGGCCTCCCAGATGCTGAGTCACTGCTGAGACATGGGGCAGAGGGTTTAGAAACACTCCAGACTTGTCCAGTTTTACTCCTTGGCGTTGCCAATTGCAGCAGAGTTTCATCCAAGCGTCCTGGAGCGTTTGGGGGTGACTAACCCAGACACTATCAGCTCTCCCTCCCTGCACCCCTCTACCTCACCAGCAGATTGTCTGGGCTAATCATAGAATCATTCAGGTTGGATCATCAAGTCCAACCTTTGTCCAACATCTCCCTGACCCCCAGAACATGTCTCAAAGTGCCACATCTACTTGTTTGTTGAACCCCTCCAGGGATGGTGAAGAGATGCAGAAGAGATTCCAGCCTCCCTGGTACTGATGGAGCAGGCGAGGGACCTCCAGGGCCAGGGTGACATGGTGACAACACCCACAGCACCCCAGACCTGCAAGGACAAAGGTAAGGACTCGGAACTGGGCAGGAGTAGAGCTTCATCCCTTGAGAGCATCATCCTTGCACATGGAGTATCCCAGTAACCAATGCAGCTCCAGGACCAACAGAGTCAGAATGTGGGTTCATCTTGTCCTCCACCTGGCCCTGGGTCTGTCCTTCCCCAGACAGCCATGGTGGATGTAGAGCTTCAGCTCCTTCTAATTCCCTTGAACAAATCAAGCAGAGCTGACCCTGATGGGTAGGTCCTCCACACCCCTGCATCCAGCAAGCCACAGAGCAACCCCGTATCCCACCAGGTTCCCATTCACCCTCCCCAGGTTGGTCACTACCAAAACCAGCATCCTCCAGCACAGAGCATCCTGCCCTGGCCAGAACATCCTGGTGTAGGTGGGACCACCTCCTTCAAACATGACCAGCATCAAACTCACCCCTCTCAGGTGGGCTCCCAAGACTTCCAGTGCAATTACACAGACCAGGATGGGCAGCTGGGGGTGGTTGACATCACCCACTCCACTCTGCTTGCCAGTCTGGAGCACACTTGCTGCCTGGTTTACCAACTTCTATGGAGAATGGGAGACACTTCAAGAGAAAAAAAAGTCCTACTTGCGATTGACAAAAGGAGGGAGCCATGGGAGACTGAACACAGACCAGAGCAGTCTGACTTTTAGCTCTTCCACCTTGAGCAGGACACCAAGCTGGACCAAGGTGAAGCCACCACGTCCCCGACACAGCCCCCATCCTGCCCTGGGCTGGTGACCACAGGGTCTGGTTCAGTCAAACCAGAGCACCTTGTATGTGCTCATGCTCCGCTCCCAGATGTCTCCATCCTCCAGCCATGGAACCAGAGCTGAACGTGGCACAGAGGGAACGCAGCAGGGTTCTAGGGTTCTGTGGCTGTGCCCCCCCCCTAGACTGATCTGCTGCCTCAGTGCAGCCTGCAGACCCCCCCTGTGCCTTTCTCACCTCGCTCTGGGGGCTCCAGCAGCAGCCACCTCCTGGGCTGCATCTCCAGACCAACTGCAACGACTCTGCTCAGGAGTGAAGGGAGACACAGGCTCTGAAGATGGAACAATCAGTCTGTTTTCAATGGTACCCAGTGACAGGACAAGGGGAAATGGGCACAAACTGGAACACAGAAAGTTCCACCTCAACACAAGGAGAAACTTCTTTGCTGAGAAGGTGACAGAGCCCTGGAACAGGCTGCCCAGAGAGGTTGTGGAGTCTCCTTCTCTGGAGACTCTCAAGACCCATCTGGACACGTTCCTGTGTGACCTTCCCTAGATGACCCTGCTCTGGCAGGGGGGTTGGACGAGATGATCTCCAGAGGTCCCTTCCATCCCCTACCTCCCTGTGATTCTCTAAGCTACAGGAGCCTACAGAAGAGCATCAGCCTCAAGGATCTGGGGAAGAGGTTGCCAAGGCACCCTGAGTGTACAGCTGCTCCTGCCCTTATCTCATCACCCAGGAATGATGGACTCGTTCCATCCAGCCCTCTAGCTAGAGGTAAGACACACCAATGGCAGCTCTTAGAGTCTCGTGGAGGATGTTGGAGCTCTCAAGTGTCTCAAGCCTCTGAAGGAGCTGGAATTGCAGAACCTCCTAGGCTGGAAAACCCTCTCTGCACTGTCCCTGGGGAGCCCCGGAGGGCTCTGCGGTCCTACAGCACCACTCCCTGGAGGTGAAGGGATGGGACGGGCTGTGCAGCTGGGGAGGAGCATGGACAGAGGCTCTTCCAAAGGCTGCCTCTCCCTGCTGAGCAGGGACATCTCCAGAGGCAGCCGGGTCCCCTCCTGCAGCAGCCAGATCCAAGAGATGGGTGCAGATGTTGCTCCAAGTGCTGCCCAGGGTCAATTCATCACCACCCTGCCCTGGCAGGAGGATGGGCTGGGAACCCCTGTAGCTAGGAAGAAGTCATCCTTCCCAGGGGGAAAAGACCAGAATTCAACCTCATGGGCTTTGGACTCACATCAACACAGCCAGACCCTTCCATGTGGAAGGATGGATCAGATGCATGGAGGGTCTTCATGCTGGAAGGTTTCCCAAGGAGACCAGTGTAAGACCCCACTCCACCTCCTGCCTCCAAACAGTCTTTACACTCTTGGGTGCATGCAGAGGCAGGACTGCAGCAGCATCTCCTTCTAGAGGACTTAAACCTGGAAGGTGAGGCCCTGACCAGTGTTATCCTGGAGAGGGTGGATGGAGAACAGGGCAAACATATGGATATGGACATGGACATCCACAGCAGCTTACGAACCATAGAATCATGGAATTATTTCCATTGGAAAAGACCTTTAAGATCATGGAGTCCAACCATTCCCTCATCCCTGCCAGGGCACCACTAACCCCTGGCCCTCAGCACCACATCTCCACACCTTGGAAACCCCTCCAGGGCTGGGGACTCCACCACTGCCCTGCCCAGCCTGGCACAGCCCTTCACAACCCTCAGAAGACAGCATGGAAAAGCACTGAGCAGACCTGATCCCATTCTCCAGGTCAATAAAGATCACAGAAGTTGGAGTCCTAACAAGAGGAGTTTAATTTTTTTCTGCAAATCATTAAAATACCCCGAGCACACCCACTGCCAGGGAAGGATCCTGGGCAAGGACCTCATTGCTGCCCTCACAGGATCCATCGTCACGTACTCAGGGGCTAAGAGGGGATGTTGCTGCTCTGATGCTGTTGGAACCTGCTCTCCAGCTTGTTCATCCCAAGCTGTCACAGCCCCTCGCCCTCCACAGTGACACACACATCAAAATTAGCCAGGACCAGCCCCACCTGGGAGGAGAAGAGACTCCACAGCAGAGACGTGGCTCAGCACATTGACCAACACACCCATGACCTCCACACCTGGGGTGGGAGGCAGCAGGAGACCTCATCAGTCCCTCCCAGCTCAGGAGTGTTGCTCTCCTGGGTGCTCACAACCCCATTTTAGAGACAAACTCCACTGATCTGGTCTGGCCACTCCCTCATCAGATGGGAATTTGAGGAGTGGCTCCAAGGGACTGAGGGAAATGTCAGGAGGTTGCAGCAGTGCCAGACACCAGCAGCCCCACCACACCTTGGTGATGAGGAGCTGGGGTACCCACGTCACATCCTTTGGTTGATACAAGCAGATCATGAAAGGAAGGACNCCAGTGCTGATACAGGCCAGGATGCTGGTGGCTTCTTGGCCACCTGGGCACACTGTTCCCCACCTCCCCAGTTACCATATTCCAAAGTCAAACAGTGACTGCACAGAGTGACAGCAGACCATGAAAAGGGGACACAGGGCAGGTCATGGGCAATAATTCCTCTCAATGCCACCACGTTGGAGCAAGAGCTCAGCCTCCCATGTACCAGGCGTGGTTGTCCAGCCCCCAGGGAGCATGACATGAGATCCTCTTGCTGAGCTGGTGGCAAATGAGCAGCACCAAATGAGGAGCAGCAAGAGGGGTTTATCAGCTTGAGTCCTCTCTGTTGGCCATGGCAGTGACTGGGTGATTGCTGACCCAGAGAGCTGGCTTGGGACCACCTAGATGGGAAGACTTTCACTGCAAGAAATGAGGGGAGTAGAGCTCAGGACATCTCTGAAGATCCTGAGGCTTTTGTCACCTGCTGTCCTGGCTGTGGCTGGGGGCTGTCCACTTCCAGAGCAGGAATGTTTGATCATCTGCAGCTCCCTCCAGGCCACGGGCTCTCCTTTGGCCTCCCCACCCAGCAACATCTCCTCTTCCACCTCAGAGGGTGATTCCTGGGAGGGGAGCAGCACCTTTCTGCAGTCACCAGAAACAAGCTGAGCTGCTGACTCCAAACACTCCCTCACCTGCTTCTCCTGCTGACCAGTCATTTCCAGTGCATGACTCTTACCTGTGCACACCAGCTCTACCTCCTCAACTACTGCCACCACTGGTCAGGCTCCTGGTCCTGCAGCCCTGTGTGACCAGCCTGGCTCAGCCCTGCTCCCCACGGTGCTCTTCAAATACCCAACAGCAGCAGAGGACCAGCTTGGATTGGTGCTGGCATCTATGCACAGGGATACATCTGCAGCTCTCAGCAAGACTTGCAAGAATCCCCTGCTCCTGGTGCTCCAGGTCCTTCCAGAGATCACTCAGGCTCCAATCCCAAATGTTCAGGCCTTTCCAACAAACTTGGCCCTTACGTCAAGTAGAAAACAGCAAATTCAGCCTGTTTGCTGCAGAAGTGACCACACACTCCTACAGCACCTCACCAGGGTAGGTCAGTCTGAAGCCAGTGAAAACCTGGTGATGGACACTCAGCCTTGCAAGAAACATCTCTCAGCATATTCAGAGTTCAAACAGCAGCAAGTGCATCTCCAGGTATGAACCTCATCCAAGGCTGCTGGGATCCATAAACATGCAGATTATAGAATCATTTAGGTTGGGAAAGACCTCTAGGATCAAGTCCAACCTTCATCCCAACATCTCCCTAACCACTAGACCACGTCCTGGTCTAGGGGGACAGTCAGATCATTGCCAATAGGGAAGCAAAACCTGAGGTGGTCCTTCTCCAAGGGCAGGGAGCAGCATGTCCTGCTCCTTGCAGGAATGTCTTCCCTCTGCATGGAGCTACAGGTCACTTCAAAAGAAACTTCTAAATCCTGAAGGACCCTCCTCCAGGTGCAGCACTGCAGTTCCCAGCTGAGCATGAAGACATTGACCATGGTCCCATGTTTCAGGCTCAGCACATGCCCCACATGCTCAGCACCTCAATGTCTTCCTTGTGTTGAGGTGCCCAAAACTGAGCACAGTACATGAGGTTGGGCCTCCCCAGTGCCCAGTCCAGGGGTTGATCCCTGCCCCGCTCCTGCTGCCCACACTGGTGCTGACACAAGCCAGGATGCTGGTGGCTTCTTGGCCACCTGGGCACTCACTGGCTCATCTTCAGCGGCCTGAACCACCCCCCACCCCCAGGTACTTTTTCTCAGGCGTTTTCCAGCTGCTCTTCCCCAGCCTGGAGCCTTCAGGGGGTTGTTGTGACCCAACTCTTGGCCTTGTTGAACTCATGCCACTGGCCTCAGCCCATGAGTCCAGCCTGGCCAGACCCCCCTGCAGAGCCTCTCTACCCTCCAGCAGATTGACACACTTCTCCAACTTGGTGTCATCTGCAAACTGGCTGAGGGTCACAAACGTTCCCAGTAGCAGCTGGTATCAAGAGCTTCAAGGAAGGTTTGAGATCACCTGCCACGGGTACATCCTGAGCAGTAACTGGTTGACTTCTGCTGCCACATGCACATCATGATATTCTTTTGAACCTAATTTGCAAGATTAGAGACTGCACTGCTCTGCCACCCATCAGCACACTCAGGTATCAGCAAGAAATAAACTTATAAAGGCTTTATATCTATTATTCTTCTGTTCTTCCATGATGACACAGGAACCTACGTATGAAACAGGACGAGAGGTGAACTTACAGAGCTGAAAACCCAACAGGCATGGGGTGGTGCTCAGGAGCTGGCTGGGCTTCCTGCTCCACAATAAACTTACTCATGGCAGATTTTACTGAATTATGGTTTAATTTAATAACCTACTGTTGCTACGTCTGTACAACATTGTACAAAATGTAACCAAAAAGACCATTTCAGCCCCACGTGAATGTCTGACTGGCTGTCTGAGGATCCAGTGGCTTTGAGGCTTTGATCTGGACTCTCCTGTCTTCTAGATGCCACCATCAAGGTCCCTTTGGTGGCAAGGCTACAAGGCCACACGTTTGTTCAGTCACCACAATGTCTTTGCTTTCCAGCCTCCTTCTTCTGATGGAGTCCCCCAGCCATGGCAGAACATCTCTGGTGGTACCTCAGATTTCTGGTCAAACATGAAGGATTTTTAACCTCTTTTTGCAGAACCATTCTAGTGATGTCACGAGGCAGAGGCAGTTGTTTCAAAGCTGATACTGATGTGGCAGTTTAGGACTGGTATGTCCTTTTTTACAGCACTTGCTATAGCAGGTTGAGTACAGCACTGATCTCCTCACACCAATTCAACTGGTTCTAGATTTCCAGTCATGCCCATTGATGCATCTTCAGTGTGAGTAGCACCACCCCATGTGAGCTTAGTCAGAGGGATTTTCAATATTCTCTCCTCTTCTTGAGAAATTCTCCAGAATTTATCAAGAATTTCTCTTTTGCCCAGATAAAACCATCAAGCAAATCCTCTTGTCAACTTAGAGGTTAAGAGAAATAATAAACCCACTGCTGCTGACAGTGGAACACCTGCAGAACTGCTTCTACCACCCTTAGGAAACCTGCTGAGAATGATGTGGAATCAAAAGTGATTGCTCTGGATTAGAAAACCACACACTAAAGGCCACCTCATATTTCTGCTGTCAAGAAATTCTTGCTTGCAGCCCCACAGCAGGTGAGTGGTGGAATGATCTCTCACCCTCTGTTCTCCATGGAAAGTTTCTTTTTGGCCAATTATTTTTCCTCCCATCTTCTGTGTTCCTGAAGCTTCTCATCTGTGCTTCAAAGGTCTAGTGGAAAGCCATGATTGTTACAAAAATACAATTCTCTTAAAGCTTTTTTCTCCCCATTTTGACTACAATGCAGCATCATGTTCAAAATGCAACTACTGGATCTGGAAAATAAGGCACTCAGACTATAATGCACAGCTGAAAATAAGCACAGAGCCAGGTCTCCATTCAGGTGGTGGTGCAGAGAGGTCCTCAGGAGGCCACGCTACAGGGTAGAGTCTGAAAATGAGAGAAAGAGAGAAGTAGCTCAATAGGGAGATGGTCTGGAAGGGGGAACCTGAAATGTTACAGGGCCAGGATTACAGGAATTTAACTGACCCATTTCTCCACTCCCACCACCCCACCACAGAATAATGAACTGTATTAAAAGGAAAGTATTTCATACTATCATAGAATGGGTTGGGTTGGAAGGGACCTCAAAGATCACCCAGTTCCAACCCCCCTGCCATGGCAGGGACACCTCCCACTAGAGCAGGTTGCTCAAGGCCCATCCAACCCGGCCAGTTGGAAAAAACCTCCAGGATCATCAAGTCCAACCTCTGTCCAACGTCTCCCTGATCCCCAGAACACATCTCAAAGCTCCACATCTACTCGTTTGTTGAACCCCTCCAGGGATGGTGACTCCAGCACCTCCCTGGGCAGCCTGGGCCAGTGCCTGACCACTCTGTCAGCAAAGAACTTCTTCCTAATGTCCAATCGAAACCTCTGGAGCAACTTGAGGCCATCACCTCTTGTCTTGTCATTAGTTCCTTGGGAGAAGAGCCCAACCCCAGCCTCACCACAACCTCTTTTGAGGGAGTTGTAGAGAGCAATGAGGTCTCCTCTCAGCCTCCTCCTCTCCAAGCTAAACAATCCCAGTTCCCTCAGATGCTCCTCATAAGCCATGTTCTCCAGACCCCTCCCCAGCTTTGTTGCCCTTCTCTGCACCAGCTCCAGCCCCTCAATGTCCTTCTTATGCTGTGGTGCCCATCAGTAAATAGAGCTGTATGGGCACCATTTTTAAGGCATCTTGGCAGCAATGATGTATCTTGAGATCACCCCGTGCAGGAGGAGCAGCACTCAAGACCCTCACCTTTAATAGCAAGGAAAGCTCTGCTGAAGGCACGGCCCGAGTCATTGGTGGCCTCCACCATATATTCTCCTTCGTCAAGTTTTGAGACCCCCAGGATGACCAGGGAGCAGACACCAAAGTCGTTTGTGCAATAATAGGCAGGATCCTTGGAGAGGTCTTTGTTGTCCTTGTACCAGGTGACCTTTGGAGGGGGGTGGCCTCCAACGGCGCAGCTCATGCGGCACTCGCTGCTGGTGGTCACCACGTGAGGCTTCAATGGGACCAGGATTCTTGGGGGCTGGTTTTGATTAACTCCCCTGTACTTCTGAGGCCTGACTTGAAACTCAGCTGTGAAGAAACCCAGCGACATGAAACTCACACTGAGATACTGCTCCACAGCAACAGGAGACAGGGTTTTGGGGGCTGGTTTTCAACCACCACACCTGGTTGTGCAGAATGTCTGGCTGCAAATCACCATCTATGGATTGCAACCTGTGCTTCCTCTCAAATCAACCAAAAATTAACTTGGAAGTCAGAAACTTTGGTTTCTGCCAAACTTAATCCTTAGATTTTGCTGGATATTAATTTTGTGGTGATACAATGGCTGCAAATAAAGGATCTATCTGCACAATGTCCCTGCAGAAGGGACAGACCTTCCCCGCCAGGATTGAATCTTAGGGTATCTCTGTGCATTCTTTTCTGGGCAACTAAACATTCACAGGAGGGAAGACCCATTTCAGGAGGGTCTGTTAGAAACAACAAAAGAAACAAAGGCTGACAACACACAGGTCAATATTTGAATATTTGTAAAAGCTTTTTTTACCCTTTGGTTTTCGAATCCTCCAGGGCTGCACAGTTTCAGAAGGATCACTGGCTCCCAGGTCATTTTTTGCCACAACCTTGAAGTAGTAATCCCGGCCTGGGACCAGCTTGGTGAACGTGAACTTGTTGGTGTAGATCAGGTCACCCACCACGTGCCACAGGCCCTTCTGTAGCTCCCGTTTCAGGACAGTGTAGTAGAGGTTGTTCTCCCATTTCTCGGATGCCGACGGCTCCCAGGTCACTGTCACCGTGTTTGGCACGTTCTCCTCCAACTTGATAGGTCCAGGGGATTGTGGGATACCTGTTGGATGAAGGCAAATGGTATCAGAGATGTAGGGGAAGTGGCCACGGTACAGAATCTAAAATCTTTGAGTCCGTTCTATGTCTAGGGGCTGAGTAAACATCCTGGTCATTAGAAGGGACAGAAATGTGACTCCTTCTCCAGTGGCATGAGCTCATTTGTTATTAATAGAAGTGCTGCTGCTTTACATGTGCTCTGCTGGGGCTCCTTCCCTTCTAGATAGAGAGAGATAAGAGCTGGTACAGCTAAACCTCTTCACCTCTTAGGGAGGCAGCATATCACAGGATCACAAAGTGTCAGGGGTTGGAAGGGACCTCCAAAGATCATCCAGTGCAACCCCCCTGCCAGAGCAGGGTCACCCAGAGCAGGTCACACAGGAACACGTCCAGGCAGCTTTAAACATCTCCAGAGCAGGAGACTCCACAACCTCCCTGGGCAGCCTGGGCCAGTGTCTGGCACCCTCACCAGGAAGAAGTTTCTTCTCCTATTGATGTGGAACCTCCTCTGGTCCAGCTCACACCCATTGCCCCTTGTCCTATCCCTGGCTGTCCCTGAGCAGAGCCTGGCTCCATCCTCCTGACACTCCCTTTACAGATTTATAACCATTCATGAGGTCCCCCTTCAGTCTCCTCTTCTCCAGGCTAAAGAGCCCCAGCTCCCGCAGCCTTTCCTCACCAGGGAGATGTTCCACTCCCTCCAGCATCTCTGTGGCTCTGTGCTGGACTCTCTCCAGTAGCTCCCTGTCTTTCCTGAACTGGGGTGCCCAGAACTGGACACAGTGCTCCAGGTGGGGCCTCAGCAGTGCAGAGTAGAGGGGGAGAAGACCTGCTGGCCACACTCTTCTTAATGCACCCCAGGCTGCCATTGGCCTCCTTGGCCGTGAGGGTGCATTGCTGGCTCATGGTCATCCTCCTGTCCACCAGGACTCCTACATCTTTTTCCCCAGAGCTGCTCTCCAACTGATCAGCCCCCAACCTGTACTGATACATGGGGATGCAGGACTTCACACTTGTCCTTGTTGAACTGCAGTAAATTTCTCCCCATCCAGCTTTCCAGCCTGTCCAGGTCACACTGGATGGCAGCACAGCTCTGGTGTTGTATCCTCCCAGTTTTGTATCATTGGGTTGTTGTAGCCACAACTTGTCCTCCAGCCTGCTGCTCACTAACCTTGGACTGATAGAAAGAGCATGAACTGTTCTCCTGCTGTTTGCACCATCCATCTGTGTGACCTTCCCTTCTTCAGCACAGCCACCCTGCCCAAGGGTGTAAGTTTAATCAGCAGGTTGCTCTGTCCTGCAGACATGCCCAGGTGATATCACAAAGCATCTCATGGAGATGCCTGCACAGCTGAACTGCACCAGAGCTCATTGTGCTGAGCTCTGCTCCTTCCCTACTGCCCATGGGCAGCAAATCTGTAGGTACATAGAGCAGGGAGTGAGTTACCTGTAACTTGAACTTGGAAGCTGAAGGTTTCTCTTTTCCCTAACCCATTCTGGAGCTCCACGGTGTAGGTGCCACTGTCTGTGAACTTGGCTGCTCCAACCAGCAGCTGGGTGGTACCATCTATGGTGTTTATTTTAGCCCGGTTGGTAAGAGGAAGCCCATCCTTTAACCAGGTCACCACTGGATCTGGAGATGCCTGTAAGGAACAACACAACTTGGAGCCCTCTTGTTTTGCATCTAGATGGTGTCTTTGTATCTTTAGTTTCACTATGGCTGAAGATGAGCCAGTGTGTGCTCAGGTGGCCAAGAAAGACCAAGGGCATCCTGGCTTGGATCACCACTAGTGTGGCCAGAAGGACCAGGGCAGGGATTATCCCCCTGGATGGGGCACTGGGGAGGTCACATCTCCAATCCTGGGGTCACTTTTGGGCCCCTCACTCCAAAAAGGACCTTGAGGGGCTGGAGCGTGGCCAGAGAAGGGCAACGAAGGTGGGGAAGGGTCTAGAGCAGGAGTGTGATGAGGAGCAGCTGAGGGAGCTGGGGGGGTTGAGCCTGGAGCAAAGGAGGCTCAGGGGAGTCCTTCTGGCTCTGCACAACTCCCTGCAAGGAGCTTGGAGCCAGGTGGGGTCGGGCTCTGCTCCCAAGGAACAAGTGACAGGACAAGAGGAAAGGGCCTCAAGTTGCCCCAGAGGAGGTTGAGGTTGGAGCTGAGGAACAATTTGTTGCTGTTTGGGGTTTGTGTGGCTGTGCCAGGCTGGGCAGGGCAGTGGTGGAGTCCCCATCCCTGGAGGGGTTTGCAAGGTGTGGAGATGTGGTGCTGAGGGCCAGGGGTTAGTGGTGCCCTGGCAGGGATGGGTTAATGGTTGGACTTGATGATCTGAAAGGTCTCTTCCAACCTCAATGATTCTGTGATTCCATGATTATCTTGTCCCAGATACATACCTAGGGGACACAGTTACATCATACTTAGAAATTTGGATCCAGGCTGGATCTAAGAGCTGCTCTAAAGTTTCTTTGCAACTTTTCCCTTCCTCTGTGTCTTCTGAGAACGTTACTGTACTAAGGTGTTGAGGTATAACTATGGCAAACAGGAGGTGCTAGGTCCAGAACAGATGACATCAGTAGCTATTTTCTACTTTCAAAAAGCTCTGCTGGTTTCAGAAAGAAGAAACATCCTCAAAGTCTTTATTTCTATTGTGCCATCCTTGGTCTCTATTCTCCAAGAGAGCAGGAGAAAGCCCAGCAAATACACACCCTTTGTCTGCATCAATCCCTTACTGATATCCCACATTTTTCCTCAGGTCATAGAGTTTAAGTCCTGCTGCTTTGTAAGAAACAGTCAAGAGGATGTTGGTAGAAATCAGAAATGCTGCCCCAAGGCTTTGAGGGAGTCAGAAGAAATCAACTGATTTCTAAACTCTGACAGATTAGTACCAGCTGATGATAAAATTGATATGGTTGGATGAACAGCATTGAGCCTTGATTGCAGAGCTCAATGAGTGACCATAACCTCATCAAACACCCCTACCAAGAGTGACAGTGGAATTCTTGCTCATGTTTTCCTCATGCAGAGAGGAGACACAGCATGGGAAGGCTCAAGGATTTGCCAGTGTCTTGTAAACAAAATCCCACCCCAGGAAAACAATAGCTCAGTTTTCATGTCTGCTATTGACAGCAGCACAGAATCACAGAATGGGTTGGGTTGGAAAGGACCTCAAAGCTCATCTAGTTCCAGCCCCCTGCCATGGCAGGGACACCTCCCACCAGACCAGGTTTCTCAAAGCCCCATCCAACCTGGCCTTGAACACAGAGTCACAGAGTGTCAGGGGTTGGAAGGGACCTCTAAAGATCATCCAGTGCAACCCCCCTGCCAGAGCAGGGTCACCCAGAGCAGCTCACACAGGAACACGTCCAGGCAGCTTTAAACATCTCCAGAGCAGGAGACTCCACAACCTCCCTGGGCAGCCTGGGCCAGTGTCTGGCACCCTCACCAGGAAGAAGTTTCTTCTCCTATTGATGTGGAACCTCCTCTGGTCCAGCTCACACCCATTGCCCCTTGTCCTGTCACTGGCTGTCCCTGAGCAGAGCCTGGCTCCATCCTCCTCACACTCTCCCTTTACACATTTATAACCATCCATGAGGTCCCCCCTCAGTCTCCTCTTCTCCAGGCTAAAGAGCCCCAGCTCCCTCAGCCTTTCCTCACCAGGGAGATGTTCCACTCCCTCCAGCATCTCAGTGTCTCTGTGCTGGACTCTCTCCAGCAGTTCCGTGTCCTTCTGGAGCTGAGGGGCCCAGAACTGGACCCAATATTCCAGCTGTGGTCTCCCCAGGGCAGAGTAGAGGGGCAGGAGAACCTCTCTCCACCTACCAACCACCCCCCTTCTGATCCACCCCAGGATGCCCTTGGCCTTCTTGGCCACAAGGGCTCATTGCTGGCTCATGGTCACCCTGCTGCCCACCAGCACCCCCAGGTCCCTCTCTCCAACAGCTCAGTCCCAACCTCTACTGGTACCTGGGGTTGTTCTTGCCCAGATCCAGACTCTGCACTTGCCCTTGTTATACTTCATTCAATTTCTCCCCACCCAACTCTCCAGCCTCTCCTCCATTGGATAACATAAAAAGAGATGGAAAATTCTTACAGATGCATTTGAATCCTCACCTCAAAGGGAATCTTCACTCGGATGGAATTTCCTGCTTTTATAACCAGTAAGTTTTTCACTGTCTCATCTATCAGCAGCCTGGGAGAAACTGGAAAAGACAACAAAAGGTTGTACAAAATCACCAGCTGACAAAGTCACACATGCTCAGTAATGGGATATATTATGGGATGGGACACAGGGCCTTTCCAACAGGCACTGTGCAGGCTGTTGGAGAGCTCACAGTGGCACTGCAGAAAATAAGCTCCTTGATTCAGTAATAGTAATAAAACTTGGGAGCTGTAAATTCTATTTATTTGTCACTATGGCTAAACAAGGGGTAGTGATGTAAAAATACATTGATAACAATGTGTGATGCCTCAGTCATGATGAAATGGGTTCTTTGACACACTTCACCTCATCACATGGATGGTCTTTTGTGCAAAACAACATCTGGGGACAAGGAAATTGCAACTGATACTTAAGGAAATTGCAATTGATACTGAAGGGAATACACATTCAGTACAGAGTATAGAATATCCTCAGGAAACCAGCTCAAGCTTATAAAAAAAATAATATTTTCTAATATTTAAACTACTTTTTCTTTCTTTTCATCAATATAATACACTATTATATTTAGCATGTTTCTAAAAATGTCAAATACAACTTTTTATTTGTATTGTATAAATTTATTGCATACATTTGTATAAATCCTAGCACTATTTCCAGTTCAGAAATAGAAAACCAGATGGACTTATGTTTATCTATTAACTGACTAATTAGAAAATAAGTCTTCAGACATAGGTGTAAAGTAGATATTTCCACTTAGGACCTAAGTTAAGGAAGATTAATCCTCACAGAATTCTCTTACTGTCTCCAAACAGCAGGAGGAAAAAAGAAATCAGAGCTACAGATTGTAAATAATGATGAAATAGTGAAAGAGGTGCACTCAAAATAGGAAATTCAAAAGGGAAATAAAGTTTACAAAAACCAACATAAGAATTGTGATATTTAAAATTAAAATATTTAATTTCAGGAGACTACATAAAAATGGACTGAAATCTCTATTTTTCCATTAAAATGGGTAGGCAGAAGGTTTCTGTCTGGTGATCCTGCCTGTGGTGTAGCTCTGCACAGGGAGCAAAATGTAAACCCAAGGAGAAAATACAGTTTTGGGGGTTCTTTTGGAATTCTTTGGAATTTCCTGAGGATGTGACCAAATAAAAGACACTAGAGGAGCAAAGTAGTAGCAAAAGGACAAGTACAATCTGGGACTTAAAAGAAATTCATCACCATGACCTACAGACCTTGCTGCACCCTGTTACCTCCAGAATGGCCCTGCCCATCCTGAGAGCAGCCCACCTTGACTTACCTACAGGAGGAGCAGCTCCAATGGAAGCCTCAAGCTCTACAGCTTCCCCTGGGCCACTGGCATTGAGGGCTCTCACACGTAGGTAGTAGGTCTCCTTGGCTTGGAGACCTTTGACTGTGTAGGTGGTCACCTCTATGGGGTGAGCATTGCATTTGGTCCAGTTGGGGTTGCTGGAAGACCGCATCTCCACCTCGTAGCCTTTCACATCGATCCCATCTTGTGCTTCAGGTCTCTTCCATGTCAAGGTGACACTAGTGCTGTCACTGCTGCTCACTTTAAGGTCCTGAACTTTCCCTGGGAATTCTGAAAAGGGAAATTTCATTGAAGTTATTTTTCTAGGATTCCTGTCCCCGCCTTTTCAGTCCCTTCCTGAGATCTCTGACACCCTGGCAGTGCACTGGATAACCACCCTGCTGTCTTGCCTCCACCTTGTGGAGTTCTTCCAAGCTGGATCCAGGTGCTGCTCCTGGCAGCAGCAGAACCTGCAACAGTCTGTGACCCATCCTGGACAGTTCTCCACACCACACGGTGAGTCTGNTTTTCTGTTGGGAGATCTGATGCAAGGCTGTGGGACAAGACACCTGGGCCTTGCTGAGATGTGTGATTAAGACCAAAATAGGTAAAGACACTCCTTTGGGTTCCTCCCCAGGCCTTGACCAGGCTTTGGGCTGAATCCAATAGGAAGAAAACCACCAGATGTTCCACTTTGGAAGTTTTGAAGGTTGTTTGTACAACTGGGATTGTTTATTCAATTGTATAAAAGCTGGACCCACTTGTAGTGGCTTTGGAAGCCTCACCTACGAGTGGACACACCGTGTAGGGCTCCCCATTGCTGGAAAGGTTCCCCAAATCCTCCCCAGCAACTGTGGGTCTGGATGAGGGTAATATATTAAGAGGGTAATTAGCAATTTATCTCCCTTGTAATCACTACAGTGACTTTCCTGTAGCTATGATGAGGTTCATTACCCTGCTGATTCCCCCTGCTGCTAACCACATCATTTCATTCCTGTACCCTCTGGAAACAGACAGTGAAATGAGTCTAGGTGGTGTCTGTCTCCTTTCTGCTGACCCAGGGACTACCAAAACCCCCATCCCCATCCAGCTTCATGTATCCCCAGCCCAGGGGGACAGGGGCAAGGCACTTACTGGAGGAGTCCTGTGCCAGGGCAGGCTGGGAGGGCTCGCTGGCATCTCCCACCCCAGCAGCATTGACGGCTGCCACGCGGAACTCATACTGCAGACCCTTCTTGAGGCTGGTCACTCTCAGCTTCTTCTCTGCAGGAAGAAAAGGAGGGTGTTGGCTCAGCTGAGCTGCTCCCCAAGCAGCAAGGGTGAGACAACAACGCTGGACTTTACTCCTTGTAGAGCTGTGGGCTGAGTAATCCCCAGGAGCTATGTATAGATGCTGTCACTGATCCCCCTGCCCTTCCCAATCCAAGTGGGGCATGCTCATTGTATTGCCTTGCAAATCAAACAGGTTAGAGAAAGGATAAATACTGCTTTTCCTCATGGGATAATCCTAAACTCTTCTATACCTAGTCCTAGCTTGCACCTGACAGACAATGCCAGCTGTAGTCAAAACATTTTGGGGCTCATACACATCACTTGAGCTTCTTTATATTCCTTAAATTCCTTGAATTTCTTTATATTCCTTGCAAATTCCTGTCTGCCATGTTCCTAGTGTGAAGACTAAGGATGGTAGCTCTGCATGTGAAGACTTTAGTTGCAGAAATTGAAGACATCAGTTTATCTATAGAGGAGCTATGCCCCAGGGTACAGCAGTGAGCTTCTCTGCACCCTCCTCCAACCTAGAAAAGACCATAGTCCTCCACCCAGGCATTCAGCTCTATATAAACCCCAGACCTGGCTTTGCTATGGCCCAGCCATGAAGCCTTAGTGGTGAGAAAAATGTAGACTAGAGCTGTGAAAGATAAGAAGATAAAACTTCAGACAGGGGTTACATGGCTGCAATGGGGACAGTTGGCAGCTCAAGAATTCCAGAGGAAAACCACTGGTGGGTTCGGATCTTAAGCAGCTCCTGAACCCTTTTTTGCCCTTTTCAAGTCTTCCAGCCTGCTGCAGGACTTCATCCACCCACCTGCTGTAGGCCCCTTGTTGACTGGCAGCCAGGTCATGGTGCCCTTCTTGCGCTTCTGAACCATGTATCCCACAATCCGGGAGCTGCCAGTTTTCTGAGGTGCTTTCCAGGATATGGTGATGGTGTCTCTGCCAGTACTGACAATCTCAGGGGGATCTGGGGCACCAGGTGTAGCTACAAAGAGATCAGTGGTTTTTTATCAGCAGATATATTCTTATTGCAAGATAAAAAACCATTCTGTGTTATTTCTTCTAGATGGGGTGATTTGAGACATGGCCTGGGGGTCAGGGAGATGCTGGACAAAGGTTGGACTTGATGATCCTGGAGGTCTTTTCCAACCTAAATGATTCTATGATTCTTCCAGTTGCTCTGAGGTCTTCATGTGGGTGTGTTTTGAAAACCTGCCTGAGACCTGAAGCTGTGTGTCCCATTCCCCACACAGAGGATCCAGCATGGATCATGAATTCAGTTCTTGAATTCTGTTTTCATGAATGCCCAACAATTCCACCATCAGCCTATGGAGTGAGGCAGGTCATCCTCATGGTAGGAAAAGCCAGCATTATTCTTGCTTTTAATGACAGAAACTGGGAACAGAATGGATTTTCTTAACCTTCTGCTAAAGCATTCAAAATATGGAGCTTCTCATGATCAGGAGAAGGAGAATGTAGAAAGCAGAAAATCAGAATGGAGCTTTGCTTTCTCTCTAGTTCTACATTAATGCTCATGGCAAAACTGTTTAAACTCTCTGAAGGGCAAAGGATAGAATTAGTTATCTGGAAATCAAGGGAATTAAGTGGCCATGCTGAAAAAGGCTGCAGGTACAGAGACACTCCTTTGTCTATGGAGTTTGAAAAGGCCTCACATGTTTCCCTGGGAGAAATTGCCCCTGGTCCTGCTGCATCCTGCATTTCCCCCATAAAACTGACTCTCCAATTCAGAATGGAGCATAACTGAGAACGTAACAACCACCTCACTCAGCATCTCCAAAGCCCACATCCTGATGTGCAACCTCCACAGATTTGTGTGAAGACTTCCCAGCCATGATTTCAGGTTTAGGTCTGTAGCAACATCCAAAATGCAGCAGGTTTTCTTTGATAATGAATTTCCCAGATGGTTGTGGAACACAACTGTGAAAAGTTCCTCCTTACCTTTACTGGCAGCCTTCACTTCTCCTGATTCCAGGGCACCACTGCTTCCCTCAGCACTCACAGCTCTCACCCTGAAGTAGTAGCTCATGTCTTCTTCCACTTTGTTGGTAGTGAAGGTGGTGCAGCTCCTGGGGACTTCTCCCAAGGTCACCCACTCAGTCTTGCCCACCTGCAGCCTCTCAACCACATAGCGTTGCACTGCTTTGCCCCCATCATCCTTTGGAGGCTTCCACTGAATGGTGATGTCATTTGCAGAGCTGTCCACAATTTTGATGGGTCCTTCAGGTGGCTGTGGCTTGTCTGCAAAGATGAGCACAGAGAAACCATGAGCTGGCTCCAGGGTCTGGAGCAGACCTTCTGGCCAGCTGGGAGACTCCATTTCTGATGGAATACACACATAGTTGGGCACTTGAGTTGTCTCTTCAAAACTTCCACTCTTCTAACTTTTGATACAGGGGGTGGGGAGTGGAAGCCAGGACCTTGCTCCATGGGCTTATTGTTCTCATAAGCTCTGCACCAATTCAGCTTCCTTCTACAGAAGAACCCCATTTCTGGTGTCCCACATGGACATTTATGGTGGGGCTGAATTTGGCCTTGCTGATCTATTCTAGATCTGCATGTTGATCAGAGTCCCACCTTCCACAGTTGCCCAACACTCAAACCTCAGCTGCTGAGGCTGTGCAGAACCAAACTACATTTGTGCCACCTTGTGCTAAAGGGCAAGAGACACCATCAGCATCTTTGTTTGTACCCTGATTCAGTGGAAAATTTCATAGTTTTGTTCATCTTGAAACCCAGTAGGTCTAAATAAGGTTGTCCCCAGTGTTAATGGGTTCCCTGCCCAAGCTTTACAACAAAAGCCACGGGGGATTTTATGGGGCTCTTACCCAACACCACCACCTTTAAGTTGATCTCCAGGGCCCCACTGTCATTCTTCAGCCTGACTTTGTAAACCCCACAGTCCTTTCTCTCGCTGTTGGAGATGGAGAGCATGGTGAAGGTCTCTGTTTTGTCAACACGGATCCTTGCATCATCTGCCAGCTCCATCCTGTCCTTCAGCCACGTCGCTCGGATCGGCAGCCGCCCCTCGAAAGGGATCTTGATCTTTACACTCTGCCCAGCCTTGACCACAGTAGGAACACTGGTCAAGTTTTTGAGGTGAACTATGTCAACCTGTGGAGGATCTAAGCAGGTGATACAAGGCCATTAAAAACCACCACTCAAAGAGGATAAGGCTCACCTTGGAGGGAAGGGTTTCCCTCAGAACGTTGCTAATAATGGTTAGAACATTTGGACCTTCATCTTTAGTTGCATTCTTAGTGCTTAACACACATACAGGGACTACAGGACAATGATCACACAGATTTGGTGGTACTATAATGTCCTTTTCTCTGAAGCAGATTTCTCATTGGCAAGAAGGCCAAGGGCATCCTGGGGTGGATCAGAAGGGGGGTGGTTGGTAGGTTGAGAGAGGTTCTCCTGCCCCTCCACTCTGCTCTGGTGAGGCCACAGCTGGAATATTGGGTTCAGTGCTGGGCCCCTCAGCTCCAGAAGGACACGGAACTGCTGGAGAGAGTCCAGCACAGAGACACTGAGATGCTGGAGGGAGTGGAACATCTCCCTGGTGAGGAAAGGCTGAGGGAGCTGGGGCTCTTTAGCCTGGAGAAGAGGAGACTGAGGGGGGACCTCATGGATGTCTATAAATATATTAAGGGAGAGTGTGAGGAGGATGGAGCCAGGCTCTGCTCAGGGACAGCCAGGGATAGGACAAGGGGCAATGGGTGTGAGCTGGACCAGAGGAGGTTCCACATCAAGAGGAGAAGAAACTTCTTCCTGGTGAGGGTGCCAGACACTGGCCCAGGCTGCCCAGGGAGGTTGTGGAGTCTCCTGCTCTGGAGATGTTTAAAGCTGCCTGGACGTGTTCCTGTGTGACCTGCTCTGGGTGACCCTGCTCTGGCAGGGGGGTTGCACTGGATGATCTTTGGAGGTCCCTTCCAACCCCTGACACTGTGATTCTGTGATACACTAAACACAAGAATGAAGAATCTGCTCTGATAAAGTGTTACGTGCACGCCAAAATCTTTGAGTTAATAACAGAAGCTACTCAGGAAGGCTCCCTGCTAAATAGAAAAATGCAGCAACCTGCACAAAAACTCTCTCCCATTTACATGGTAATTCTTTAGAATAAAGTTGTCTCAATAACCAGCTACAGGTCTCTGAGAAAATGGGTGATGTGAAAAAGGATCAAGGCTGGCACATTGCACAGGCAGTTTGAACAGACTCACCTTCAATAAAAATGGAAGCTTCAGTTTTTACATCTCCACCTTCAAACCTGTATTTCCCAGCATGAATATCTTCCACCTTGTTAATAATTAGTTTGTGGACTAGACCTTTCTTTTCAAAGGTGACTCCATCCATGCTTGTTAACTACAAGGTAAAGCACAGAGACCCATTTTTAAAAAAAAGAGGGGGAAAAAGGGCAATACAAACAAACTGGACAGATAAAAATTTTGAAATGTAATTGAAAAGACTTATGAATGTCAGGAATGTTTAAATACAGTAATATTCTGGGTTCACTGATCTGGCAACGTTGTATTATCAACATACTCACCACAAAGACTTGATTCAAAGTCCAGTAAAATAAATTTTAGTAAAATCTCCAAGCTCTTTCTTTCTATTCTCAATGACAAAATGGAGAATGACCCCTCAGAACTCCAGTATCATCTGGATCCCACACCAAGTGTTGTCTTGGAACATAGAACATGATGTCTCTGCGTGACCACGAGCACTAATTTGTGAGCACTCCTCACGTTATGCCTGGAGCCTTTGAAGAGTTTTTTTCCTTGCTTTTTGCAGACTTCTCTCATTCCCCAAGGAAAAGAAGAAGAATTGCATGGCAAGGGAGACACCCACACCATCTGCCCCCATGAAAGCAAATGGAAAACACAAAGCCTCCTGTTGTCAGCCAGAATGGAAATGTCTTGGAGCAGGAAGGAGGAGAAATCTTGCTGGGTTTCTAGCAAGAATTTTATAATCAACAGGCTCCTCCAGAATCCTTCCAGGGCCATACTTGGGTGACAGTAAGACTGGCTCATGTCACCTTGACATGACACTGAGAGGCAGAGCCAGAGAGCAGAGAAAACAGCAGCTAGAGGACACCCACCTTCAATCCATCCTTGAACCAGGTTCCTACCACATCATCTTTACTGACAGTGCAGGACAGCTCAGCTGGTTCCCCTTTCAGGACTCTGAGGTTCAGTAGCTGTTTGTTGAGGTAACAACGTTGTGCTGACCATTGAGAAAAGGAAACGGTGAAAAGAGGCTCATTCAGTGTTATATCAAGAGTGAAAAAGCACATGCACAGCAGGAGAAAAGAGCTTTTAGAAATGGAGAGTGTAGTGAGGAGCAGCTTTTGTGCCACGATGCTGCAGGGCAGCTGGCACTGAAGGGCTGTGCCAGTTGGCCTGCACCCAACAGTCCTAACACCAGCCCAACGGGCAGTGGGCTCAGCACAAATCCCATTAACCATGGACAGATTTGCTATTTTAAGTCTGTGCTAATTGTCCTGGCTCCCTCTGCAACCAAGGGAAACCCCAGGCTGTGGAGACACCACCTCATCCTTCCTTCCCTGTGCACGGACCAGAGACAGGGCTGCCCAACCACCTCCCCCTCAACAGCCCCAGGTCACTGTTATAGAATGGGTTGGGTGGAAGGGACCTCAAAGCTCATCCAGTTCCACCCCCCTGCCATGGCAGGGACACCGCCCACTAGACCAGGTTGCTCAAAGCTCCATCCAACCTGGCCTTGAACACCTCCAGGGGTGGAGCATCCACAACCCCCCTGGGAAACCTGGGCCAGGGTCTCACCACCCTCACAGTGAAGAATTTCTTCCTTACATCTATTCTCTACCCCCTGTATTCCTCTTTCCCTTCCCAAGTTCTTCTCCATCAACATCCTCACCCCCTCTCCAATAACCACCCCGCCTCCTCCCCATTAACTCCAATTTTACTTCCTTATTCACATTTATGGGGTTTTTGCCTTGATAACATCTAACTTATCAGCAATCCCATTTGGTGAATATTCCCCTTTGGTTTTAAGTTTCTCATTTCCACAATTTTCACATGATCCTCCTGGTTTTAGGCAAACAGCTGCCTACACACGACTCTCTTACTTTATGCAACCCCTGATGCCACAAGAGACAGGAGCTCTTTACATTAGGCCCAATGTATATATAAACCCAACACAAGATTTGATCCCAGAACTTGGAAAACCACAGATCTTTGCACTAGATATTAGAAGGAATTGAGTGAATAAGTTTTCACTTGGAACAATATCAAAGAAACATGGTCATATCCCTTGAAACCAGATGGGAACTGGAATTCTGCAAGGAATTCTGTTTCACGTGGAGGAGCAAATCAGTGGTAGAATTAGGAACAGATCATGGTAGAACCAAATTTCTTACAAGAAAGATCTGGACGTGCTGGAAGGTGTCCAGAGAAGGGCTACGAGGATGATCAGAGGCTGGAGCACCTCTGCTACGAGGACACACTGAGAGAGTTGGGGTTGTTCAGGCTGCAGAAGAGAAGGCTCCCAGGGGACCTTCTGGTGACCTTCCAGGATCTGAAGGGAGCTACAAGAAAGCTGGGGAGGGACTTTTGAGGCTGTTGGGTAGTGGTAGGACTGGGGGGAATGGGTCAAAAGTAGAGGTGGGGAGATTGAGATGAGAGGTTAGGAAGAAATTCTTGCCCAGCAGGGTGGGGAGACACTGGCCCAGGTTGGCCAGAGAGGTGCTGGAAGCCCCATCCCTGGACATTTTTCAGGCCAGGCTGGCTGGGGCTGTGAGCAACTGATGGAGTGGGAGGTGTCCCTGCCCATGGCAGGGGGGGTGGAACTGGATGATCTTTAAGATCCCTTCCAACCCTGACAACTATGATTCCACATGTAACTACATTTGTCTGAACCATAAGATTCAATTTCTCCCCAGGATTAGGAGTGTGAGCACCAAAATGCAAAGCCCAGGCACAGAGGAGCCATCAGTTGACCACGTACCTTTCAGATCATCCAGCCTATGAAATCTTCTTTTTTCTGTACTATCCGTACCCTTGAAGAACTCATAAGGTTTATCATCAAGGTCAGGCTCTTGTTTTCTCCGGTTTATTGAGGGAGGTCCAGCATAAAAACCCAGTGACCCTTGGCCAAAACCACCTGAACTCGTCCCCAGACCAGAGCTGGCAGGGAATCTACTCCCTGCCCCTCCAAAGGCAGATTTTTTGCCATAGAGGGAGCCTGACAGCCCTAAACCTCTGCCCTCAGCCCTGGCAGCTCCTTCCTCTGGAAGTGAATCTCTCTCATCAGGTGAAACCTTGTTCCCTGCTCCTCTGAAGTCACTGGCTTTGCCCTTTCCAGCCTCACCTCCCACAGAGGGTTTGCCAGGATGAGAATCCAGCCCATAGTCACCACTTTGTCCAGCAGCACCTACCAGACCTTCTTTACCATGGGCTGAGCCACCTCCCAACCTGCCAACACCAGCCAGCCCAGCCCTGGCTCCACCGGCCCCACTGTCCTTGCCATACAGAGATCCAGCCCCCCTGCCTTCTGAGGAGAAGCCATCTCCTCCTGCCCCACCTTGGCCTCTGTCCAGCAGAGCATCCCTGCCAGGGTGAGATCCCCTCATTGCTTCACCTCCAAAAGCAAAATGAGCAGCTCCGGCCACAGCCCCACTTGGGCGACCATCCTGTCCATAGACAGAGCCAGCACCACCAAAACCAGCTACACCAGCAACACCAGCCCCAACTGGGAGTCCATCCTTGCCATAGGGAGATCCAACCCCCCCTGCACCAGCAATACCAAACCCAGCTCCAGCTACGCCAGCCCCAACTGGGAGACCATCTTTGCCATAGGGAGAACCTACTCCCCCTGCACCACCTACACCAGCTCCAGCTGGGAGACCGTCCTTGCCATAGGGAGATCCAACCCCCCCTGCACCAGCAATACCAAACCCAGCTCCAGCTACGCCAGCCCCAACTGGGAGACCATCTTTGCCATAGGGAGAACCTACTCCCCCTGCACCACCTACACCAGCTCCAGCTGGGAGACCGTCCTTGCCATAGGGAGATCCAACCCCCCCTGCACCAGCAATACCAAACCCAGCTCCAGCTACGCCAGCCCCAACTGGGAGACCATCTTTGCCATAGGGAGAACCTACTCCCCC
>VYZX01012774.1:135733-153498 GCA_013401335.1 Brachypteracias leptosomus | reverse complement strand
TAATTAAAAAAACCCCAAACCCAGGTATATATTAATGAACTAACCATCCATAGCCATGTCTTATCAGATACAGAATAGTTAATTGATTTCTTTCCTTTGATGCAAATAGGCAAACAGCTTTCCAGCAAGTAATCATTTTCTGTACAATAATTAGTCCAGAGTTGAGTTTTGGAAAGAGTTCGGTAGAGCGTAGTTAGCACTATTGAAAAATGCTTTTGAACAACCCAAGTTAAGTGTTCACTTCTCAAAGTCTGAGCACAAAGACTTTTATCGGAGTGAGTGGTAAATAATTCCAACACTGAAGTGGTGTTACAGGCTAGATTTTTTAAGGTCACTAAAGGTAACACACTCTGAACCCTGTATATGAAACACTAACTAAAGAACCCCTTGTACATGCTTTCATTCTTGTTTATCAAGGGCAGGTCCAACAGTAAGTATCACAACAGGAGCTGACTTGGACTTGAAATTCCCGAGAGTGGCCAAGAAGGAAAATGAACTGTTGTCTGTGCACGCACACACACATACACGTTTCTTGTAATCTTCCTTAAGCTTCCATCTTTATCACTGCTGGGAGACAGACTATCAGCTGGATCCATAGTACTGCAGTCAGGTCTAAAACACCACCACTAAGGTAAACCAAACAGGCTTACCTGTAACTCTGAGTATAACTTTAATCCGTAACCAACATAAATAAGAATATTTGTATTAGATAGAAGCTGCAAAATGCCACCTGGAAACTATAGATGATAATGCCTCCAGTAATGGAGGGTTACTGAATATTGCTTTAAATTTACTACCTACATTAACTTTTATTGTTTGTTTTCAAATAGATTTTCTTTAAAATATAGCTTATCTTGTATCTGGTAAGTTGAACATGGTGCTAATAGCTCTGCAGATGTGGTTACTTGGTAAATATTCACCAACTTGTTTTGACTAGTTTTAATTTGCATGATATTCCATCTCTTTGAACAGTGTTATCAAACAAATTTACATTAGTTGTTGATTAATAAGTGTATAACACCCCACTTCAATGTAATTTTTTAAATAAAGAGTTCCATGAATAATTTTTTAATGCATACCAAATACTTGCCTATAGGATCATCAATAATTAACACTCTGGTGAATCATAACACCCCTGAACAACATTCAGGCACATGAAAACATTCATGAAAAAGTATTCTTTTTAATTAACTGGCTCTACTTGAAACTCTGCAAACTTATTCTGGACTTGAAAGTCAAATTCTTATCTTAAACCAGTGTCAAGAGAAGTAACTAAATCCCACATACAGAACTCAAGAATTCTGTTAATAATGCACAAGCTCATACATGGATATTTATGTTGGTTTCACACCACAAAGAACCGTAGGAAAATGAAAAAACAATTTGGACCTGCACGCAGCCTAATCATGGAATCACAAGACTTATTTCTGCTCAAGAATCTCATTATGAGTTTAAGTATGTGAAACAGCTGGCAAAGAGCAGTTACTGGGGAGAAAGCCTGAAGGTCATACTCATGGTCTAAAGGCCAGTGTCATGACAATATCTAAGGAGAGCACCACAATGGCACACACAAATGGGAACATATCTCACAATCATTTTGTTCAGCCAAGTTCTTCCCAGTGCAAAAATGGAGATCTATTATAGCATAATTCAATGTATGTGTGTTGCGTTAAGAGCAGTAAAGTAATTTGGCAGGAACTAAACCCCCTTGCTTTCCAGCTTATCCTCAGATATCAGAGGGGCTGGGGGCGGCTAGGCTTAAATCCTGATTAGTGCCCAATTTGACGCTATGAGTCCGGTATCTTGGATTCACTTGATAGTGTGTTGTATCCCATCCAGCCACTATCTTATGGACTTACATGGCACCCAGTGAGAAACGATGCAGCTGGGTACGTGAATAGTGTAATTAATTTAAAGCAACAGAGTACAGGTTCTTTGTGGATTGCCGGTGATGAATACACTGTCTGCAAAGTGTGTATACACAAACATCAAAATTGTAAATTACCAAAGCGCTAAGTTAAAAGCAACTCTCTAGAGATTTCTAAGTTCCGAAAGAGCTCCCGAGGAGGTTCGAGTCTTACCCAAAGGCGTCCCTATGGGGGGGGGGAGAAAGGTTCAGCCCATCAACTTATCCCAGGAGTCAGAGGTCTGCAGTAGGGTCCTCCCTGACTTGTCCATGATGGTGTCTTCCCTAACAGCCCCCCTTTCTTAGGCTACTTTTATATTGTTTTTTACCTTCAAGGTGGAGCTTGAGTGACTCTAGTCATACATACTTTTGTCAGGATTGGTGGAAAATATTCTCGCTTTGGTTTAAAGGTATAAGTTACCTAAAATTCAGAGTGCACGCTTAGTAAGGAGTGGTCTCACCTTGGAGGCGGGTAGCCTTTGGGATGGAGGTGTGTTTTGGTATTATAACAACATTATAATGAGCAAAGTTCGCACAAAGGACAGCAGTTCATCAAAAGATGGCAGACTGTTGGCTCAGGGTAGCAAAAGTACAGCTTATCAGTTTTCGAAGTATCACTGAGTTCCCATCTCTGCACCATTATCACAGAGCCTGGCCGCAGAGTCTTCACTCCGCTCCACCCTCTCTGCGGTTTCCAAGGTTGCAGGTTATGTTGCTTAGGGAACCATCGTGGAAGGGATTCCATGCATACCAGCTGCACACCGCCCTGGAGGCCTCCTCAATATTATAACTTCCCTTAATGTGCAAATAAAGCTGTATTTTTAATATAAGTTTAAATTTCAAGTTACTTTCAGTGATTATCCCACAATGTGAATGCTAGTCAGGCAGAGTCTACAAAGTGCTGAATGATCAGAAGCCTAAAGAACATAAGGGATGCACAAAGACTTGCTGTTACATAGCATTAGGAGAGACAAGAAAGGACATCACAGTGTCCTAATAAGAAGCAGCAGTTTGAAATAAAGGAACCAAACCTTCCCCAGCCAACTGCTTTTGCTCATCATGAATAAGCTTAAAATTGTGTGTGATTTTTTTTTTCCTTTCAGTTGATTGCATTTGGAAATTCTTCTGGTGAATATTAAAAGAAAAAAGAAGTTTCAAGTTTCACAAGCTTAGACAGATAATATAAATCTATCTATAAAACTCCATATTTACAATTCTACAGCCAGTCAGAAGTGACACAGGCATAGTTACTCTCGGTTTGTGTAGAGAGATATCAACTCTCAAGATGGTTAGAGCTTAATTATTATTTTCCTTTAAATGAAGTAGCCCATGAGACAAAGCAGTTCTGAAGAACAGAAATCAAACCTGCAATTTCATTTGCTCACCTCTCCCAGCAGTCAGCTTTCCTGCACAGAAGGGATCAAAAAGTTTTCCAAGGTAAGCTGTAGGCAGCACAGGGTAAAATTTGCAAAGAAACTGGTTGACATTGTTTCTCACTAAAAATAGGTAAGTCTAAGCTATTAGTGATTTATATTAAGTGTACAATTACCAAAAAAAGAAACTTTGGAAGGAATAAACTCAGTACCTAAGTATTCCAGTCTCTGAAAGTGAATAAATCATTACAGAAAACAGGACACTGAGAACTATGTCTCTTCCCACCCCTTACCCCCATCTGTCTTCCAGACAAATGAATATTCAGAGATTCCCTTTGACCTAAAGTTATATTCTAGTTGCAAAACTAAACCAACAAACTATAGCGGTTTATCAAGATACTGAGAAGACCATCCTGACATATCCATTAACTCTCTAGTTTGAGGTCTGTTGTTTAGGTTTCTTGCCAGAGGAACTTGAAAAGGGAAGGAATCGGACTTCATCACTTGTGGTTTAAGTGACATTCTTAAACTGAAGTGTAGAGAAAGAAAGGAAGATAATACTACTTTCATCTATTTTGTGAAAGGCTGTGATTCCCCTGCAAATTCAGCCTTTTCTTTCAAAGCCCTTTGGGCTTTATTGAAATAATTGACCAAGCAGGAAGCAGTTTAAGCAGTTTTGTAGAACAGTCTCCTCTTACACAAGAGGTAACCTCTCCTCAGGTTTTATTCAGACACCAAGACAATTTACAGAAACCCTTGTAGAACAGTATTCTTCATACTGTTCAGTTTGCTTTCTTCTTTCCATTGCACCATAGCTACACAGGCTGCAGCCTGTGCCAGAACAAGACACTATTTTAATCAAAGAAAGATAGGAACTCAGGGAGAGATGCAGAAGTCCTTACTATGTTTAGTTCTACTGCACTAATCCCATAAGTCCCATTTCCATTTTTATTCAGCCATTCCATTAGCTTCTTGTGGGCTTATACATCAGCTCAACTTTACTCAAAAGAGTTCCGGGGTAAAAAGTTCAAGATCAACTATTCTACTCAAGCCCCTTGAGTTCCCAGTGACATTTAGGAATTGGCCATTGAGAGTGAGAGTCAGATCAGTCTATTGAATTAAAACCATTCTCTTCTGTTTTTAAGAGCCCTTGAAAATGTTATAGAATATTTTCCCCTTAGGCACACCAATCTGTATTTTACATTAAAAGCTATTTTACTGCTTCCCTGCAGCATTTTGCTACGTATGCTATGAAGTTTTAGTATTTAATTTTAAAAAAATTAACCAATTCAATTACTGGATCACCTCAGCATTGTTTAGCCTTATAATATATTCAATTCTCCAAACTATACAATGATAAGACACTCAAAAGGTGAAAGTTAATACTTTTCTATTTCCCAGAATGGTGTATTTAAGCAGCTTGTCTCAATGTACCCAAAGTTTAATAAAAGAAGTCCTCTTAACTGCAATTTTGGCTGTTAGCCCTATATTATACCTCTGTAAGCTAAAGCCAAAGGGTAATTTAGCAACTAAATCCTAGGTTGATTAATCTAAATATAAGTAAGTCTTGGTATTACTTAAACATTGCCTGACAGCATTTGTTGCTATTTCTACCTCTACCTGAGCTGTTATGCTGAGCTTTCTGTCAGCACCTCTTTGTAAAAGCAAACCAGAGGTGCTTCAGAGGGTAGTCCTTGGAAAAGAAAAAGCCATTTTAAAGGAACAACCTGGTTTTGAGAAGAAATAGGAAACAGAACTCATTGTTCTTCGTCATCATCAAGAGAAACAGATGCAGCTACACCCAAAGCCCCTAAGCCCCAAAACATATGACTGGTCATTTGCTGTTCTAAAAGAAAAGCATCAATAGACAGCAACATTACTCTAACAGTAGAAACTGTACTTGAACTATTTTACTTGTTATTTAAATCAGTACTTTATCTAGTCAGAGCAAAGGCCTATCTAGTCTGAATACCCGCCTCTTCACCTAAAGCCACTGTTGAATGCCTAGGGAAGTGCAAGGACAATGTATTTTCTCAGCTTCCTACTACTTCCAGCTCAGCAACTTTCCAACTCAGATATTTTCATGCATTTAGCATCCCTTCGTGGATTTTCCATTAACCGGTCCAGTTTCCTTTCATGCCCTGAAGTAAAACTTTTAGTTTTTACTGCATTCTGTGAGAATGAGGTCCTGCAACAAGTCAGAGAAACAGAAATGAGAATTCACAGTTTGCACCCCAGATTAGTTTCAGGCATCCCTACCATCCATGTTAAAGCTGCACTATTTGTCATTGACTTTCACCTTCCTCAGAGACATCAGAGATGAGCTGAGAGAGATGGCATATCTTTGTGCTTCTATGAGCAAACCTGGCCAAATATACCACCAAGAATGCTCAAGACATTTGTAGCACTTCAGTTTCAACAGTGACATTAAAGCAAATTTATTCCAGTTTGCAATCTGTGAGTGGAAAGTATTTTCTCAAATCTGTGTCCTTTACCCAGTGTGCAAAAACCAACCATCAAACAGAGTCTAGATATTTGTTTTATTCCAGTTCTGCAAAAAAAAGGGTGCCAGACGATAATTCACAAACCTAGCACACCCTTGGAGAAATAAGCCAGGTCTCATATACAAAATAACAATGAAGAAGAAACTACAGTAGAGTAAATGATTGGTTAGTCAATCCTCACTCCTAACTTTACATATGAAAGCAGACATTTACCATTCTCTTGATTAGTTTGGTGCAGCCAAGGTCTGATGGTCCCCCCTGCCCCAGACAAAGCCTACACAGGTCCACCTGGTTGTGACTGTTAACCCTTTTCTTTCAACAACAAATTCCACAGGAAAAAAAAATCAAAAACCAAAAACCACATAACAGAAAAATAAGAGCTTTAGAAAGGGAGTACATACCCTTGCTGCAGGAATAATGCCATGGGAGTTGAGGGGGGAAGACCATCATGCATGAAACACTGGGGTTAGAGGATTCAGAACAAGTGCATTGTTTGAATGATCACGAGTCAGGTGAGACTGAGTGGATTTACTACCAGCTGAAAGGCAAGTGTTGTGACTAGTATTTCTACAGGTGTACACTCAAATACAAAGAGAGAAGTAATATACAGCCACCTCCTCGACTCCCTGCCCATCACTCTATGTGTATTAAACAAGGTCCTGGCCTATAGCCCTTACCCCAAGTACTTTTCCAGCTTCCCAGAAGTTCATGTCAAAGAGGGAAAACAAAGCTAAAGAGCAGCACTAAAGAAAGCAAGAGTCCTTAAGCCTTTGATGGTGATTCAAGCACAGAGAGTAATGATATGAAGAAAAAAAGGATACAGGAAAAAAAAGAAGAAAGAAAAAGACCACACTCCTTTGTAACAATCTGTTTAAAGACTGATAAATTTAAAGCAGTGATAATCCTACAAGAACGAAGTCTACCTTTTAAGAATGGTTTCTTTATCTCCCTAGCTATAATAAAAAATGAAAGAAAAGAAAGAAGACAAAAATAAGCCATATTGAAGTACACACCAGGCCCTCTTTTGAGGTAACTTATGTTCATAAGAACTGTAAAGACCTAACTATTGGAAAGAGCAACATTTGCAAGGACCAGTGCTTATTGGGATTGAATCAATACAAAAAGTCCAAGTGCTTGTTACATACTCCTCATTTCCACATGCATTTTCACATTGAATTGACACACCATACCTAAACCAGCTCAAAAAGCCCATGTGAAGATGACTGGGGTAGCAGTAGATGCCTCAGATGGATTTCTTAGTCACCTCATACCCTATCACAGGTGGAGAAATTATCTTAATTTACTGCCAAACAATCCAAGTGCCTGGTAACTGGTTTAGATGTTGAGAAAATTAAGTACAGACATTTAAAGAGACACCACCATAAACACCTATCCTCCTCTTTCCTTAAACTCAATTTCTCTTGATTTTGCTATGGGTTACACTTAGTTCAGCCAGACTCCTGAGGTTGACGCAACATGTGGCAAACACATGTAAGGTGTCTTCTACTCAGTGCGGTTTAATGGATTTCCTGATGCTCTGGTCCCTCAGCAGTACAGGCTGCCATGCCCCTTTCTGACCTGGGCCATCATCCCCTCAGGGGCATCTCTGCCCTGGGGTACTGCAGTTCCCTCAGGGGCATCCTTCCTCTGGTGTGGATTCCCATTGTTGCTTCAGCAGTGTCCCCCCTCTGGCCCACCACCCCCTCATTCCGACAACTAAACAAGATTGGACTCTGATCTTGGGGATGATATTTCCCCACCAAAGATAAGCTTCATCATTCACACAATCTTCTCTTTCAACAAAGCACAACAGCTCTTTCTTTCAAGTAGGAGGCCTCCACATCCATTTTAGAGTAGTAATAATCATGAGGGGATCAAGGGCACCCTCAGTAAGTTTGTAGATGAGACCAAGTTAGGTGGGTGTGTTGATCTGCATGAAGGTAGGGAGGCTCTACAGAAGGATCTGAACAGGCTAGATCAATGGGCCAGAGCCAATGGGATGAGGTTCAAAAAGACCAAGCTCCAAGTTCTGCACTTGGGTCAAAACAACCTCATGCAACACTACAGGCTGGGGGAGGAGTAGCTGGAAAGCTACTTAGCAGAAAAGGACCTGGAGGTGTTGCTCAGCAGCTGATTGAATATAAGCTGGCAGTGTGCCCAGTTGGCTTGTACCGGAAACAGCGTGGCCAGCAGGACTAGGGCCACCAGGATCATCCCCCTGTATGCACTGGTGAAGCCACACTTTGAATACTGTGTTCAGTTTTGAGCCCCTCACTACAAGGACATTGAGGAGCTGGAGCATGTCCGAAGAAGGGCTGTAAAGCTGGTGAGGGGTTTAGAGAACAAATTCTATAAAGAGCAGCTAAGGGAACTGGGAATATTTAGCCTGGACACAAGGAGGCTCAGGGGAGACCTTCTCACCCCCTACAAGTACCTGAAAGGAGATTCTAGCAAGGTAGGGAGCAGTTTGTTCTCCCAAGTAACAAGTGATAGGACAAGAGGAAATGGCCTCAAGTTGGGCCAGGGGAAGTTTAGGTTGGACATTAGGGAAAAATTCTTCACCAAAAGGGTTGTAAAGCCCTGGAACAGGCTGCCCAGGGAAGTGGTGGAGTCACCATCCCTGAAGGTATTTAAAAAGATGTGTAGATTTGGTGCTGAGGGATATGGTTCAGTGCTGACCTGGCCATGCTGGGTTAACAGTTGGACTTAATGTTCTTAAAGGTCTCTTCCAATCAAAGCAATTCTATAATCACATACAAAAGACCAGACAAAAAGAGATTCATCTTCCACATGTTATGACAGCCATCCTGTGTTCATGTGGTAGCTTTGACCTTCATAGAGTGTCTGCATCAGCAAGAGGGAGAGATTCCTGAAGAAACTGCCAGTCCATGCTGCAGACTAAGCAACTGACTACAGCAAACCATCAAGTTATTGTTTAAAAAGATAATTAACAGGAAAGAGAAAGAAGTGATGTATTCAAGATAAGATTTGACAAAGAGAAGTAAAACATTTTCAAACAGCACTTTCAGGTATTTTCAGTCTTTTCATTGAGCTTTCTTGCTGGTAGGCACTGGGCAAGTTGAGTGAGTTTGCATTAGCCCTGCAGCTGGGGTAATTTGAGCTGGTTAGAGACTGTGGACAGCAAATATCATTTAATAAAGATGCTTCACATTTTGCTTTTTTCTCATTCCATTTGGTTAACGCTTCAGGTGTTGATTTTTTTCTTAATTCAGAGTCAGGAAAAGCCTATTACAGGCAAGCACCTAACTTTTTAAGCTATCCAGTTACCCGAAGTATTCTTTTATCTTTATAAACAAACAAGCAGAAAACCACCAACACCTCAAATCACAATCTATTCTACCTCAGTTACAGCATTCTCTTTGCTCTGTTCAATGGTCCGCTTAACAGCTTCAGGCTCCACAGTGCATGAGCCCTTCCACATCCTTGGTCCTTCATGCTCCTCCCCACATGCATGTCTTTCTGAGCTCATTTCTCCAATCCAGGCCTTCATTAAGATATGAAAGCCTGTCCCATCAATTCTTAACTGAAGAAAGGCCACTATTCATAGTACTGTATTGCTTCTGGGGACACTTCCCTCCCCCTATAGTTGACTTCTGCAACACGGCTCCCACCAGCCTCTTTTGGTGGTAGCTTGTCCTCATTGTGATCATTCTTCAATCTTCCGCATACTGCAATGGGTCTGCAGAGAAAGCAAGAAGGCAGGAGTGGTGCAGACCTGCATCACTTATTGCATTTTCTGCTCAAGCTTTGCTTTTTAGTGTGGTTTGTTTGGGTTTTATATCATCTCTTCACCTCATGTTATTTCCCCCCCTTCTGCTCCCCTCTCCCATTAACTGAAATAGTCTCAGGTATTTTATTCCCTTACTGACAGGACTTGGCTCCCCAGTTTGTCTGTGTACTTCAATTACCTTGGAGGGCTACCATGCACCTGCCTTACCATGGAAGAGAAACAGGTCTTTATGTCCCTGGAAAGCTGCAGGAATTACTGCAGAGAGATTCATTTGTTTTCTTATATAGATTTTTGTTCAAAACCTCTTCCTTCCCCTCTCCTTTCCCTACATGCTATTCCACATGCTGTCCAGTTCTATTTTAGTTAGTATCTGTAAAGTATCTTCTTTAGTGTATTGCCTTCTCAACAGGAAGTTATAACACAACAATTTTTCAGTCACAGGGCAACAATAACCAGAAAGACTAATCTAAACCTCTTTACATTAACATGTTGATGGAGAATGCCTACATGGATATTTCTGCACTTCCAGAAAATTCAATTTACAAAAGATCAAGAGCTGAGAACACAGGTCTCAGAAGTCATTCTGTTATTCTATCATCACAACAACTCCTATCACAATTTTTTTCCTTTGGTTTCTTCCATCGCATTAAGCCTTATGGGAAGGGGCATAGTCCAAGTATAAATAAAAACTCCCAAACCCTCTTATATTGAATTCCTGCATCACATGTGGCCTTCAGGCACACAGAGTAAGTAAACCAGGATATTCACCAGGAGGGGCTCCTCTACAGTAAAAGAAGCCAGGCAATATTACATACTGTGTTGCTCTCTCTATTCTTGTGCAGGCCAACACCACTCAGCAACATCCCCTCAGCATACTTTCACCTTTTATATATTTTTCTTCTTTTTACTCTTCTCCATCTCAAATCAGCCACCACAAAAACCAAGGGAGAACACACCACCAAGAGAGGTCAGCAAGCCGCCTCTGATAGACTCTCTCTTCAAATTGATCAGCTCCTGGTTGATATAGTCCTGGCCTCACTCGTCACCCCAGCCATGATCACCTGGGGGCAGGCAGGGCCTCACACAGGTGGGCCAGGTTCTGCCTCTGGGGCCTGAAACCATTTAGGGAACAAAACACACTGCTGGGTTGTGACTCATCCATAGGTCAATTCTGACCAGAGACACACAGCCCAGGCCCCAGCACTTTACATATCCCCAGACAAATAAACTAAAGGCATTACACTATTGATCTCAACTACAAATATTTTCAGAGAAGAAATGACACTTATCAAGTATGGTCATGCATTAAATAGATTTTATGTCTGGTTATCTATTACTTATAAAGCTATTTGAAATGGAATCTACCTTCAGTTTTCTTTCTCAGTTCCCTACTCTCCCTAAGATAAAGGTTCATGGGATTTAAGGTAGAGCAACCTAGAAGCTGTTCTGAAGTGGAGACTGGAACCATTCACTCAACTGAGGTTTTAAAGGAGCAAGGAAATGGGAGCACAGAAGCAGTTTTAGAACAGCTGCAGGACAACACCTCTGAATAGACCAGGTCACATGTTTTCCTCCCACCTCATCCCTCATGAAGTTATTGGTTACAAAGCTCAGTCCAAATCTTAGAAGAAGGTATTACCATTAAGATGATGTTCTTGAAGTTTTGCTCTTCTATCAGAACATCATTCATCATCATTCAAATCCAGGAAGAAAAAAAAAAGCAGATTATTAAAACCACTCATATTGGTCACTGTCCCTTTTCTTGCTTCCTGTGAAGGTCCCTGCAATGGTTGAGGCAGGCAAGACTAGGCAGACAACAACTGATAGTAAGATGGGAGAAAAAGGAGGCTGTCTTGCAGACAGAACACCTGAGTTCATTTTTTCCCACAAGAGTGCCTGTTTGTACTTTGGCAAGTCAACATATGCTTTGATTCCTCAGCTGAAGGAGAGTGATTATACTGCATCACTAAACCACAACAAGGCCAGAGAATTGAAGATCGTGAACTCCTCATATGTTTGTGGAAAGCATTTAAGAATCTTATACAGAGTAATTTCATGCATATACATTGTCTTATCCTTCCAATCAGCCAACAAGTCTTTGATACCTCTTCCCCTCCATGGACTGGAGGCAACAGGTCAGAGCTGGCTGTGCTGATCAGGTAGTGACCTGCCTTTCCTTGGTGTGTCCACACCCAGGCAATGACCAAGAGAAGCTGCCTGACTGCAACATCTCCATCATCCAACTGCAACAGAAATCCAATTATACTTTATCTGTCTTGGTTTTAACACTCACAGATACTGCATGCTGCATTTCTTTATTACATTTATTAGCTGAACTCTTAGGAAATAACTTGCATGTTCCAGGTACCAGCCAATACCAAAGACCAAGCTCTTTTCACCAAGATACATTTGCACTATTATTTGTAGTTTATCCAGTTAGTCACCTGCCTTTTCCATTCCTCCCCTTCAGAGAACTCCCTGGACATAGGGCTACATTCCCTCCTATGAGACCACATCTTTACACAAATGTAAATTCAGTCATGGGACTTTGCACTAAAGACTTCTTAACCTGGCTACAGTATGATACTTGGAACTGAGAAGAAACAACTGCACACATGAGCCTTGCTCCATGTTCTGTTCAGTACAGGAGATCTGCTTAAACAAAATGCAGTGCTATACAGAGATCCCAGCTCTAGTTCCAGTGTGAGTCAGTTCTCAGACCATGACAAAACAGCCTCTGTCAGGTCCCTCAGCTGCCTAATGTCTATACAAGCTTGCTCTACACAAGCTGGTTCTCAGTATCTCACAGACCTATGCCAATGTGGCTTCCTTAGCACTGTTTGATCAGTATGATAAACCATGGCCACAAGGTTTTAAAAAGTCTAGAAGCAAGATTAGTGCTGAAAACTGTGGTGTCCTTTGGATCAAGTTAGTCACTGAAAGCAGTTTTCCAGAGATCATAGCTTGAATGGTGAAGTCTCATGCCCTGGTTTTTTTTATATCCAAAGCTGACTGGGTCAGCCCAAGAGCCTCCTTGGTTTCCAGTTTAAGTCATGCTACACAGTGGAAATGCTGAGCACCAGGCACCACACAGGGATAATACTATCAGCAGCATGCACAAGAGTCAGGGTTATGATGTTGTTCTACTATAGATCCAACAGAGTGAAAAACAGCTTTTGTAGAAAGTCAACAGCAATTAATTCTGGGAAAAATACAGAGTATGTTATGTTGCTTAAATGAGTCAAGTAGCTTCTTTTGGGCTGCATTTCACTTTCATCAGCTGCTGCTAATTTGCACCTCTGACTGTCCTCCAAGCTCTCTACTTACAATGAAATAACAATAGAGTATGATTGTATTTATTTTATATTAGACAAGATTCTCAGTTCTGGATTCTTTCAGATACTGCTTCCCTTTCCACAAGGCTTTGGCCCTGTTAAAAGCAAGTAATATAATGATAGCACATGATATTACTGATAATGCAACTTTTAATTAGGTTGTTGTGCTCATCAGCACAATCATCTCAAACCTACTGTGCTGAAACACACAAATACCCTCCACAATGACTTATCTAACTTCCTTAAGAAGGGTTTTATTATTTTTTACATGTTCTCTAATGAAAATCTTACCTTGAAGTAAAAAAAATAAAAGGTTAGAAAAAGGAAGCATGATTCAGAAACCAAGAGATCCACAGAGCCTCTTGCAGGTCCTACAAGAACTAGTAACTGTTCTTCTTCCTGTACATGGTATATCACTTTCATGCAATGCATCTGCTTGAGCAGGGCTCAGAGAGAAGAATATTCGGAATAATTCCTATAAGGAGCCAGAAGAGTTAGGTTACGACTGAAACAGAAGAGGGGCACCTTTCAAGGTGTCAACCATTATAAGAAGCAAACACTAGAACTTCCCCCAAGACTCAATTAAGCCATCAAGGTTTTTGAATCTGCAGTAACCTGTTGTTCAGTAGCTACATTTACATTCATCAGAAATCGTGCAGAGCAATGTCTGTCTCCACTGGACAGGCTGAGACGAGCACAGTTTCACACATTTCCTGTGAACTATCTATTTGCTTTTTTGCACTTCTTCTGTATCGCAGATTTGCAGTAAAAACCACTTCTCCTCTCCATCTGCATGATACCACATGCAACTCCAGACCAGCTGTAGCAGAAATCAGTGGACAGCAGAAAGGAAAGAAATAACATCATCCCAGTGACAGAGCTCTGCCTGTTTCAGGAATGGCCCTTCTCACAGCAGCACTTTTTCATTGCAGAGAGCCTCACAGAGGACATTGAAACATCTGCAAACTGGGGAAATAATCCCCCAAAACAGCCTCATTTTTGTTTCAGAGGGACTGTTCTGTTCCATATCCTTTACTATCTTTAGAACAAAAAAATCCCAACAAAAGCCACAGAAACCCCAAAACAAACAAAAAAAGAAAATAGTGTTAAGTACACAGGAGCATCACCCTCTTGAACTCCAGAACAGAGCCTTGGCAAAAACTGTAAAAACTAGAGTGATCTTATTCCCGTGAGACACCACTACAGACACTTCACTCTGAGCTTGGCAGATTTTCCCTTCCTCCTCTCCTCCAGATTCTCAACTTAAACCATTTTCTTGACCTTTTTCATATTGGGGAAAAAAAAAAATAAATTAAAAAACCTCTCTATTGCTTTTTCGTTAAGTGAACAGTGTTTCACTCAGAAATGGGTGGGAGTAGTGAGTGGGTATTTTGGGTAATTTTGGTTGGTTGCAAGGGGTGCAGGAGGTGGTTTTGAGTTTGATTCGTGTTCTGCTTTCAGGGTTGTTTCTTTCTTCTCTCTCTCTTTTTTAGGGTTGCTGTTGTCTCACAAAGAAGATCTAACGATAGAAATCTCTCATCTTGGCTATGGCTCTTGGTAGCAATGGAATCTATTAGTCACACAGAGCTGAATACTTCAGATAGCTTTCAGCACATAATACTGGGATTTGCTCTTTAAAAGGCAGACTTTTTATGGAAGGTATTAAGGGGGTTTTTTTCCCAGGGCTTGTGACACATTGTTCTAGAGAGCACTGAAGTTCCATGCTGGAGTTGCTTTCAGCAGCACCAAGTTAGTCATGTCAGACAATTCCACATTCCTTAGGATACACAGAACAAATACAGATATTTGTTACTTCTGCAGGGGTTCTGAGAAGCACCATGGTGAATTCCCAATGTTCCCAGGAGACACAGTCATTGGGGGTAGAAAAAAAAAAGCAAAGAAGCAAAGAAGGGAAAGTCTTTTCTACTTGTTTCAGCGGGTTTGGATGAGTCTCCATTACACCAGGCCTGCAGAGAGGAACCTTCACAAAAGTTAGACTAATAAAATTCTGTCACACTGTATACAGCAACTTGAACACACTGAGCCAGATCTGTGAAAGGCAACAATACCTTCACTCTTCCATTCCTGACATCTCCAGCATAGCAATACTTAAAACTATTTTTATTGCAGGTCTTTATCTATAAGAAAAAAAATCTGCTAACAGTTCAAAAGCCACAGTTTTCTTAGCCTCCTTTTCTTGCATAGTCAAGAAATAATAGCTGCAGACCCTTAACCTTATAAAAGCTAAACTTTACTCATATGGTAGTCAATAACTTTGAAGTCAGTAGCTCTATTCATGTAAGTAATTCTAAGTACGTGCTCAAGTGCTTATATGCTCAAAGTCTAAATTAAGACAAAGTACTTTGGCACTGAACATAAGGTCTCAACTAAACTGCAGTAGAGTGTAACTAATCATTTGTTCTACATCTGCCATGAGAGAGAAAGGGGAGTTGAAGCATGTTCTGTTACTCTGATCTTAACTTCTTGTTCTTTATCCTTGAAAACCTAAGTAATGCAGAGCAATAGTCTGCAGCGTAACAAAGAGCAGCAACCTGCAGATGCAATGGGCTAAACTACTCAAAGTCACACAATCCTATAAACAGATTTAAAGGGAAGTAGGAGGGGTGCTTCAAAATACACATATAAAGCACCTGCACCATAAACCACCATCTTGGTGTGGTACTACCCAGATGTTCATGTGATCAGAAAAGGGTTGTGGGCAAAAGAAAAAGAGAGGAAAACAAACCAAAAAAAAGTGTAGAACAATGAGGTTTTAAATGCCAACAAATTTAGAAAAAAGTAAAAGATAATGACATTGCATTGTAAATGGTAGAGTGCTTAGACATTTTCTCCTATGAGTGCTGAATAATCAAATATGCAGGCTGTAAGTTTTTGCTATCCTTACTTTGTCTGCTGAAACATTTCTTTCAAGATCTGCTACTTAGAAGCCACTGAAGTGGTGTATCTGGCTAAGTAAATGCAGGATTGAATCCTATCATATATTGCACAATGCAAAGTGCACCTACATTCGTGAGATGCATCAGAGGAGATAAAGTTACACCCCTGTTTTACTTAGCTGCTTGTGAAAACTCAGCCTCTTATACTCCTTAGGCAGATACATAAGTAGGCCAGTTGCTGCAAGGACTGGGAAACCATTTGTATCCCTACAAGTAGGATATTCCAGGAATAGCCCAAACTTCTTCTAGGTCAGCTTTGCTAGATAAAGTGAACTGCACTCCAGAAGGACTCTGCAGCTTCAACTGCCTGAAAGACAACAGCTCCTCTTTGAAACCTGCTTCTTCCTGCTCCAACATCCCAATTACTCAGGGGACTAGGGTGTGCACAGCCCAGCTACACAACTACCCAAGCTGGGATGTAGAGGACCCAAACCCAAGATCTGGATGTATAGCCAGTCCCAAGAACCTTACCACCCCAATGCTCTCCTGTCTCTCCCTTTCCAGATGCTGTACTGTAAAAGGGAATATATTTTAACTAACCGAGGGTGGAATAGTAGTGATTCCTGTTTCAGAAGGGATGTTCCTACTGTGTCTAGCAATGGCTCTGGGTCTAGCTATGGTAAACACCATCCAAGTTGTCCAGAACTAGAAGCAGTGCTACTTTAGCATTTTACTATTGGCATTCTATAGCTGTATGTATAACTATATCACTAACAAAGCATACTTCATAATTGCCCAGATAAGACATTCACTAGCCTTTTTCCTAGCAAATCCTGAGGTTGTCTACATCAACATAAGAACTGGTAGAGGTATGATACTCTCATGTTCACACCAGGATTCCCCTCTCCTCCTACAACTACTTTAAATATGATTCTTCACTCTTTCACTGATAAAGACTCTATCTCGTTACATTTTCCAATTAAATAGGCTGTGCACCTATCCTTTCTCCCTAGTACCATAATCCAGGTATGCCTTTGCCCATACACAATAGAGGGGAAAAGAATAGAGGAGATTCACTCTCCCTTGATCACCAACACAGACCGATGCACATTTAACACACAGTTCCTTAGATGGGGGAGAAGCACCAGGAATCACATGGGAACTGCCTCAGCAGCCAGGACCTAAAGCACTGTGATGTGAGTCATCACAGTCAAAAGAGCTAATCAGGTTAGCAGATTTTATGCTGAATACATTTCATATAACTTTTAAGTTTCTCTTCTAAAACTTCAGTTCCCTAGAGAATGATCATTTAAGTAGTTGAGAGATGTGATTAAAAACATGAAATAGTTGACATATGATAAAACTCAAACATTAATATTCAAGGGAAAAAAAAAGTATTTCTTAAATCATACTCAAAGCTTCTCTTATAATGTCTTGGGATCATGATTTTATTTCACTTATTTCAGTTTTGCTGTTTCCCCCCTTCACCTCAATAATTAAAAGCTACTAGGCATTAAAAAGAGTTAAATGCAAAAAGACAAGCACCAAACACAGGTACAATGGTTTACCGATGTGTCTTCCACATCATATACCAACACATTCAACAATCCCCATAACATCCAGATAAAACACTGCTGAGGCTGAGTTTCCTTAACCTCAGAAACCCACAATATGAGGATCTGAGTTTACTCTTGAAATAATGAAAGAAAAACATTAAATTGAATTTTTTACAGATACCCTGATAAAACTTTGTCTGTTGTAAGCTAAGGTACCAAAACCTCATCAGAAAGACTTCCAGCTTCTTTATATGATTTTAATCCATATTAATCACAAACCTCAGATCAAATTCCATAATAAAATAATTGTTACATACAGTGTCCTTACCTTAATAAAGCTAAAGTAAAACATAGAATCGTCAGGGTTGGAAGGGACCTTAAAGATCATCTAGTTCCAACTCCCCCTGCCATGGGCAGGGACACCTCCCTCTAGATCAGGTTGC
>VYZX01012774.1:61630-130160 GCA_013401335.1 Brachypteracias leptosomus | reverse complement strand
GAAATATAGTATGTTGGGAAGTGTCCTTTTGAATTGGAGCCTTTATAGTTCATCCACTAAGGACGGCTGATGTACCAGAGAACATGCTGAGTTAACAGTGGATACTTTGTAGATCATGTATTTCCTATTTTCTTTTTTAATCTAATAAGATTGTTGCCTTACATGCTTTTGCACTTCTGCATTTTACAAGGAATTTGCTGCCCTCTATTGATCGGTTGCGTTAAACGTAACACGTGAAATAACCAGTCTTCAAGAACTTTTCTAAGGATATGTGTGGGTGTTTGGATATTTATTTCTTAAGCTTTGAACCTTTATAGTGAGCTCATGACATGTGTGTCTTGTATTTCAATAACACTGGCTAAAGAGGATGCAGCTATCACTGTATATTGTGAGAAGCCTGGAACTGTGCACTCCCTATTATTTGTTATCTTCTCTTTATAGAAAGCAATAAAATGGATGCATGCATTTGGGAATTATGTATAATGTTATTCATTATGTTTGTAACATTACATATAACAGTGCTCTGCTCGTGCAGTGGCTTATTCAAAACAGATGGCAAAGAACATTCTTTTGAACTAATGCTGCTGCAGTTTTGTCATATTGAAGAACATGAGTGAATGCCCTCACCACTGGACTTTGCTTTTTATGAGCTGGGAAGAAAAATCATACAACTAAAAATAATTATTTAATTCATTAAAGAATTAATTCACTGCTTTTTAGCAATGACTTAAGTATGTAATACACATACTGCCTCTAGAAGCCAGAAAACCTTCTGCTGACATCTCAGAAAGAACAAACTAGAAGCCTAAGGCAACTTTATCATTGTCAAAGCAGGAAGAGACTCGCTTTCCTCACCCTTTCTATGAGTGTCACCAATCTGTCTTGAAAAATAAATAGGACTTGTTGTTTATAACATTGAATTGCAAAGTATTGTTTGGCAAAAAAATTCCTCTAGTTAAAGTTTCTGTCAAAGCAAGAACATATCCTGGCATGCTAAAGACACGAACAATTAGCAAGGCCTGCATTTAACAGATGGATTCAATATTTCTGTAACTGCTGCTGGAAAACACAGAGACATTACTGAGATTGCAGCATGTATAAGCTTAGTGAAAAGAGTAGTGGTTAAAGAACCGTCTTTTTGTTTTCTACAACAGCTCCTGAAATCCAGGAAGAGCTTCCTTAAATATCTACCCATAGCTGTTCATGTCTTAAGCCAAAGGTTTTGCTGCTGTTTCACAGTTAACACTCTGAAACCTTGAATCCTGTGAAATTGTGACTGACAGTATTACATCTCTGCCCAAGGGAACGAGCAGAGTTCCAGCAGCAGGTTCTGCACTCACATGAAGATCCTGAAGTTTCTGTCTGGCACAAGTCAGTTCTTGAGCAGAGTCTGAGCAGGTCTGGATGATGAAATCTGATGCTAGTTTTAATGACAAGGTGAAAATAACTGTTTTATGATATTACTATATGCTTATCTTTGTGCATCCCTTAACATGAGGTTTCAGTGATGTTGGTGTTGCCAGTTTGATAGCCGTAACACGGGATTAGGCATTCAGTCCTCATTTGCAGCTTATCTGCATTTTATCTTCTTAGAGACAGGGCTCTAATGCAAAGATTGGAAATCCATGTAACTGTTACTGTTGATTTCAACATTCAGTAACCTCTCCTCAGATACCTTCTGCAATGATTTAACAGACCATGCTTAAGGAAAAAATAGGTATCGGCAAAGTTTGTGCTGCTGCTACCAACAGGGTTGTGTATCCAGCTTCTCCTTAAGGAAGAAAAACAGAATCATCCATAGAGCCATGTCTGTAAACTTGAAAAATACTGAGTTTTCTGGCTTACTGTGCAATTTACTTACTGGATGGTATGTATAATCCTTAAATAATCTCTTGGACTCTAGAATTTATGAAATCTATATAGCTGATCTGTAATTAAATGGAAATGTTCCTGTCTGGGCAGATAAAACTTACTTTTTTAATTGCTCAGAAGGAATTAATTTGATTCCTTTAAAAGCAAAAGTCTTTTCACCTACTTAATTGCTTTTTTTGCTGAAGTCTTTAAATAGGTGTCATTGAAATCTTTCCCACTCACAAGCCTGTAATTCTGCAGAGAGAAAAAGACTAGAAATTACTGGGGTCTAACATATTACAAATTGATTTCCAAACACAAGAGGAAAACCAAAGTACCAAAGTATAGAAAATCGAGAAATCTAAATTGAGTTTTAAACCAAATGCTCTGTCTGCTATCTAAGGCCATACTTTCCTGTGGTAACAAGAAACTCTGAAAATTGTGGTTTGTCTGATGTCAAGTTCATGTGCCTGGGTCCAGTATTAATCAGTGCTGCTGAAAGCAACAATAATTCAGAGGATTTCCACAAAATGCATCCCACAAAGCACCTCTGGGCACAGCTCCTTCAGCTCTTCTTTCTCTGCACTCCACAAGCATCCATATGCAGTTCCATGGAGGACTTTCTGTGGATGTCTGGGTGAGACCATGCTGGACACCAAGGGCTCTTTGCTTAACTGCAGAAAACAATTCCTTCAGTCTATGGTCACTACTTCTTAGAAATAGTCCCATGTGTGGGTGTCACTGGCCCTGTGCTGGTCTGGATGGTGCAATATATGTTACAGCTACTGGAGAATCACTATCTGATATCTAATCAGAGACTGCTTTGTCACTACTCTGTATTAATCCCTTGTATCTCTTTTACTGGAGATCACTAGTTACTCTCCCTCTGGATAACCATATTTTTTGTGTTACCTCCTCGGTTTAAGAGCAGATTGTCATTCCCTGGCCCCTTGTGAAGATGTTTGTGGCAGTACAGGGACTAGGAACTCCAGCTTACAGATTCTGGATTTTTATTTTGCATGAGGACAATAACTTCTTTGTCATGCTAAACTGAGTGTATTCCAAGCCATCTGCCATTCTGAAAGTGTCATCTGTAAAATTAATTGAATATATGAAAACTCGCCTCTTACTGCTTTTATTTATCTTCTTAATCATTTCTCGCTTCTTCTTCTGCTGCATGCTCTGATGATTAAAATTTCAGTTGTGTTATAAGTGTGCCCTTGAGAACAGTCTCAGTTCACCGTTTCCATGTAAAACCAGTCTTAAATGCTTAAGTTAGTCCTGAATATTTTAAGCATAAGTAAAAACTATGAGATGGGTTTTTTTATGTCAGCTTCCTGTGCTTCATGTTTCTTCTTGTGTGCAAAGCAAAAGCAGAAAACTGTAAGAAGGACCCAGAAGCAGCCAGAACTTGTTTAATAAATACCCAACCTGTGGATGTTTGTTTGTGTAGCCTGACCTTCTTGGGGCTTTGGCCCTAGAGACCTACTTATCAAATTAGGAAACAGGCATATATTTCAGCTGGTAGAGAGTACACACTGTGCTTCTCAGTGTTTGCTTCCACCTCAGCCAAGACCCTTTTTGGCCATGTGTGGTTTAAAATCATTGATCTGAATTTAAGCTGTGAATGAACAGAATGGCAGAAATTATTAAGAAGTAGCAAATAGCAATGCATTATCCTCAATGAGGCAAGCATTTAACCTTAGAAAACAATAGAAAAGTGTGTATCTATATACAAGCACTACCTAAATTAATAGAGGAAAAGGTAGTGCATGATACAGTGAAAATCTTGGAGACCTTATGTGTTGGTCCAATATTCCTGTACTGTTCTAAATACAAATTTCAGGTCTGTGACTGAGCCAAAATTGGGGCAAATCAGAACTAGGACAATTAGCCCAAGGACTGGATTGCATAGAGGTGCAAAGAGATCAGGAAATCCAAAAAAGCAGCCATAAGGAACACAGCTCTACTCCTCTCCATCCTTGGCCACAGAAACATATTCATGTGCTAAAATATTGACTTCAAAGGAAGGTGCAACATCTAATGTTGGTCTGTTTCACCAGGTTCTAATTTTGCTTGGAATGGCTTTTCACATGTTGTACAAGTAAGTCAGAGAGGAAAGACAAGAAAATGTGTACAAGAAATTGTATTCATCATACTGTTACTGGAGGAGCATAGTAATAATAAGAAGAATTTTATTAAAAAAGTAGGTCACAGTTTTACATACTTTTGACAATAACATTTTTATGAGGTTCTATTAACACAAGTCTTTTTCTGATGGTTCATTTACAGAAGCAAGTAGGGTGTTAAAACCTGACTGAACTTACCCCATCACATTTCTACAGCTGCTGCAGAAGATACCCAGCACCTTTTGCATTTCTAATGAGCAACTGCCTGCCTGATTGATTAAGGTCCTTATAGTCTCCATCGATAAATTAGTTAAGCTGAATCAGCTTGGGCTCTGGAGCCCTTCTTGAAAATGAACTCTCATTAAGAACAAATACTCAGTAAATTGTAAGTATAGTGCAAGCAACCAGAAAGTGTACTAGCTAAACTCTAGAGATGGGCTCAGGCTAGGAACACAGGTAGAAGTAAATGTCCACCTCCTTGTCATCCAGGGTAACAAGTGTAAGGAGATGTGATGTGAAAATTGCCACTGTGGAATATATTTAATGTGTCTGCTGTTATATTTATGTGATGAAAAGAGTTGACTACTGCACTAAAAGTTTTGGATGTAAGTTACTAAATGTATGTTATCTCCCACCATTTGAATCCTAATATACTGTATATAAGCAAATTGTTTCCAAAAAAATTGCTTAATAATTCAATTTGCTTTGCTTTAATGGTAGAACAGGAAGTCCTATGGATAAGAGAGTAGTAGATGTGATATCTCTTGACAGTAGTGAACTTCAGTGGAAGAAGACTTTTTTCTAAACAAGCAAAGGAAACTTTTACCTTGATAGAACTTAGTGGGTTGACATAAAACTTGTCAGTACAAATATTCAAGTACCTCTCCACAGTTTAGTATCAAAATGTAAACGATACATTACATCTCCTGTTCTGTTCACTAAGTCTATGTATTGCAGACAGCACAAAATTTGCAGCTCTTCTTCAGAAAGCTGGAGGATGGGGTTAGAATTCAGTGTGATCCCAGCAAAGCAGGGAGAGACAGCAGTGGGTGGGTGACACTGCTGGAAAAGAATATGTAGGATGATGATGCAACACAGCAAATCTGAGTTAGCAACATCCTGCTGCATCAACCATATGTCAAGGTGTATAAACAATCTAGCCTGAAATATAGGGAGCACTCTTCTCTGTTCTATGCCAGAATACTCTTTCTGGGGTTATATGTTGAATGTGATCTATCTAAAAACAGTCTTGGTGAAAACAGTAGGAATTCACTCAGAAGCATGAAAACAGACTCAGAAAGGCTGGAGGAGCTGAGGTTAACCTGAAGGAAAGAAAGCTGAGAGGAGGGAAGAGACACACACACAGAGTCAAATACAGAAAATCCTGTTGAAGGAAACAAAGGGAATTATCTGTTTTCCACCTCTGTGGCTGACAGGACAAGCAATGGGTCAAAATCAAAACAAGAATTTATGAGTGATCTCTATTATTTAAGATGACCTTATGCAAAACTGAAATCATCTTATAACCCCAAATTCTCTCTCAATAAATGAGTAGCGATCATCCAGAACTTGCTTCCAAATGCAATGTGTTTCACTTTTAATAACAGCGATTGCTCTATCACTCACTGGAGTGCTGAATCCTGTCTGGTCTGCTCTACAAGACCCCTCTTTAAATGCAGCAATGAGGTACAAACTGTGCAGAACTGGACTATATTACTTCAACTGTAATTCTTCTTTTGCCCAGGGCTCATCTTGTCTCATCACTTTTTCCTCCTCTTTTATCTCTTGCCTAAAAATAATACCATTTACTACTCATACACTTGTCAAGAAATTAAAAAACATTGTCCTCACACTTTGATTATAGACTGGGTGAAGCTGCTGTTAATAAATGCATTTTGAAGAGCTGGGGGCAGAGGCAGAAGAAATACAAGGATATAAATCTAACTAAGAGACAGCCTTGCAGAAGAGCAGGAGCAAAACTTGCTCATGGTTAGAGAACCCCAGAGACATCTCTACTGATGCATATTTAACTGCTGGAGAGAGACATTGATGCTGGTTGTTTGAAAGCAGTGCTACTTGCCAGTCTGAAATTCCCTATTTACTTTTTATCTAGGGTCATGTAACAATCAGAACTTGCTCTGAGCATTTAAATTGTGCTGAGAAGGCTCAGAGTGATTCCATTTCAGCAGTTTGCAAGTTGTACAAGAGCTAATAATGACGGATGAGTTTAATGGTCTACTGTTCTTCTTTACAGCAATTTATTTGGGATAGTGCAAGAACCAGTAAATCTTGAGAATTGTTCTCCTTCAGACATCAATTAGGTTAAGGATCATTGCTGAACCGGGCATATAGAACATTCCTATTATTCTTTCAGAGTTCAAAATCAAACAGCAGTTCCTGAATCTCTTCAAAGAGCTCAGTTAGGTCTATATATTAAGACCATGCTTCCTTTTTGTTTCCTGGACATATGTGGGTTTTGCAAATGTTCTAGAAGAAAATGGCTTTGAATCTCAGCTGGTGTTATCAGCTCTTGAGGACTATATTCTCACTATTCAAATGGAGCTGCTTCCTATAAAAACATAAAATAATCTGAAATAGCTGTTATGTTCACTATTAGTTTTAGCAAAGTCTAGCTGAAACAAAAGGTTCTTACTTCAAGGAGAAATAAGATGTTCTGAAATGTTTCTTTCATCCCATCTGAAAATGTAAAGTCAATACTATTTAACAAATCATAATTTATTTTTTTTAAAAAGAAAATATCCTCACTGTTTCCCATTTAGTGCTGCAACATTTAGAAATTATATGATGTATAGGGGTTTTTGGGGGGGGGGGGGTCAAACTTGGATGAAAATTATTCACTCTCAGTCACTAATTTCAGTCAGAACAACATTTCCCAAGAGAACCTAATCTATCAGAAAACTTAGAGTCAGTTTAGTTGGCCCTTGAAGAGATTGCCCCACTACTTCATTTTCTTCCCTCTCATTTTATCTCTTTTACCTATCTCTGATTCTTGTCTTATATACTATGATTGTAGCAAGGATAGGGCAATAGAGATGCTCCCTTGAGGAGGATGCCAAATAAAGGGGCATTATGTCTAAGCTCAATACTGTTGATGCATCTTGGATGGCAGCAGATGCAGTGCAATAAACAAGAGGAGCTCTTGGGAAGATGGGCTCCAAGATCAATCTCTTACTTGGACTCTGTGCTGTAGGCCAGTCTTTCATTAGGAAAAAATTCTTTACTGAGAGAGCAGTTAGGCATCAGAACAAGCTGTCCAGGGAAGTGGTGGAGTCACCATCTCTGAAGATGTTCAAAAAATGAGTAGATGTAGCACTGCAGGACATGGTCTAGTGGTCAGGGAGGTGTTGGGTGGAAGGCTGGACTTGATGATCCTAGAGGTCTTTTCCAATCTTAATGATTCTGTGATTCACTGATGGCAGGGTACCTCCCATGCCCTAGTCTGTGGCTGGGCCTTGCAGGTACTGCTTCTCTTTTAATTGTAAGAACATCCACAAGAAGAGGTAAGGATGTTATTTCCACAATGTAACTTAGGAGGAGAAAAGGTTCTCAGATGGAACAGCAAATATAAATTACATGGGCTCTGCTTTTATCCATAGTAAAATAGAAAGGAAGGGCTTTAGTGCAAGCCGCTTGACCTGATAAAGCCCCTCTATTCCTGCTTATCACAGCATTGCACTTGAGTCACTGCCCAGGACTGTCAGAGGCAGAAGAGGTGCTTGGAAGTATCAGCAGGGTAATTGTAAGTGAAGCAGACATCTCTCCTGTGATTAGATGGTCTGTTCCCCCTCCTCTTTCTCCTTTCCCTACCTCCCTCCTCTTAGAGCTCCTATAGCTTTTGTAGAAGATTTATAAAGCTTCTCAGTGAGAAATGTTTGGTTTTAGCTGCAAGTTTGAAGTCCTCAATTTATTCTTCACTTGTTTTTCTACAGATCAAATTATTCTTCAGTAAGACAAATTTTGATCATCCGGAGGTTTTACCACTTGGTTGCGAGTGGAGGGAGCCACACTGTCTTAAACCCTCTGCATATTGCTTCATCTTCCCAGTTTGAGTTTCATTGACATTATCAACCTTCAAATTACAGCCCATGGTGTGAAATCTCACATGGGAACTGCAATTTTGAGACAGACGTTGTGGCCAGAACGGGGTGGAAAAGTGCTGCGACAGCTTCTCGAAGTTTGGGAAGGAGTGCTCACAAATATTTGACAGAAGCATATAGGATTGTATGTTTTTCCAGTGTGTTTGGTAACTTGGGGAAGGTTGCGAGCTCGCCGCTAGATGTCATTGGTGCTGCAGGACAGGGGAGAGATGGGGCTGCGGGATTTCCCGCGCAGATTAATCACCCTGGAAACCCCCGGAGCTGGTGGAGACCGTCTGAAATCTGGGAATGCAAACGTTTCTGGTCCTCTTCACTCCCAAAACCTGCATCTGAGAGATTAGGTGGAAACCACGATGAGGTCACGAAAACACGTGAGAGTCTTGGAAAAAGTAATTTTAGTGTTTTCATAATCAAATGGCAATTTTTCACTGAAAGAAATGAAAATACAAGAGTGAAAGTAAAGAGCAAGACTTTTGTCATGTATTTGTTATTTCTTCTGCTATTAGCTAAGGGTAAACATATTGAATATTTTCAGACTGATTCCACTGAGGTTTCCATTTATTTGATAACCATTATCTGACACACACAAGTAAACAAATAAATAAACAGCCCATTATCTGGTAATTCCCAAATCCTTTAAAGTGAAGGTAAATCTTCCATTGATGAAAAGTGAGTTTAGATTCCTCTTTTTAGAGTGGGAGCAATTATTTGGAGTTGCATTGGCAACATCTACTTATAGGACAGTGGGAAAAGACATATTTTCATCCCTGTAAGGACTGAACAAGCAATTGCATTTCAGTTTTGTAAACATTAGCCTCTTTCTGATGTCACCTATATTAAAGCACAGAGTACAATGTGTTTCAAATGCCATTCCACATCAAATACTGAACCTCATCCCAGGTTGCATCTTGCTGAAAGTAAGGCTGGTCACCAGCACTGTGCTAAGATTTGGGGATGCCTCGTTTTAAAAGGAAAATGCCATCTTCTGAATGTTTGTGAGTGGAAATCAAAGGCTTTCAAGGGTCTTCATTTCCTCAGAAACATATACTAACTGCCCAGGAATCCAGTTTTTGTTTTCTGGGAAATAACGCACCTAGAGCAGCGACACATAAGGAGACCCCATTGGTTTCCTCCCAAGCTCACAAAGTCTGTGTCATTGTTGTGTGCACTCACCTACAGAGAAAAACTTCTTGGGGTTAGGAAACTGTCCCAGCATGTAAGTTCTCTCTTCAAATATTTAATTATATGACCATAAACCCATAAGTCCTCTGCAAATTTTATAGGAATTTCATAGATCATTGAAATCATAGTGTCTGTTTGCTTATGAAAATGGTGAAGCAAAGTGGACCAGAATTTGTGTTATAGCATGCAAATCTGTTAAAATGACCTGAAAAAGAAAATCACCATTGGGGAAAAAGAAAAAAAAAAAATAGAAAAGAAAACTAGCCAATTAGCCCACTGTTTTTCTTCCTGGAGTTTTAGTCAATAAAAATGAAAAAAAATTTTTTTTTAGGAAAATAGGAAGATGTTCACAAAAAGAGACCTTGTTTCTTAAAGTATAAGTCAGAAACATAAGTACTGTGGCAATAAACATCATGGAGTAAATAAAAATTACAGAGAGAGACATTTGCACCAGCAAGCATCGATTCACACTAGTCAGGAGGCTGCAGACAGCACAGGAGTTCAGCTATAACGGATTGGTCACAGCTAAATATGCCCTTAATCCATTGCTAAGAGTCCCTGGAATGCAGTAAGGTCAAGTTGGTTGGTTTGCTGGTTTGTGGCTTTTTTTAAAACTTTACCCAAAGTTAAGAGTTTTAAGTCAAGGTTTTCAGAGGAACAAACAGACAAATAGACAGGCTGTGTCTTTAGGACCTTAGTACCTCGTACCTTTAATATTCTTCAGGGTAAATCAATATTTCCTGCCCTAGTCTGAAAAACTGCAAAGCACACAGGGTCATCCCTAACTTTAGGGGTCTTTACTGTTGGCCCATCACTTAAAAATCAGGCTGTTCAATTACCAATCTTAACACTTGTTTGTGTCTCCATGTATTTCTGTCTTTCTTTCCCTTTTTTTTTTTTTTTTTTTCAACTTCCCCATTACTTGTGGAGCTGAGTGTAGACCTGGCCCTACCTTTCTAGAATCACAGAAAAATATTTTCCACCTTCACCCATAGCGCACAAACTGACTGGTGCTCACACAGTGGTTTGCATACAGTTAGAAATCAGATTTCCATTAATTACTGTAAGATTTGAGGGGGAGTTTCCACAGTGCTTAAGCATTCTATCATGATTAGTACTTTACAGTGTGTCAAATTAAAATGAAGCCACATATGCAAAGTAGAAGTGGCTTTTATGAGTAACATCTGAATACTTTCGTTGCCCAGAATATTATTCATGACAAAACATTAGACAATCCATGCCTGTGCTTTAGGACAGGAGGGGGACAAATATCTCTCTTTACATCATTTTCCCAAATATCAACAGGGTTTTCTGCACAGTTACCTGTCTGCACACATTTTACATCACAGTGGGGATGCAGCACCAGTTCAGGGAGTCCTGCAGCCACAGGGGTATTTTTCTTCTCTCCACAGCACAGTGACTCTACATTGAACTTTATTATGCTGCAACCTCAGTCTGAGACCAATCTTTACAAGCACAATGATATGTATTGCAGTATTTTCCTTGGCAAAATTACCATGTTTCCGTCTCTTCAGGTCCTCACTCGCTTTTATTCTTGATTTGGATCTATCTTATTTCCATACTTAATCGATCAATTCAGTGAAAGATAATTCCACCCAGCATGTGATTTTTTCTCTTCAGAAAGGAAGCTGTGAAGTGTTGAGACTGTGAGACTCTATGTGGGTTTTAGCAATGGTTAAGACTTTACCACATGTGTAAAGTACCAGCTAAGTTCCCTTCCTTTAGATTTTGGGATTAAGACATGACAAAAAAATGGAAATCTGCAGTTATGGGATTTATATTTCCTCTGAGGAGGATTCATCGTGATGATAATAGAAGTCCTGCTACTAGGCAGAGAACTTCTCTTCCCTCTGTCAGCATCCCCACCTCATCCCCAGGTGTCACTTTTCTCTGTAGTAAGTCATAATGCTGAAGTGCTGGGGCCTGAGCTGTGGGCCCCAAGTTGGAGTTGACCTATGGATGAGTCACAACCCAGCAGTGTGTTTTGCTCCCCAAGTGGTTTCAGGCCCCAGAGGCAGAACCTAGCCCAACTGTGTGAGGCCCTGCCTGCCCCCAGGTGATCATGGTTGGAGTGGTGGGCAAGGCTAGAGCTATATCAACCAGGAACCCACCAGTTCACAAGAAAAAACAACAAGGGGTTGATCAGTTTGAGGAGAGGTCCTGTTGGGGCCAGTTGGAGGAGCTTCATGTTGGGGGCAGCTTGCTGACCTCTCTCAGTGGTGTGTTTGCCCCTTGGCTGGTTCAAGATGGTGAAGAGCAAACAGATGAAGAATAAAAGATGAAGTTATGTTTCTTATTCAAGATGGAGAAGAGCAAAGAGATGATGAAGGTATGCTAAGGGGTTGTTGCTGAGTTTGGTGTTGACCTGAGAAAGAAGAGAGTTGGCAGCACAAATGCTCTGAAAAACTGTGCCTGCATGGGCCTGTTGTAGACCTCATGGGTTGGATGACATTAAGTCATTTTCCCTGCTTCAGTGCTTCCTGAGAAAATGTCAGTCATTGAGGCTTGGAAGGAAGAGGCAAAAATCTGCAAAAGTTTTATTCTGAACGAAATGATAGCTTAACTCCTGAGGAAACCAAGGTAGAATTCAACTGATGGTAAATTAAGGTGACTGCTTTTGAAAACTTTGGTCACAGCATTTTGATATAAATATCCATTACTGCAAATATATTTCTACAATACTGTTTCTACATTACAATAGTAAGATAATACTGTCTGCTTAGACCATTATGCAGATCATGGTTAGTAAAGCTACAAAAGAATTCTAGCAAGAGGCCACGAAAGCTGTTGTTACGAGCTGCCTCTTAGATTAAGCTCTTCAAAGCAAACATGTAAAGAGACACTCTTACATGTACATTAAGATCAAGAGTGAAATAATACATTTGACAATGTCACCTTCAGTGGTCTGGAACTGTTTGCACACTTGCAAAATGTAGAAGTTGTCCATCTGCATTGGGCTGACAAAAGTAGAGAGCCAAATGGGAATTGTGCAGCAGGCAGGCGTGTCACTCCACGGAGGTCCCAGCGGGATCTGCCGTCTGGTTGGTTTGCACACACTGCTCTATTGTGCCTCTCACAAATAAAACTGCAGATGATGTTGTGACTTCCATTTGCTTAAACGAATTTATGCTGAGTGGGGAATTTTCTGGATATGACCTTGAATATTGCTTCTTAAGAAATCAATCACTTAACCAACAAACAACAACAAAAAAGTAATGGCTTTGCCTGTAATATCTAGTTACACATACATAGGGATTATTGCAAAAGTCCATTTAACAACAGATGCATGGGATTTGATTCCAGTATGTATAATGCTGTAGGGTAGACAGTGATACCACTTTGCAACTCCAGCACTGGGGAAAAAAAAAAAAAAAGAGGTACCTGTTATACTTCTTTGTTTTTTATTGGTTTACTGAAAGCATCTTAGATGTTGCTGTTTGTCCAACCTGCCAATGACAATATGTTTCCCCTATACCATTTACATACTACTTCTTTATCACACAAAGTATTTGAAAGCCAGATAGTTCTGCTGGTTTTATTTACATATGGTAGTGAAGCAGTGCAAGGGGTAGATTTCAACAGGAGTCTGGCATGAACTCTTGTAGAAATAAGTGACTGATATGTTTCTTCATAACAGTAAAATTCCAGGTATGAGATGTATTTGGGTAGTGTATTATTGATAAAGGTTTCATTGTTCCACTTCTATAGTCTTTACCAAAGCACATCCTTACAATAATGTGTTTTTTTCTATGGAAAAAAAGTCTTTACATTTAGTAAATCCCCTCCTTTTTGCTGATTGTAGGTGTAGAAATAAAATAGTAGATATGTGGATAATACAAATAAAACTCAAGTGTGCAACTCCTAAACTCTACAGACATCTCACTTCTAACATTCAAGTCCCTGAACAGCTGAGCTTCTATTATCTTACTCTGTCAGACTCATCTCAGCCTTCACAGGACTGACCTTTTTAATTGTAAGATAGGTGTTCCTCAGCCTATCCACCTCAAAAGGGTTTAATGTAGTAAGACGCATCAGAATATTAAATGTAACATATACACACCAGTAGTTAATAGGGATTAAGGCTCTCATACTGGAAGAACAAGATCCACATCCCATTCCTTCAACTGCCTGAAGAAATTTGAAACACATTTCTTCCCTTGCATATGGATTCCTAACCACAGTCTGTAGGCTCTTCCCAACACCAGCAGAAATTACAGAATGGGTCAATGTAATAAATGATGACAAATTTCTAGAACAGAGAACATTCCACAAAGAGTCCCAAAGAAATGTAGATTTGAAACTCCTAAATCAGTTATTAAAATCAGCCTCATAACCAGAGGAAAGGAAAGAAGTTCATGTGGCACCCAGTTATCAAAAGATCTGTTGCATGCCTGGAGGATGAGAGATTAGTGTGTATGACTTTGGTCTCGAGAATTGGTAGAAACAGAATTGAATGGCTTTCATAGAGACACGTCTCCTAAGTGTAGTAAAGTTCTTCAAAGCAGAAAATATGCCAGCGGATAAAGGTCATATACTTGATGTAATGTTCTTAGATTTCTAAAAAGCTTTTGATGAGGTCAGTTATCAGAACCATTTAAAGCAGATAGGATTTAATGGGATAAGAGGGAAGATCCTCCTGTGGATTAATAACTCCTCAAAAGATTTGTAACAGAAAGTAGTAATAAATGGTAGAAGGTAATTGCTAAAGAAGCCTCACAGACATCCAGATGTTCAACATATTTGTGAATTGTCTGGAAAGAAGGCGAATAGTGAGGTAGTAGGTTTTTCTAATGATACAAAATTGTCTGGAGTAGTCAGAATTAAAATAATCTATGAAATATTTCAGAAGTATCTTTTGATACAAAATGGACCAAAAGTGGCAAATTCTGTACTGAAGAATAAAAAGCTATTCACACAGCCAGTAATGAAACCATATATATATTTATGTATATACACATACATAAATGGAGGCATATCTATATGTATATGTACACAGTGCTGGATTCTCACCCAACTATCACCATCTGCACAGGAATGGTGAGTCACTTTACATAAACTTTGGAAGAATCATTTCAGTGTTCAGCTGTGATAAAAAGAAAAATAGGATGTTAGGAAACATTAGGGAAGGACGAGGAACCTATATACAGAATGAAGTTTCTTCAATAAATCCATCATGCCTACACACTCCTTGAATACTTTATGCAACTACCTTGCGTCAGAAAAGATTTGTTAAGCAAGATACATGAAAATCTAAGACATTGCATATCCAGAATGCCTCCCATACGAGGACAGATTAGAGAACAAGAACTCTTGCATTTGAAAAAGAGCTAACCTCCTGCTCCATACATTTCACGTACTAAAGTATACCTGCTGAGCTTAATACAAATATATCTCAAAAATAAGTGTTTTGGAAGTACTGGAAGTACTTTACAAGCAGGAGAACGCAATATCTACTTACAGACAGTCTAGGACTGGATTATAGCAGTAGTACCAAAACTCCTGAAAACCTCTTAATGTTGTTGAAATTCCTTCTGTCAGCTAGATCCAGTTGCTGTGACTACAGGGCAAACTGGTAGAATCTTATGAACCTAAAAATGAACCTTAACAAATATGGTGAAAAAAGAAACTACTACCCTCTGAAAGGATATGAAGAAAAAAAAAGAAATCTAGAAAAGGGGCAAAATAAGTGGACTTATCAGTTATGCTGATCAGTGACTGCAAATTATTATTCCAAATTTAAACATCCCTAAAAATAAAATCCTGTTGGGCAAATGATCTGCAAATAGCTGCTTTCTTCCTAGATATATATATATACACACCATATATTTTTCCCTCCACTTATAAAACTCAGTGAGAGGAATTGAAATTTTCTTTTAAAAGAAGGTTTAAATTCACCTAGACTTTTTTTTTATAAATTTGTTTTTAGTTGCATTTTCATAGAAACAGAAATGTGTCGTAGGTATATAACACTCACTATCAGTGCATTAAATGTATCACACAGTAACATATCTGAAACTAAAAATAGGGGCACGCTGGGAAGGATTAAATCCTGGTTCCATAAATTAATAGCAAATTGATATAGAACTGGAAAACTTTCCTCAAATTAGGGCCCATTGCTAATTGATGTATTTGGCTGAACAAGATATTGCTGCAAGGTTTACAACACAACTTTCAAAGTTATGTAGTTAAGACACACTGAATATAAATGGGGTTGATATCCCATAACTTCCTTTACCTCCTTAAAAGGTTGTGAGCTACATTTACATTGTGATGCAAAAAGAATTATTTTATTCCTCAGAAGAGTTTTCAGGATAATTTTTTTTGCACTTTTTTCTTCTTACCTGTTGAACATCTTTCAGTGTTGGCTGTTGCCAACTAAATGCGAACACAAGGTTCCTAGTAGTGGTGGTACTGTTATTTTCGCCACTGTAAATTATTCTTACAGTTACAATTGTTGTTGTTACTTCTGAAATATTTCTATGAGCTACATCACAACTGCAAAGTCTGCTCAGAAGAGGTAAGTACTTCATTGCAGCAGTTGTTTGGTCATCTGCAGTAATCCTCACTGTTTATAACGATATCCACACGTTCTGTTTTCTCTGCCAAAAATATTCTTTTCCCTTTGTGCCAAGTAAAATTCAGGCCAAAGTTTAAGCATCAGGTCATAGGGTTGTCTAAAAATGGGAAATGTCAGAAAAACTTAGACTTCATATCCATTCTGCCTGAGGTTTCTTCTTCTTAAAGCATTTGCACAGCAGCCGAGATCAGCTTTCCTTTTGCCTCAGCTAGTCCCAAGAGCACCTAATCCTGGCCTAACACACTTGGAATCCTGAGTAAGGCTGACTTTACCTGTGTACCAAGTACCAAAACCAAGCTTGAAAATTTCCAGCCCAATTCTGGATTTTCTCTGGATGATCTGAATAAGAAGCCTGTTCACATGCCAAGATTTTCTTCAGACCATCCTGCTGGCACTGATGAAAATCTTGAAAGGCAAAGGGCAGCGTCTGTGAAGAAAGATGTCCAGATTTCCGTGAATTCTTTCAGCATAAGAGCAGCACATATCAAAGTAAATTAATGTTGCATTTCTTCTAAGCATGGCTCTTAATATTATTTGCATTTCTAGGTAGATCTCGGGTTCTGGCACCCCCCTCGGCCGAGACGGCTCAGTGATGCTCGCCATGAGGAGACCACTGCAAAGTGGATGTTTGCTCAGAGACTCTGAGCTGGAATTTACTCCGCAGGGGCTCACTGGCCTCTCAGCTCCTCAGGACTGGTCAAATTAGTCTGAAAAACACAGGAGGACAGGATCAGGCCCTGAGAAGTCTTTTAATCCTATCTTATAGGTCTCAGTGAGTAAAATCCATATTATCTTGTTGCTTAATACTATTCATGGGATACAAGAAATCAGCTTAACAAAAAAATCCTCTGTAGGATAAGTGCAAAATATTCCTTTTGCTTTTAAGCTAAAAAATTATCCACTGGGAAGTAGAGGAAGAAAGGAATTTCTACCTGAAATTAACACCATTTGACCATATAATGACTATTTTAAAGTTGGTTGACTTACCAGATACTGATCCAGTCATCAAAGAGAATGTCATGTCTGAAATTTGGATGTTTACTTTACATTTTTGTAGTTTGGTTGTTATTGTTTTGTTTTTAATTAAGAAAGTAAATGTCCATTCTTTTAGGAAAATAATATACTTGGAGTTGTCTTTTTTCCTGTTGTTGATTAGTTCTGAGCGGCTGGTATATCTTCAGCATTGAGAGACATCCCAGGCAGAGGCTTAGTGAAATCCTGGCTTCACTGCAGTAAATAGGGGTTTTACTGTGGCTCTCTCCAGCAACATATTACACAAGTAGTTTGCTTTTAAACACTCATAATACTTTGAAACTCATAAGGTGTATTTTTCACAGTGCAACATTGTGCCATGGATGTTGGGTTTATGCTTCTCTGGATAGTAAGCAAATCTGAGACAAAAACTTTGTGACAGCCCTAACACCAGGTACACTTCACTGAGTCACAGTCTGTGCAAAATATTCCCTCTGTAAATACAAAGGCCTGGGCAGAGCCCTGCAGATGTAAATGTGAACTGTCAGAAACCAACTCTGAACGTGAGCTGGGTTAACACATAAATACAACCTGCAGTCATACGACCATATCAGTCTCTAGATTTTGGGGGAGAGGGGGGTTGTTTACTTTTTAGACTGTGAAGACAGAAGAAAAGGGGGTTTTGGGGAAAAAAAAAAGAAAAAAGCTGAAGATAGGGGATCACGTTCGGGCAGGAGGAGCTTGGAGCTCTGAGTTTGGGGCTTGTCTCTTCACATGTCAATTTCAAAGTCTGGGATATCCTAAGCAAGGCAGAATAGGGTGAGCAACAAAACATAACCCCACAGAGCAACAGCATTTGGTGCACCTTTGTTTCTGCCCTGGCTGAGCCTGAGATGAAGAATTTCTTCCCCATGTTCTAGCAGGAAAATGGACTCTTTGCAGACTGAGAAGCCACACTGACTTTACAATGGGAGTTCATTTATAAAATGTGATTTGGGTTAGATGATAGAGCTAAACAGCAGAGGATAGACTTGCTTAAGCTTCCTTGGCTTAGGAGAAGTATGGCTCTTCCAGGAGGGAGGGACATCCCAGGGCCACAGCATGTCACTCTCAGGCCTGCTGGAGACCATCCCATCAATCTGTGCCTTCCATTCAGTGCACCTATTAAGGCAGCTGCGACAGCTTTCCTTGAATCCTTGGGAGATGCCCTCAAATCTGAGGCTCAGATGCTCACATCTCCATCCCATCCAGGCAGCCTACCGTAAATCCACCTGAAAATTCCCCTGAAAACACACTCCAGGACTGCAAGTCTGCAAGGCAGGATCCTGCCCCGGGCCCTGAGCACCTCGCTGGACTGACAGCCTGATGCAAAGGTCCTGATCCAGTCCCATTGAGGTCGATGGCGAAGCGCCCGTGCATCCTGGGGAGAACAAAAGGGTTGGGCTTGGCAAATCATTTCCGTTAATGTAGGAGACAATTACTGATGCCTCTTTGCAAATTGCTTTTCTTTGACACTTTTATAACTCAGTAATTTCCAATTGTGTCCCCATGTTTGCCTCTTTTGTGTATAGTTTTCCTATTTTTGAGTGCATGGTTCACAACATTTATACAAGCACTAGCAACAAATTACCTGCTCAACTGGGTTCTGTGAAAAGGGGCCCTGCAACTTATTTACAAATTAAGCGGACTCGGGCAGAGAGGGAGTAGTCACCGTGAGCGAGTTGCGGGTGTGCTGCAAATCACGCATGGGTTTCTAGCCAGAAAAGCCCTGCACTTTGGGAGAGGTGGCGGCCTGGGAGTAGAACTTCGTGTCTTTCACCCAAGACCTTCTTTCACTCTGAAAAATTCACCTGATTCTTTTTTTCTCTGTTGATAACTCTCTGGAGAAATGATCCATTAGAGAAATAAATCAATACGCGAACAACCCCACACCCGACTAATTTGTTTTGGTTTTTTCATATTTATTGCATATTTACGCCCTAAAAAAAAATCTCAGTTTAAGACATATTCATGACACGATCCAGATTCCTTCGCCCTTCACAACTCTCTGTCAGAGGTTTTTTAACAAGGAATTGATCACTCCAAATGCAATTTCTCCTCTCCCCACTTGAAACACATAATCGTTAAGAGGGGAAGATAACTGTGTGCTTTGCTTTGTTTTGTTTTGTTTTTTTTTTCCCTCAAAATCTTATTTTCTGTTCCTCAGAGTCTCCGCAGTATTTTACTCCACGGCGGTTTCGATGTGTTTCGACTCGGACTGGTATTAGATCTCCTGCATCCTAGAGGCTTCGCTAACGTTGTTCTCCCATTTTGAGAACTTAGTTTCGTTATGGTTATAAAGAGCACTCACGACGCACTTTAGACATTATTTTAGAGAAATGAACAGAGCAGGGATTATTTTTAAAGCTGCCGACCTCTTGGTTGCGTACTAACCAACTTTAAAATTCAACCGCTTATCCATTTAGATAACACTTTATCGCCTAGCCAATTCCTTGAAAAATATTTATGCCTCGAGTTTTCGCTGCTAGGATTGCAGCTGTTCTCATTGGTCCCGGCATTTTGTTTTCCTTTGATTCCCCGAAAGACAACCTGGAACCTATCAACATTTGCAATCGGTTTTGGTTGTATTCGTCCGTCGCTGCATTTCGAGGCAACTTTAACAAGGTCCCAAACGTCTTAAACATTTAAAAAGTCCTATTGGTCAGCAAAACACCGATATCCACTCCTTGCTCTGCAAGAAGGAATTTTAAATGGGAGTAGATCTCTACTTTTTTGGTTGTTCGGTTGGTTGATTGATTCTGGGGTTTTATTACCATTATTTTCTGCGCTAATGAAAATCTAAAATTTAAATTGTGTTTATGCGATGTCCGAATTGCGGGTGGACCGTAAGGATCAGGACCCTATCTCCATTCCTTTTCTTCTCTTTTTTAGCTGCTTGGAGACAGGGTAGAGCCGCGGGCTGCCTCTCCCTGCCCTGGCGCGGAGGACGGCGGCTCCCCGGTGCCCGGTGACACCGGCGCCGGCAGCACCCTGGCGGGGCCGAGACACCAGGTCACGGCCAGCCCTCACCTCGCCCTTTGTGGGGGGCAGACACCCCCTTTACAGGGCTTGGTCCCCCGTGATGCCCCCGCAGGTCGCGTTCCTCCCTTTCTCGCTGCATCCGATCACGTCATCGCGGTTTCCCCGCTTTGCCCCCGTGAGTCGGAGGCGGCAGCGCCGGGCGGGCACCGCTCCGGGCCGGGAAGGTTTCTCCCCGAGAGGATCATAGGTAAAAAGAGGGGGGAAAACATCCTTTTCAGTGTCATCAGAAGAAGCAGCTCTGGGGCAGAATGGGGAGCAGAGTCCCGAGGGAGGCGGCGGAGAGCTTGTTTGACCCCGGGGAAGGAGGAGGAGGGCAGCTGTCCTCGGGCACTCGAGTCGACCAAGCTTCTTTCATCTTCTCTGTCGCTTTGGCTTAATTTACCTCTGCCCTCCAACGCCCTGTGAGTTTAATCACATTGAATCTCCTTCAAGCCAGAGCCAACGACTGGAAAGAACGAAAGAATGAGAGAAAAAGAGGATGGAGGAAAGGAAAGGAAAGGAAAGGAAAGGAAAGGAAAGGAAAGGAAAGGAAAGGAAAGGAAAGGAAAGGAAAGGAAAGGAAAGGAAAGGAAAGGAAAGGAAAGGAAAGGAAAGGAAGAATAGAAATAGAAACTAAATATTTCCTTTCTGTTAAGAAAGAGGAATAAGCAGGTGGTCAAAGGGTTTCTGGTGACGTTTGAGACACCAGCGGAGATGCTGTTCCCTCTTCCCGGGCGGACAGCGCAGCCGCGCCCAAGCACGACCCACGAGACGGTCTCGGCTCCGCGGGCGGTGATTGAAGCTCTGCCGTGGGTCCGAGTGGGACTTCGCCGCCGCCTTCTCACATCTGTGTGTGTGTGTAAGCATTTGTAGCACTGACATGCCACACAAACATGCTTCCATGAGAGCCCGCTCGCCCCTGGGCACCTTTGAAACCTAGGGCTGATTGGGATTTTGTTTTCTTTTGGTTTTGAGGAGGGGTTGTTGGAGTTTTTTTCGAGAAGTGAGAGCAGCATTGCAGTTGTCTGCGTTCTATTTTGAAACGAACAGAGGAAAGTTCCCTTTGTTGACTTTTTAACGAATGCAGTCATGTTTGCTTCGCGATCTTTTACTCGTGTTTGCTCTGTTGTTAGGTTGCAAAAGGAGAAACAGGAGGATTCACACCATTTCCTGGAAATCTTGGCTAATGGGCGCTTATTGATTAGTTGTCAGGCAGGGCCGTGCCTGTGTCTGCGCCTTCCGCCCGGTCACCGCGCCGGGGAACCGCCAGCGGGTTTCCCGGCGGCTCCTCCCGCAGCCGCCGCCCCCCGCATATGTTCCCAGCGCTGCGGGCGAGAAGAGGAGACGCTGCGACGAACAGAGGGCCTGCGGCGAGCCGAGTACAAGTCACCAATCCCACCCAAGCATTGCATTCGTCTTTTTGTTTGTTTGTTTATTGTCCTGTCTCTGCCGCTCAGCGCCAGCCTCTCTCCCGCACCCGCCCCGCAGAATGCCGCAGTGCCCTGCAGCTTTCTGCGCTCCCGGACGCCATACATTGCAACGGAGGGGGGAAAGCCAACAGAGCAGGAGCCTTCCACCGGCAGGCAGCAGCGGGAGGCCGGGGAGCCTCTCTCCGTAGCGCCCGGGCTGCCCTTGCCCGGTGCCGGCCCTGCAGCCCCACCGGAGCCACCTGTGGGGATCCCTGGATGAACCCGGGGCTGGGAAAGACCACTCCCCCAGCGTAGCAGAGGGCTTGAATCAGCGAGCTGACAGACTTATGTCACCTTTGAAGCCTCTTTAATGAGCAAATGTGCTTTCTTCCAACCCCCCTTTCTGCCCCATCTATTCTGTTCAACCTCAAACGGGCCGGCTCGGATGAAGGGATGGGGCAAAGAGGCGGTTTCTCTCTCTGGCTGGGGGGAAGGGGAGCTGCTGCTCGGCCCAGCTCCTTGCAGGACCCCGGCGCACAGCAATGATCCTACTTTGCAAATCTGGAAAACCTAGCGCTCCTGGCTATTTCCCAGGGATCGACCTGTCGTCCCCCCGACCCTCTTTTCCTTCTTCCATTCTCTCGGTCACCGAAAAGTGACCACCCCTCGGCCCAGTGTCGTTTGTTCTCACCGAGAGCAGCCAGGGGAGCGAGTAGCAGAGATTCAGGCTTCCCTGTGTGCCCCCTGCCAGGGGACGGAGTGAAGGGACACCCGCCGACAGCGCCGGCCAGTGACAGTCTGGACAGTCCCGGGAGGGGACTATGGCCCCGGAAGGGGGAACCGAGATCATCCCTAGAAAGCTCTAAGTCTCCCAAGGGACAGCAGGGAGAGGATCAGTGGCTGCTGTCTATACATGGGTGAAATGGAAAATTTTGGGGGCCGCCCTAGCCCTGGCCGTGCTGGAAGGTGTACCGACCCGGGAGCGGCAGCCCAGGGCTCCCCGGAGCACTTGGGGAAATGCCATTCGGATGTTCAAATCAGACAAAATGTAAAACCAAACACACAACACCCCCTACCCCAGTGAAGGCAGTGGATAAAAGCTAAATTAAACGAGGAACCCAGTTCGGATGGACAATTGTCGCTTCTGTTTGCCGTGGCTCTTAGTTTACTTTCCAAATGACATTCAGGTGTATTGTCGACAGCGGTGCTAAATCCCACTTCATAACTTTCCTGAAATTTTCCTACTGGTCGGTACAATTCAGGCATTCATTCTTTTCAAAAGAAAAAAAAAAACAACAAAAAAACCCAAAACCAACCAACCATGATGTGTGTAATTAAGGCCCTACCAGGATTTATGTTTTCATATCACCTCAGTATCGAGAAGACCTGCAGCACTAAGTGCTAATAGTTACTTTTTCGAAAGGACACCTCTCTCCCCCTGGGAGAAGCAGGGCAGTAGTTTAAAGGTTCGTGAAACCACATGTATTTTAAAATAGGCACCACCGTTAACGAGAACAAACCCCACACTAATAGCCCTTAAATACCGCGCTAATAGTCTCCACGTGGAAAGAAATCTCCAAGTGTTACAAATTCAGTTTAAAGACCAGAAAGCAGCCTGGGCAGCTGCGAAATACGAAAAACTTTTCTCTGAGTTCGCTGCCTTTGATTTATTTTTAACTACAGGCTCATGGGAACGCAGCGCTGCGAAATCACGACCAGATGCACCTAAAGAGGCGCTTTCTCTGCTAAAATGTTTTATTTTAAAGTAAAAGGAAAAAATCTTTGAAATAATTTGGTTTTTGGTTTTAGTGTGGAAGTAATTGCAAAAAGACAGGGCAAAGCGGCGGCTGTGCTGGGAGGGAGCAGCTCTGAAAATAGAGCGCAAGGGAGCAGCGCACGGGCTGCGAGCAAGGGGTGCCGGTGTCCCTGCGCCCCAGCTCACTGCTCCTTCGGAAAAATAACAAAAATTGGGTTGTAAGACTGGGTTTGCAGGCAGAGGGGAGAGACCAACCCTGAGAAATGAAGAGGCTTTTTCCAGGTAAGAAATCCTTTGCTTGAACCTATAGTGGGGGCGTTTTAGCGCCTTGAAATTTTTGAACGAAAAATATCTATTTCAGATATGTTTCATAAAGTTTGTTAGGTTGGTTTGGGTTTTGATGTGCTCGGATTTTTTCCTTGAAAGCGACATATAGAATGGAACCGGGAAGGTGCAACTAACATGGCTGTGCTCGCTGCTTGCTCTCATTTGTGACTTTATTTCTCTATTCTATCTAATGTTCCACGTAATAACAGCAAACAACGATGGGACTGTTCATCTTCTTTCCGTTATACAACGCTGGGTTCTCCTAGCACAGTAATTTGGGCCTGGATGTACCTGTATAGATTTATTTTAATATTTCCTCTTCTTTCCCAGTGAGAGATTAACAAATTGCCTGAGCCGTCTTCTGTAAGGAGAGGATAAAACTGTCTGTCTATGCCTTAATATCGAGTATTATAATTCAAATACAACCCTTTTCACCTCGCATTATTGGAAAAGGTTATTGGGAGCTGGCTTTTGTTGCAGGAAATCCTATTTTAAAATTGCTTTATAGGCCATTTGCTGCAATCCTCGACACTGATCTCATTATAGCTCCCTCTCACTGCTGTTTATAAATCCTGGTGTTTACCAGCCCTTGGCAGGGGGCCCTGGTGGCATTGCTTGCTGCGGGTTGTCATTGGAAGGAGGTTAGCAAATGGAGGTTAGGTGCCAGTTTCTAGGTAGTTATGTCTAGAAGAAGCATTATTATTTGTTGAAACAGTCGGCCAGAAGTAAATCTTGTGTAATGACTCATCCAGTATAATCTCTTAAACCTCGGGGCTGTCCGTTTTGCAGAGAAGGCGGATTTCTGTTGTAGAGCCTTCTCACGCAACGGCCTAATTCAGCCAGGCAGGGAGAAGCACTCCTCTAAGCGATGGGTTAATTGTCAGATTTAATAGTCTCAAGAAATATGAAAAGGTGAATTAACAGAATTAATCTCTGTTTTAAACTAGCCATTAAAAAAGAATCTGAAGAGATACTCTTCTGGACTATATCTTGGGTCAGGATTGTGTTCTTGCAGTTGTAGTTGTCTAGCTGATAAGTTCGACCATCTTTTGGGTATTAGTGATTGTACTGATAAAGGGAAGAGTTAGACCTTAAAGCTTTACTTTGTCTTGAAATAGGAAGTTGCAAAACACTTGTTGGGTGGAGGTGGAACAAAATGTGAATGATGAGTTCACTTTTCTATACTACCAGGTAAGACACCAAATAAAAAGCTAGCTTAATGCTCACTTCAAAGTCCTACATTTTTTAGTGGCAGATGGGTCTAGAACCAGGGAAATATATGGCTATGTTTGACTTCTGAAATAGATTGTAAAAAGATTTTAAGCTCATTTCTGGGTAGTGATGATGTTAATAATGGGGTTATCCCAATGGCTATGTTTAAACATCTCCATTAAATTTGTGTAAGGAGAGAGCTGGTAAGCAGAATAATGCCTTTTGTTTACGTAGGGAGTATCTGTCCCTCATGTCTGTCCCCAGTGGGATTTGTCTGTTGTAGTGTTAGAATAAGTTGCTGAATAGTTAAATGGATTTTTCTGTATCTCAGTTTGTGCCCATTGCCTCCTGTCCTTCCACTGGACACCACTGTGTCTTCTTCACTCCCCTTCCTCATAGGAGTGTCACTTACACATGTTGAAAAGATACCCCTTGATCCTTCTTCGTGCTGAACAGTCCCAGATCTCTCAGCCTCTCCTCACATGACCGATATTTCAGTTCCATCATCTTTGTGCATGGCTTTTCATCAGTATCATGCCAGTAAGACCATGCCTGTCATACTGGAGAGCCCAGAACTGGGCTCAGGACTGAAGATGTGTCCTGCTATTGCTGAGCAGAGGGGAAGGATCACCTCCCTTGACCTGCTGGCAAGTTCAACTTCAGGTGGGAGTAGCTCCCACTCCTGTGTGCTCAGACAGTGTGTCTATGTTCTTTCTAGGTCATCTGTCCTTGCTTCTTTATTATGTTCAAATTGTTTCAGGAGCTCCTTGTTCATCCATGCAGGTGTGTTTGGGATGGGATGTTAGTGATAGGGTTCATATGAGAAGAGTCCAAGGCAGGCCAGTTTTCTAGATACATTGAGTCAGAGATGCAGGTAAGAGTGGCTCTTCATAGAGGTATAATGCCTAGAAATCTTTTCCTAATGTGCCCTCTATTCGTGGCCAGCTAAAGCTTTTGTTCCTGTACTTAAATAATTTCTTTGAGTACTTGTCTCCAATACTTTTGCTAAAGAGCATCTCTCTCTTTCTGAGCTGCTGCTCTTCTAGGCTGTCCGTTCCCTGGTAAACTCAGGACAAATCCTCAGCTTCATTCAATCATATCACAGCAGCTTTATGCATGTGAAGAGTCCTGCTGGAATTATAAACAAAATATTTTATGAAAACTGGCTGTGAATTCATAGCTGGTAGGTAAATGGCATGGAGGCCGTGCCATTTAAAATGTCTGGGAATTATTTTGTTTTCTCTCTGTCCTGTTAGTGTTGTTCTATATTATCTATTCTCTTAATTTACCTCTTACCATTCATAAACTGAATCTTGTTGAATCTGACTCTCAACCTCAGTGACATTACCAGTGCTTTGTTATATAATTGAAACGATGTCACAAAAGATCTGATAAACTTGCATAATTTTCCATGCAATTTAAATACAAATTTGCTGTTTGATCTTGAGACATTTTATACAAGTATGGAATTCTAGTGGGAATTATTTTTCTCTGAGGGTAAAAACATTCTCAGACTTTAGTTCAAATCATAACAATTAAAATTTGGGGATTTTTTTCTTTTAAATTCAGCTTTTGTTTGTTGGCAACTGGTTATTCATACACTAATTTGGGAAATATTCTGGATATTTTTTGTGTGTGTGCTCTGTTGAAAAGATTGAAATGTGTTGCAAATGGCTTTTCCTTTAATGGGGGTACTTTATAAGTTCCTAGGTAACAATCTTGTATAGTGGGATGAAGTAAACAAAGCTAGTGTGATAGCTTTCACTGAAAGATACTTTTTATTCACTATTTAAAAAATGTTAACAACCATCCAAACACAGAATAAAAAGACAGTTTATTCCATCAACAATTTGCAATTTAAAAAATTCCAGACTTCTCAGCAGAATCTGAAATCCCTGTAGTCCTTCAATTGACTGGATGGTTGGTATTTCAGAAGTAATGTAGCACTGCTCCTGGTGCATGATGCAATGGAAGCCACTTCAGCTTATCAATAAGATCATTAAAATGAAACTGTAATGTTGTTTTCAGAAACAATATTACAGGAACTCTTCACAAAAATCCACAATCCATAGCACCATAGGCCAGCAGTCTGCAGCAGCTGCTGTGTCTCACCTGAATCTTTGCCTCAAGCATGTCCATCACTTGAAGACACTCAGTTGCCTAATGGTTGACCTGGTTGCTCTGTGGTTTGCAGAGAGAGGTCTGAAGGTTTTCCTTGGCATGTTGACAGAAATACTTTATAAGTAGTATGCACAGACCTCAGGAAGAGGGAACACTGAATAATTCTTATACCAAAGTAAAAATCAGGATTTGTGGCTTCCAGAGCCACTCATAGGCTTGTGTCTGGCACTTACAGAGTAAGGAGCTTTTATGTCCCAGACCAGCACCCAAACACACGTGTGGCTTTACCTACAAGAAGGTGGTGGGTTGCTTTAGGAGCAGACACAGTGCATGCCTGCAATGTCTCGCCACCTGGGAGAAGCATGCACACACACATGTGTGAGCAATGTCATGGGTGAGGTAAAGATAGTGACACTCTGATCTACTGAAAAAAGACTGGTTTGGCAAGATTATGACACAATTAAGAACAAAGTACAGTGTTAGCAACAACAAGCCAACAGCTAGTGCCAGTGTAAATTGTAAAAAAATGTCTGTTCTGATACATGCTTTATCAACAATCTTACAGTCAGCATTACTTTTTTTAAGCTCATCAGCAATACAGCATAACATATGTTAGAAAGTCACTGATGTGATAGTACCTGTAAGAAAAAATATATGGATTTTTTAATGCATGAGGGCAAGAAAAATGCCTGCATTAATAGCCTTATCTGTGGGCACTCCCTTTCTCAGTAGTTGAATGCTCAGTGTGTTTCTTCCTCCACCTCAGCATACGTGGCAAAGCAGCACTCCGTCTGTGCTATACAGGGCACTGCTATACAAAGATGCAAACTAACTAAATATGGGGGAGGAGTTCTTGAAGATATTTTTCAAATCATTGTGTTCAGTCTTTGAACCTTAGAACTGCTTCACGGACAGCAGGCTTGTAAGAGGAACATTGAGATAATATTCATACCTTCCCATGTGGAAAGCCATTGGCACTAGCGCTTGGTAGATAACAGTCCAGACCAGATTTAGAGAGGAATTACATGTCTGAAAAGATCAGAGAGGTGCAGAGAGAGATTTTATTCTACTGGGCTGTGTGGGAGACTCTAGATGGTGAACTACTCACAAGTCTGAGAGAAGCAACCTTCAGTGCCTGGGACAGGGTTAGGTAAGACAGAGGGTGGAGAAATGCTGCTATATATTCTCTTGCCTGGATGCCTGTGGGAATTTAGCAGATAGTTTTCTTTCTACTAGTAACCTTTCTGCTAATGAGACATATCAAGCGAGGGAGGAAAAAACTGTCACTGGGTTCTGGGATCCTCCCCAATCCTACTGGATGCTGTTGTCAGTGGTCTTGGTTTTGTCTCCAGTCTGTCAATCTCTGATACATTTCTTAGGAGATTTCAGCCTCTCTGCAGGGACAGTATCAAGTGAGACTCAAGTAATACTTCTTAGATTTCTGTACATAATATACTATTTCACCCAAAATAAAGTGATTGAGGGAATTAGAACACAAACACTTTTGCTTTTATGTTTGTTTTTTTTTTTCTAAAGCTTTGCCTCATTTCTGCTGACCAAAATGCATAAGAAAACTCAAGGGCCAGGTTTGTCTAAGCAGCTCTTCCAAGCAGGCTGAGCTCTGTGCTCCACACCTGGGAGAGCTGGGGCTAGACCAGGAAAACCAGCACAGACGATTGCCCTAAAAGAAAACCCTCCTGTTTATCAACTGATTTGTGTCAAGGAAGTGCTAAAAGGAATTTTCCAGCTGTTGCTCCTAAATGCCAAAACTCACTGAGCTGAATTTATTCATCTACCTGACTGTATCTGAGAGCAAAACTGATCTGTCATCTCTGATCTTGCCTTTGCATATGATCCACATGCTAGGGCCATGGGTCAGGGAACGAAAAACCAAATGAGCAGCATTTTTCAAAACCTGTTTCCCTGCCAAGAGACTTGTTCAAGAATGATGCCTTAGGCTGACTACCTATTTCACTGGACGAGCAGTTGAAAATTGTGTTTGAGGTCCCTCACCTTTGTTATATGGTGTCTATATTTTTTCCTTCACCACCTTATGCTGGACAGGAGACCCAGAGGTTGGTGTCCTCTTTTAAATGCAGCTGATTTCTGACAAGTCTGTAACGGAGCTGTCAGCTTCCTCCTGTGCCAAAACCAACTGGTTTCTCGTAAGAGAAGCTTATATACCACTTTACTCTTCTGCTCATCTTGAATCAATGGTAGTTAGGTGTTTGGGAAGTGTTTAGGAAGAATTTTAAAAGAAATTGAAAACCAGCTTCAGTACCAACATAAAGCTCAAATTGGGTCTTCTTAAATTAAACATCAATAAGAAAAACCTGAAGAGCATTTACGAGGAAAACATGGGGTATTGCTAAGTTCAGTGGCAATATCTCTGACTATATTTTTATCCAGCAAGGTGTTCTTCCTGGATAAAAGCACTGCAAGGCAATGTAATACTTTGCCTCTAGGTCAAGTGTCCAGAATCCAAAGGTAAAATTCTCTTCAGTGGTGGCAAAACCCTTTGGCTTTAATGGGAGCAGGTGAGGTCTGCTGTATTTTCCTCTTTAGAACTCTAAATGGTACAATGGTTACTTTATGGCAAGAGCAAAATGAGTTACTTGTCTCAGTCTATCAATCAAGTCGCTAATGGACACGTGTCCACATATAAAAAAAAAAAAACCCAATTAGCGTTAATTGGCATCCTTGCCTGCAGTTTCCATGGAGAATTCAGTAATGGGCATGGGAGCACAACTCCCTCCATTTCACCCCAAGAAAGGTCCCTCCTCAGCAGACTGAGAGGCTGTTGGTGTTGGCACCAGGAAGCTTTGTTACCATTACAGTGGTGATGTACAGGACCTTGGCTCTTAGGGCTGGCACTGGAGTCCCATGGAGAACAAAACAAAATGCCTTCTGCTGTTGGCTGTTTGCAGGCTGGTGTTTCCAGTTGGCCCTGGAGAGCGAGGGATGTCCAGGGACAGTGCTGAGGGCAGCTGTCTGGGTACAACATGATGATTTTAGACAACCTATGGCAGGAGAAAACTGTTTCTTTTCTGAAATTGGAAGGTAAAAAGCAGAACAAGAAATAAGTGGTCTGTAGATCTTCCCTCCCTTCCTAACTCTTCACCAGGTATTGACTCACAGGAATCAAGAAGACTCTGTTGCTAGTAATCACGCTGTTTATTTAGCCATGTTTGCTTGGCCATTTGCTTTCTTTAAAGTGTTATTGTCCCCTCGAGAATTATAAGCTTAACTTAAGACTGTGATTTGAATATGCAGTGTCATAGACACAGACACAGCAAGAGAAGAGCAGAAGAGTGAGCTTAAGGCAACTTTCTCTAGGGAAAAAGACCATAGGGCAGCAATAGAGCCCACAGCAGCTGCTGAAGAGCTACTTTCATGATTATCACAGGGATCAGCAGAGAACCTTGAGTAACTTCTGAAAGTCAAAGTGAATGGTGCTCTTCCGTCATTTGGATGCCTTTATAGTTTCAAAAAGCTTTATAAAGAAGTAGAGAAAACTTCATGAATAGTTTTCCATAGAGTTGAACACCATTTGCTTTCAGACACTGTGGGCCTTATTTACTTAACTTTGAGCATATGATTAATCAAAACAAGGAGGGAGGGTTAGAAGCAGATCATCACATCATGCCTGCTGATCCCCCTCTGCTTTCTGGCTGCCAGGTGACTCTGACCTCCCCCCCCAACCCCGACTCTGAAGGCAGCAATGCCAGAAAGAGAGAAAGTGGAAGAAAAAGTGTCCTTCCTGGGCTTTGACTGCATGTTGACAACAACCATGGTCTTTGTTTTTCTCTTGTCTTCAGTTTTTTACTCCCTGGTATTATGTGGGGTTTGTTTTGTGTTGTTACCTTCCAATTTGCTTGGTCAGTCAGCTCTCACTGGTTTGTGTCCATCAGTAGCACTGCTAGTGCAAACCAGCCCCATGAGTTGAAACTAGCATGTGTGGCAGGTTTGGAGTGACTGGTCAGATCATGGATCAGACTCATTTTTCCAGTGGTGGCTGAGGAGTGAAACCAATGAGAGGCAGAAGCTGAAATTTTATTCACTTCCCTCTGTCTTTGTGTTTGCACTTGTCTTATGAGAAACAGAAATCTGGTTTCAGCAGCAAAGTAAGGTCTCAGAGTTTTCTTATTTCTGCCTATAAAAGAGAGTTAACATTGATTTAATAGGACAACAACAGTCTGTCAAACTGGACCAAAGAGGAAAAGATTAACATAAATGTCACTTAAAGTTTAAGTGATTATTGTGCTTCCTTTTGATTTATACTTCCCGAAAAAGCCCCATCTCACACTGCCTTATTTAATGTGTCAAATGTTGTCACAGTGAAATGTATATAGTTTTATCTTTCCTCCTGCTGAGTGATAGCTTAGAAGTGCCTGTTTAATACAGTTACTGTTACATGTTTGTAAATCCCTTGTTGTACACTGATATAATCTATAGTTATACTATAACTGCTACCCAGATATAGAAATTAACACATATAAATGCCTTTGATCTGCACTGCTTTATAATTAATTCAGTAAAAGACAAAATAGAGTTAATTTCCTCTCATGTAGTCTTCCTGGTAATTTACATTAATGATTACAAAAATAAATTGCTATATTAAAATAACTTAGAAATAACTGTAGTTTACCCTCATTTTCTGAACTTCTGTGAATCAAAGTGGGAATTCAATGAGGCTTGCGGCTTTCCTCTCTTCTGTGTTGCAGCTGGGATGTGTGAAGTTTCTGACAGTTTTTTCCAAAGCAATGGCTGGTAATGGTGTCATGATGTACAGACTGTCTCTGCTGATTTGATTCTTGTTTTCAGGAAGCCTCTGCTCCACCACTCTACAAAAGCAGCGATAAAATCTACTTGGTCCTTGGGACTGTTGTTTTATGTTGCCAGACTGAACTTTCAGTAAGGGATTCATCTATCTGTAGAGTATCTTCAAAAAAACCCACACATTAATTCTTTTTCTTTGAAGCCAAAACGTGTCTCTCTTATCATCAGTGTTGTCTATGAGCATGCGGATTTGTTAATTCTTATCTCTTGTCTATGTATGTACAGTAGTAGAAGTAAGATTAAATTTAGGCTCAGAAAATATTCCACTAATGCAGCTGCAATCAATGGTGTAGCAATGGTGATAATAAGAAACATAGAAACCACCCAGTGCTTTTATACTATAAATACTGGAGAGATGCTTATTTAAAAAAGAATTTCAGAAGCAGAAATACGAATTTAAAAGCACAAATCCTTTTTAACTGGAGCTGGTTTGGTAGGATCCTTTATTATGAGGATTTTGAAGGATCTGAAAAATGTTTTTACCTAAATCAGAAGATATAAATTTTACTCTTTTTTAACAGAAATCTTTCCATAACTGCCTAGATTGAACAAAACATCTTTGTAATTTAAGGTAATACAATTATTTACCTTCACTATTTAAAAATGAAAAGCTAATATTAACTGAAATATGAAAAATACAACCTTTTTCTATTTTATATATAGGAAATTCTGTATAAAATTTTGATTTTGTTGAATTAATGCTTTTTTTACTGATCAAATATTTCATTAATTAACTTGGTCAGTTTTCAAGTGGGCAATAATCAGTGTGCTTTTAAATGTGCTAAAAATTAAGGTTCTTGATTTTTGACGCAGAAGAATTTTAGTAAGATATGTTCAGATCTATTTGAATTCTGAATTACTGGATGAATTCTCTGTGTCTCTGCAGATAAGATTACAATAATGGGTCTTCTGTCTTTAAAATTGATTGACCACATCACTTCATATAAAATAATTCAGTACTTTCTATGCTGAGTTGCAAAAGAAGACTCCAGCTCCAAATCAAATACTTGAATAAATACCTGAAAGCTCTCAGGAGGTTTTTATTTATTCTCAGTGGGACCACTGAGCAGTCAGGATTTCTAAGAAACTTCAAGAAGTTGATGAAAGAAGTTAAGTGCATTGGAAAAAATCCGACAGTGCAGATTATCAGTAGTTTACCCGTAAGGATAATACACACGAGGGTAGCTCGGCTTCCAGGCACACATTTGGTGCACTGACGCGTGGGGCTTACCCACACCAAAGTCAAAACATCTTAAACTTCCTGCGTAAGTGTTCACTGTATTCCTGCAGAGTCACTTCGTTATTCTCTCCGTTACTTTTCCCAAAGCTTCTGATTTTTTTTGAACATTTTGAGACTGGTGTTCTTTTCAGTGTGCTAGTTGAGGCAGACACACTTGGGTTTACAGAGCTTTCAAATACTGTAGTCCCTGAGCCTGGGCAGTAAAGAAAACAGATACATAACATTCAGCCACAAAAGAGGAAAGAGCATTTCTTTTCCTCTGTTTTCTCACTATCTGGGGATTCTTCAAGGTGAAGTCAGTGTTTTGGGGGATGTAACGTTGTCCTCCTTGATATTTTTTTCCAAATCTTAGAGTTTCAACTGACCTAAGTGTTTTTTCATTCACCTTGGCTGGTGCAAAGGTCACAAATACTCTCTTCCACAAAAGCATATAATCTATTTTTAATTTTCTTGTCTGAAATTTTCTTTCCCTATGTGTCCCTCCCCTAGACATTTAGTTTTCAGGGGTGTTTGGTTTTTTTGTTTGGTTGGTTTGGGTTTTTTTGTTGTTTGTTTGGTTTTTTTCTTGATGTTGCTGTATAGGGATCTCTAACTTTGAAATCTCTATCCTTAATGAAAAATTTACCTTTTGCTAGTGAGGAACAGCACAGTCCCTAAGCACCCCTCCCTGCACAAGTGTATCAAGATTTAACAATTTTCTGATCTTCCTGATCAGGGACTTACACGGCATGGGTCTGCCATCTCATGCTGGATCTCAGTTCCACAGGAATGTTATGCATGCTCATAATAAAGCAACTGTAGAAATTCACTGAATCAGAACTCACAAATCGGACATGGACTGCCTAAATTGTCTTGTCACCTTTCTTTCTTGGGGAGCAGTGGATAGGAGTGTTTGTCTTGGATCATAACTATTGAGAAAGGGAAAAAATAAAGGAATCTATCAGAAAAAATATAAAAATTGTTTATGAACATGATGTTCAACCAGATGATCTGTGAGATCCATTCCAAACTGCTATTCTATGATTCTAAGACTTTTTTCTGTAAATAATTGTCGTCATATCAGTGTCTCTCAAAGCAAATTCTTCCCTTTACCCTTCCTGAAGCATGGGGAAGTCTTCCCCAGAACTCATAATATCCAAAGTGAGACACAAATCACTACTGTGGTGATAGGGGAGGGTGTGCTTAGGATTCCTTCCTGAGACAGCTTTCTCTCATTGTTCTACAAAACAGGGTAGAAGCCCAGTCATATTCACTCCAGTGTGCCTCTTGAGGTTTTTCTTCCTTTTGCAGTCTAAGATCCATAAGATTGTTTTCTAACTGGAAATCAGAAAAGAAAGGAGCAGGGCATAGTTTAAGAAAATTCTGCTAGTAAAGTGCTGTAGAAATACAAAGTATTCCTGACTACACAGAGTGACAATGGCACAAATAAAATTTACACCAACTTCCTCTGCTGTTCACTAAACCAAACCTTTTCTCCAATAGAAAATTACATGTAATTCATGAAAATATTTCTTTGTTGTGTTTTATAGCCATGTTCATGCTCTTTTCTTCAAGGAAATCAGAGATGATGGTTGCAAAACAATCTGACAGCCACTCTGCAAATCTCTGCTGATTTCACAGTCTCAAATTCAGGCAAGTTCAGTCCAAATGTAGAGTAACAAACACATGGACAACAACTGTAAGTGTCACAATGCAGTAAAAAACATAAAGCGGTCTTTTCTGTTGCTGTCATTTCAGCCTGAGAGGTGAACTAGAGGCTGGTAGATAGTTAGATTTTCTAAAAAGCATGGGTGGTGATATTCATTACAAATCCTACCAAAAGCATGAGGTAGGTATTACCCCTTTTGACCAAGGAGCAGTGAGTAAAAATCATGGTGTGTTTTTGTATCTGTATGTAGGGTGCTGAAATCAATTTTTTAAAAATCCTGTGTCCAGAGTTCTTTTTTACAGTTTAAAGATAAAGTAGGAAGAGATAGTGAAGCAGGGAAGGGAAAAAGAGCATGAAAATAACGAAGAAAAAAATGTCTGGTAACGGAAAATGAAGCCAGACAAACTCAAATTGCAAAGAAAACAGGTTTCAACCATCATGGTGATTCAGCAGGAGAATGTCCTACAAAAGGCAGCCATGTGAGGTCCATTTTTTATGTCTTCGATTGAGGAGAGCCTGCCTTTCTCCAAGAGGCACATCTGCCCCATAGGATGTGTGCCTCAGCCAAGCACAAGCTAATCTGTTCAGCAGGACAGAAAGCAAACAAGTGAAGTTTGCAGAGGTATGGTAGACTGAGCAGAGTCCCTGACCTAAGCCTCCTTGCGCTTCTGCATTTAAAAGCTAATAGAAACAACCACCTCCAACTGGAAAAAAAATTGCGGTTGTCCTTGGCTGTCAGTCACTGTTGGCAAATACAGGGTAGATTTCCCCGAACAAAATTTTCAGTCCCTACTGGTTTAGTCCAAGAGTTTTCTTGCTTGGGTTACATCTATCTTACTTTGAATGAGGTTGTTGCCACTTAGACCAATATATCTTTGTTAAGATAGATAGAGAATGGTCTTTAGATCTTTCGGCAGAACAAAAGAAAACAAAAAAGATAGAAGGAAAATAAATAGTTCTTTTGATTCATGGGAACCAAGGAGGAAAGTTGCTCTTGTAAAACTGAGGGCTGCGAAAACTGTGTATTTTTCAAGAGCATTTGGCAGGTTAGCTGGTGCTGAATAGTGATGACAAAATGTTCAACAAACCAAAAATATTCCATCTGCTCACTAAAAAATGTGATTCTGTGAAGCAAGACAAATAACAGGAAATAGACTTCTTCCCCTCCTGAAGACATTTCGACACCAGCATCTCAACTCAACCACTTAACTAATATTAAAAATCATTAAATCCAGTTTTTAAAACCAATTACACCCTAGTCCATGCTTCAGCAGAGGTAATGGGGGGAAGGGGCATTGGAAGGGCTGTTCCCAGGAGATGTGGCTAAAAGCATGGCTGACTCTCCTCCTCTGCAGGCCTGTGTCCCTGCAGGGATTTCAGCACAGTAGGCAGCACTGCTGCAGGGCATCTCCAGTCTCTGGAGGAGAGAGGAGTTTTACTTGTGAAGAAACTCAAGCTGTTTGGAGAGGACTGGCTGTGTGGGCTCTGCTGGGCTTTTTCTTCCACCGCTTCTCTCCCCACCTCCCCTTGCTTGCTCAGATGGGAGGCTCTGCAGAGAGACAGCATACAACAGGAGAGAAAATGGGCTGTTTACTCAACAATACTACTTCATGGCTGGTTTTGACAGCAACACTTGCAAAGGCTGAGAAAAATTCCCTCTGGTGAATTAATCTGGGACTTCCTTGAAGAGCAGTTGGGTAAAACAGGTCTTTTTGAGATGCCTGTCACCTCTAGACCTGTAAACTCCTGACATATCAGAGCTGGGGACAAGCATTAGCTGTCTTTGGGCAGATCATGCAGAAATGTCTAGCCTTTGAGCTGGTTGTACTGCTAGATTATTTTAACAGGCAAATGTTTCACAAGCCTGGTTTGAGTAAAATCAGTTATTTTCTTTGGAGTACATTGTCTTTAGAGCACATTGTGGCCCTGTGAGAAGGACATGGGACTGAAGTCTTTGTTTCTGTGATGTTTCTGCCTCTTTTTTTTTTTTTTTTTTCTTTTCCAGGTAGACCTTACCCCTCTCATTTTCTCATCTTTCAAGCTCTTCAGCTGCTCCCAGGGCAGACACACAAACATCTTTCAGCTTTATCCTTACTCTACCTCTCCCTGTATATATATTTAGGCAAGTGTTTAGGCTATTTCAAAGTAAGACTGATGGGGATTATCTTCACTGGGCAATGCAGGAGAGCACTGTTTCATATCATCAGATTTGTGTAATTCATTATAAATTTACATAAATTTTGTATTGTTTATTACTGTGATCTGAATATGATTTTATTAGAACTGAACAAAAATCAACCATTATCCCTGGTTTCATTTCATATCTCTGCTTATGATTCTGCTTTTTGGTACTAGTTTTAAGCACACACATGCAAGCGCACAGCTAGTGCGCTACATACTGCAGTGCCCTTCTAAAGCCTCCCTTGCCGCTAGCCTTGATCCTATCTCATGCTACTTCTTGGCAAAGACAGTTCCAATTTATACCCTTTTCCAACCATTTCAAACTGACACTTTTAATTCATCTCAGTGAAGTTACCAAGGGCTTAGCAGAGAGATAAAGAAAAAAAGAAGAAAAAGAACAGCTCCTGCGGTCTCCGTAATATCAGACTTGTGACAGCTCTGAGCTGTCTAATCCCAACAGGTACTAATGGCATTTCTTGTATTTACTGGTAAATGGATTTCCTTTATCCCAGGGAAGGAAAGAAAATGTAAGTCTGAAGATTCGTCTTCTGCAGTATTTGAGAATACATTTCATTGCAGTAATGAGGTTCCAAACCATTTACGGTGGCAGCAGAGGGGACCAAACCAAGGAAGGCAGAGTCAACAGTGATTGCTGATGATGATAAGGATCAGCTGTCTCATAACACAAAGTACTACACGGCTGCACATAGCTACAGCAAGTTGGTAGCTCACTTAAAAAGCCAGACTTGGGCACCAAGGTTTGGAAAGTTGTATAGAACTGTTAAAATTAAGTGACTGTAAGGCAACGATTTTTAGGATAAAATTACAAAAGGGCTAAACAATTGATCCCATCCCTCCATCAGACAGTCCCTCAGGGAGGGACACCAAACTTCTCCTGCATCATTTCCACCCAGCTTTAGGTCCATAAAATCTCATGCCCAGATAGGACGTAGATCTTCCAGGTGATGTCCCTCATTATCCGTCACAGAGTGTGATGATGTCAGTTTTTGTGTCACATCAGCCAGAGCTCTGCAGGTACCAAGGCCTGGTGCTAAATCGCTACAGGGTTGTTTTTTCTCTTCTATTTTGGACTCAGAAAGGAGTGCCAAAAAAATAAATTGTGGAGTAAAACTCCTCAGCCCCTCTCTGAATTGAAATTAAAGGGACATGTCACAAATGACAAGTCACAAGCATAATTCTATGATGCTGCCAATTACTGCTCACATTGTGAACCACTCAGAAAAATACCCTGAGATGATATATGCAGACAAAACCAGAATTTTGTCTAGTATAAATGCATTACTCTCAATGTAAAGGTGTAATTTTTTTTTCCTTTACAAAACATAATGTATTTTTAAGAAGAGATTATAGTTTAAACAGGGTACTTTTTCCTAACATCTGCATAGAGGTGTCTCTTTTGGGATAAGATCTTGTTTATAAATGGGGCAGGCATTCTTAGCAGGCAGGAACAAAGAAAAGCATTTTTATTAGCAGCAGGAACCACATGAACAGCTTTGACCTCAATTTAGGATTTAGCTTATCATTTCACACAGAGGCTTGCATCAAGAATTTGACACTGGTGCCCTTTACTAATTTGTAAAGCAAACTAAAAGGAAAATAATGGAGTACGGATAAGTGCTGTTCATGAACCACTGAGCAGGCTCTATTCCATTCTGTCCAAATTACTCCACAATCAGTCAGAAATCTCACGACAGACTAGGTTGTCTTTTTGTTGTTTTTATTCCTCTAGGAAGAGGGGGGGGGGGAAGGCAAATTAAACTGCCAGGCCTGTCTGTCCCTATCCTGCTGTGGATCAGGAGTATTGTGGAATCGGCATTCCTTGCGCCCATCGCTGTGCCCGCAGAGGGAAGCGCTGCCGGGACGCGGGGGGAATATTCGCCTGCCAATGTTAGAGCCGTGGTCGTGTGATCGCAGAGCAACCTAAGGTTAGGTCTTAAGCGTGCTAAAGCCCTGGCAGCTTTGCTCCAATTGGCTCCATGACATTCCCCGCTCGGCCGTGATCCTAATGGCTTGAGACTGGCTGAATTCTTCTAACCCCAGCAATTAGTTCTTTCATTTTCTAGAACTCCGCTCACTTGAAGTGTTATTTTTTGCACACGGAGAGCGCGTCGGAGCCAGGGCTTAACCAACCCGAATGTGCTTGCTATGTGAATCGTCTTTCAGGGAAAGCCACAATGCCCTATGCTCCCCATGCTGACTCAGCTGGATTTTTGTCCCTGACAGCAACAAAAACAATTCACAAATTTCATTAGATTTTCCTGAACAAAAGAGCTGTGTAAGAGCAAAACCATACAAATGATCTTACCAGATACATGGTATTGTCATCTCAGCAAGGGAGAATTTCAGTCATTCTCTTCTCTAGCTGAAAGATGGCACAACCCAAACTGCATTATTTGTGTTTCCCCTCAAGCGATGACACCGCCTGTTTGCACACCAGTATCCCATTCCTTTGTGCCAGGGCAGCTTTGTAAATTAAAACTCCTTTTTAGACGCATTTACATGGGCACTCCTTCCCCAGCCCTGTACTCTCCTGGCGGTGGCTGCTGAAATAAGGATGACTTTTCCAAACACTTACATCTACATCACTCAAAGTAATATATATATATTCTATGGAAACTGCAGAGTGGCTTTTCCTCACATTACTGAGAAGAACATATTTCCTCCACACATTTCATAAAACCAGGCGTACAGCCCCAATCCAGTGAGTTGTGGAAGGGTTAGCTATATGTGATTTTATGGAGCGCAGCAAGACTAAGGTCTCCTCAGGAGCTCTGCTTTCAGCCTGTGTTACCCTGGTAGGAGGGAAGAGCAAAGTGTGTGCAATGTCTCTTTGAATCAATTTGTAGATGTATGAAAAACACATGAAAACACACAAACCGCCATCTGCTTACCTGGTTTTGTATCATCTGTGGGAAGAGGAAGAATAAGGAGAGAGGTCTAGGCTGTGACTCTCATGAAGAAAAGCTGGATATAGAACAGGAGGGGAAAGTGAAGATAAGTTAAAAAAAGAAAGCAGGGCAGGACACAGGCCTAAAGAGGAGAGAAATATAAATATAAATATAAATGAGTGAATAAGGAGAAAATGTACACTATCACTGTCTCCTGACTGTGTCTGCCTCTTAATCGGGTGTCCAACGTTGCTAGTGTCCTTGGTGCCCAACACCCTTACAAGTCCCAGGTTTCCCTGTCACGTTGCTTTGACATGATGTTTCTGTAAAAGTGTGTACAGCACACTGTTCATGCTCTGGATGTGCCAGCCTCATGCTACCAAGTGCTGAGGTGCGTCCCCAGCTTCACCTGTGAAGCCCAGCTCTCTCTGAGCTCAAGTACAATTTGACTGCCGATTTTTCAAGAGAGTTGTCTTCTCTTTGATCTTCTTGTGATACATAATATTTTGAAAGTAATGTTCTTCTGTGACAACCCATCATAAAGACTACTTCTGAAGGGTACTTGGGAACACTGGGAGATCATGGTTGCATTGCCCACAGACCTGGCCAAACTGAGGTGGCATCACTGGCAACTTGAGCAACAGCCTAAAGTGCCATTTGAAAACAAAACAGTACATTTCAATTTAAATAACACGTGGTTAAATCCAGACCTTGTCCTTGACTCAACTTTAGCATAGGAAAATTTGCTCTGAGAAATCCTCCTAAGCAATAGATCAGCATGATGGGAAGGTGGTGAATCCTTTGCAAGGAATTCTTAGCTTGCAGACATCAACCAGGAGTTCAGAAATAGAAAAGAAGAGATTGGAGGGTGAATGAAACTAGCTGAGTTCTAAAAGCCTTCTTGCCAATTTAGTGCACAAATAGCACGCAGGTGAAGGCATGAAATAAATGCGGTTTTCCCAGCTACGGCTTGCCACATCCATCCTCTGAACACAACTAAGGAATCCAGTGCAATATGAATCAGGGGTGACAGGGAAAGGCTGAGTCCTTCGTCAGCCAGGCAGGTCTCATGGTGTCTAGTACGTACATTGCGTAGTGCTGCAAGGCCGTGACAAGAAGTAATACTTTAGCTATATGTCTCCTATCCCCAGGGGTAGTTGCAATACTATTTGCATTTCCAGGCCCTTTCACAGCCTATCTCCAAGGTTAGTTTAAACCCACTCAGCAAAGGTGCAGCTAGAAGAAGAAAAGGATCAGAAAATGTTCCCAGCCATTTTGGTGTATCTGTGAAATGACCCTTTTGATATGATTCTCCTTGTCTCATCATTTTCCTGCTATCCTCTCTGCTGACAAGCTCCGGTAGATAGGACTGAGTCTCAGTGTAGGAAAAAGCGTGTAAAAAACATGGCTCAGCAAATTTGGCCCGAAATGTTAAAATCAAGTAATAAATTAATTCATTGCAAGCAATGCAAGACTGTGCTTAAATACTCCTTTCCTGAAGTCAGAAGGACCACCTGTGTCTGCACAAGAGGTGATACTCCTCTTGTGGTAGCTCTGCTTAGTCTTCATTCTGCAGCTGGTAGGAGTTAATTTTACAATTACACAAACAGTGCAAACAATAAAGATGGGTTTCTAGTTTCTGAGGTAGGAATGGAGGAGTGGGGTGCAGGATGTGTCTCAGCACTATGTCTGCAGCCAATGGACAGGATTGGAAAATTTGGAGAGGAGAAAGCCATGTGCTCATAGTCCACCTGGAGCATTAAGTCAAGGGGATGCTTCTTGTAGGCAGCAGAATCAGGCACCTCCAGAGGATGACATGGAGCCCCTGAGCTGAACTCCTGCCTGAAGGATCTTAAATCTCTTAATTATTTAACTATGGGAAGACATTTTTACAACTCAGACACCTAAGTATAAAGTCCAGATTTAGCGTGAATATCCCTTCTGATCACCATTAGATTTTGTCAAAAGCAAAGGATGTCCAAGAAATGTTTGAGGTTTTAAAATAGTTTTTAATAGAAAAAAATTTAAAAAAACTTTGAAAACAAAATACTCAGCACTTCAATGACATTGTGAAGTGACAGAAAAGCTGCCATGTCTAGACAAAATGTCTTATTTTAATTTCATTTTTTCTTTCAAATACACAATGTTCTGAGGTGATGATAGATATCCAAATTTTCCAAGAGAGTGTCTGTTGGGAAAAATGTAGCAACATGCTGGCAGAATGGACAATTTATAGCAAATTATCTGGGTTAAATAAGTTAAATTTCTTCCTCACTTTTTCCTACACAATTGCGTTATTGGATTTCTGGCGCAGTTACAAGTAACAGTTGTTCTTTAATTCTTTGTGCTTGTTATATGAAAAAAATGTTAATAAAATGTTTGCTTAGACAGTTCAGGACTACATAAGACTAGAAGTGATTCTTCCTAGAGGGCACTTCTTGTTTCACTTTGACCTTGATAGGCTACAGAAATACCTGAGTAGTATCTTTTCTGGCTCAGCACATTTTTTAAAAACCTTTCAGTTGTGGTTTCTTTTAAAAATCTGCGTTAGCTATAAAAACCTTACTGGATGGCCTAGTTTCCTGCGGAATTATAAAAAAACCAAAATGTGCCTTGGGCAGAATGACCTTATTCTTTGCATTCTTATTCCCTGCAGCTCTTTCTTATGCTTTTTATTTCTGTCATGTGTTAGATTGTGTTTTGCAACAGTCAGTGGATAAAGTAAGGAACTGGGTGTGGAAGCAGTAGCCATGTAGGGGACAAGACCTTTCCAAGACATAAGCTCCCATCTGTGGGCACATGGTCTTTCCTAGACTTTATCTGTTCAATCTTCTCACCAGCTCAAGTAGAAGCAGCAGCGTGTGTCCTGGCAGCTGCACAGTCTCCTAGGAGATGGTTCAGCCTGGGTCTCTCCTTCCTAGGTGGCTATTTCTAGTCATTAGGCAAATATTTCAAGAGTGGCCGTCAATATCATCAGCTGTAACAGAATATGTGTAGGTGGCTACCCATTAGAGATGGGAAAGGTGAGAAGGCAGGAGCTGCTTCCCACCATCTCAGGACTCTGCTAGAGAGGCGTATTCAGCCAACAAAACCCCCTCTCTCACATACAGAGGGCTTTTCTCCATGGACACTCAAACACTGGTGGAAAAATAGATGGGCCATTGAGCTACAGAGCTTTTGCAAGGTGCCTGGCTTTCTCTCCCTCCTGTTGGAGCTGCTTCACTTTGTATAGATGATTAAATATTCATTGGGCCAGAGAGAGAAAAGCAAGAGATTGATTCTATTACCCAGTTGTTCAGGTTCTCACCTGGGATGTGAGAGATGCAGGGTCAAATCCCTGCTCTGAAGATGATTTATTTATACAAAGTGGAACTGCTCCAGCAAGAGGGATGTACATGCTGCAAGCCTGGTGGTCCTCTTCTGCACTGCACAAAACCTCTTCCCTTTTAACCTGGGGAGTGATTTGATGCAGGTTTTCTCCTTGCAAAGTAAATGTTTTCTTTTTGCATCATGATTTACTAACTTCTTATTCTTGCTCCCTGAGCCAAGGCTAGCTTGGGCGCCATGTTCCACAGCAGGATTCGCAGCTGAGGCTCTTTGCCAAGGGAGACATGGCCCCTTTCCCACCAGCTACTCATATCTCATGAGAGTCAGGGATGAGCCTCTTACTAAGCCATGTATCCACCTCTCTTCCTGGCATCTCAGCTCTCCTTGCTGTCTATGCAGCAGAGGAAGCCCCAGCAAGCTCTGAGAGGCAGCAGGAACCTCAACATCCACAGACATTTCCAGGGCTGGCAGGGGCTGCTGTGAACAGAGGGGCAGTGGAAATAAGGAACTTATCTTATTATAAGGAAATCTGTAAAATTCTCTCATCCTGTTGGTTTCTGCCTAAGTGTTTCAATGTGGATTATTTTTTTTACTATTCTAAGGTCAGTGTTGTTACTGTGATTTTTGCTTCCAGCTAACACAATTATCTAAAATTAATTGAAATGGAGAACTGATGTTTTCACTTGCAAGGGCTGGTGGGAATGGCCTGTGTCATATTATCTTTGATGCATGAACTATCTTAATTTCAGTAGTGTCCCACAAACTTTAAAAGTATCTGTATTAAAACAGTGATTAAATAACCTAGTCTGCTTTACAGAAAAGATAATAAAACACGTAGCTATTAATACAGCCCATTTTCCACAAGGCATTTAAATTGAATGTGCCACCTTCAGCTCACCAGGCTGTTTCTATTGCTGTTCCACAGCAAATGTCATTAGGTAAAAAACCCAAATATATCAGTATGGCGTTTAAACCTACACACAGAGGTGTAATGGCAATGTGAGCTCATCCATTTCCTCATTTTACACAGTTTGTTCTGCTGCTGTTGATTTTTTCAGTAGTCACAAACAAGGGAAAAGTTCCTCATAGGACAATCACTGAGCACAATAAAATACAATAGAAATATGACTATTCTTTACAAGAATTATTTTTATGAAAAACATTGCCAACCAAACCGAAATTAAAAAAAATAGCTATCATAAGAGGAAATATGTAGTGCTTATGCTTGCTCTCAGAATCTTGTTCTGTTGATTTTGATTAATGGCTTGCACACTCAACAGTGTTGGCATTGTTTACTTTCTTACTCAAGTTTACATTTATTATTACTGCTAAGTTTTGTGTTAGCGCATGCTGGTTTAAATTAAATGAATATCCAAATGCTGGTTTGAAGTTTCTAATGGCACCATGTGTACTACATTAGCTTGCATACTATTTAAAGAAAAAGTTTTAATTGTACTGTCATTGCCTGAGGATATTTTTGTGGTAAGCAATTAAGATTCGTTTTCCTGTTCATGTAGAAAATCACTTCATGAAAACATTGGAATATAATAACTTTTGTCCAATTTATGCATTTTTGCTTTGATCATTTGTATTAAGGGAAAAGAGAACAATAATTTAAAATCTGAGTATCTCAATAAGCATTTAATGGTTATTTCTAACAGAATAGTTCTTTCCCTATCTGTAAAATCATGTAACAAGATTTAAACAATCTAGTACCATTTACTTCTAAACTTCACTAGTGAGTCTGTTTGTCCTCTGATTTCACTGCTAAGCAGTCCACAAAAGGTATAATATAGGCAATCAAAACTCAAAAGTTGGCCAAAAGATTTAGCATCAGGGAAAAAAAAAATTGCAGCCTTCTAAATCCATCTAATTTTTGGGAAACGGTGGACGTGAGAGCCCTCGCTTTTAGCAAGGAGGTGAATCTCAGGCTGCTCGGGCAATGTGTCACATCTGTGCCACCAGCACAGCCACCCACACCCAGTCCCCCTTTAGTGGGGGTCAAAACTCACAGCTGCTGCACGAAGCTGTTGGGATCGATGGGATCCAGTAAAGGGTCCTTGTTCCTCACCAGGACTGGACCTATCCCTGGGTGTGCAATGATGGAGGAGAAGGAGGCTGGGAGCCACTCCACCAGTCCCACACTTCGACATTGTTTCAGAGTGATTTGTTCTTCATGACAGGGTCAAGCTGCTGTAAAAAGGTTAAACAAACGGACTTTGTAAGCTCCTTTTAGGGGAAAGCTGGTCAGAAGGCCCCTTTAATCACCAGTCCCCTTTACCCTGGGAAAAGACATCGGCCAGACTCACTTGTGCGGCTGCGGGGAGTTGGGGTGAGGGTGGGGTGGAGGCTCCTTGCCCTCCTGCAGCTGCCTCTGGCTGGAAAAATAGAAATCCTGCGAGGGAAGGTGTTTGGCTGGAAGTGCTGGTGTGCCTCCCCTTGCGCCCAAGTGCCGCCAACGCAGAGGAGGAGGAAGAGAAGAAGGAGGAGGACATTCCTCTGGGGCCGGTGTGTAGCCCAGCGTCCCTAATGCTGTCTGCACCCATCCTGTCAGGAGGGTAATGAGGGGAAAGTTCCCAGACGAAAATGAAAAGCACCTAGGTCTTCAGTGGGGGCTTGAAGGAGGTTTATTTTAGCAACCTCCACCTTCCCTCTGCCATGGCTGCAGGTCTGGTGCTCTGCTGGGAGAGAAACCCTCATGATTAATCTCTGCAGACTGTCAGTTTTTAGCTCAGTTTCTCCTGTCCTTTTGAGGTATGACCATCTACTGGATTCCCAGTGCATTAACACACCTGAACTGCACCTTCTTGGAGATGCCCTAGGGCAGGGATGGTTTCTCCTTATTTACAAGGTGGCTTAATAAATAGTTCCACTCCCCTCCCTGTGAGAGTGGCAGCAGCCAAGGGCAGCATCACTCCTCCTGCCAGGGGTGATGAAGGCAGCAGGAGATGGCAGTGAGGCTCCTTGGCCCAAAGTGGTATACAGAAAGGGTGAAAGAAAACATGGTGAGAGCCAAGTTGGGCAACAAGAGTCACAGACACTGCTCTCTTCGTCCTCAGAGCTCCCCTGCCATTTGTCAGCTTGGGTCCTTGTCTCCTTGCTCTTCCCCATTAAGCATCTTTCTTCCTCACCGTCCACTTCCAAGCCTTAGCTATGAATTGCTTAATGTCCACACATAGACATAAGCTTTCATTCCAGGAGTAACCTTTGCAGGAAAGCCCAGGGGTTGTTATGAGCAAACCATGCTGTCTCACTGTGCCAATTCCAACCGTGCCATGTCTCTGCCTGTTTCCTCTCTTAGGCCCTTATATCACCCACCTTATTCTCTCCAGCTGCTTTCTTCTCAGCACAAGCTATGTTGATAGTGATTTTTCACCATGATCCCAAACCTCTTTGATTTCTGCTCTCAAACCTCCCACTTTTGCATCCTCCTCTCCTTACTGCATCCACTCTCTTAATTTCCTTTTCCTCTCTCCACCTCACTGTCCACCCATTACACCACCTTCTGCTTCACACTCTCCCTTTCACATCGCAAATATGAAATAAAAAAGTTCCTACCTCTCTCCTGTTTATTGCCATACCCCATCAGAGATGCCATAATTGTTTTCATGAGCATTCCTCATCTATTTCAGTACAAAATAAAAATCAATTCAGACAAAAAATAAAGCTGATTTCCCTCAGCTACATGAAAGGGACTGGCTTTTACAGAGTTCCAGCCAAGGACCATCACTCCTCAGCTGTTCCAGATGGATCTTTAGTGCATGAATGCATAAGAAGGATGTCAGTGAGAGTCCCCTTACCATGCTGCCAGGCAGAAGGGACTTTCCCTTCTGAATCCAGATTTTCCAGATCTTCTTACTTTTCTGAAAATCATCAGGAATCAGCAGGCAGGTCGATAAATGGAGAAGAGATTCAGGGGTTCATTAGGAACTTCCTTAAAGCCATTCAAACTCTATCTAAAACTTCTTTTGCCCCTATGTTATCCATCATATTATTTTCACTTACATGTGCAATAAATGTCCCCCATGACCAAAATTTAGGAAGACAGTACAGCGCTTCCTACTTTGAGTTCTTCTCCAAGTAATCTTGATGACTGAAATAAAAATGCAGGTCTTCTTCCTACAAGCAGGTAAATTTTGTATCCTTGCTGCACTACTGAGGCCATTCCTCAGGCAATAAATTCAGTATCCAAGCTCTGGATTAAGGTTATTCAAATAAAAAATTCAAATAAAGGGGGGAATTAAAAATTTAATACTTCCATTTAGTAACATAGATGGGAACTTAATAGTCTAACTACCTTCTTCACCTCTCTGGCTGTCATGTAACTCATGCTGAAATAGCCATCATATTTCAGAAAGATGGAATGGATTTAGTAAGAGGCAAATCTTGCAATACTTCTTGAAAACGTAGCAAAATGGACAGGGTGGTGACTGCCAGCTAAGGACCTGGTACTGAGCTACTGAAGTCAGCAGCAGCTCTACCAGTGATTTAAGTGTGAATTAAGAGTCTGAATTCCAGATGAATCAACATATTTCTACCACCATAGTCAGTCTTCAGACGAATTTAATCTCCATCCTGCATCAGCTGTCAGCCAGCTGAATAGTTGCCTTGCCTGCAGGGATGACAGCTTGTAGCAATGAAACACTGGAAGAGAATTCAAGAAATCATCCAGGCCACTCTTCCACCATCCCACCCCCAGTGTGGAAGATAAAGTAAATAACTTTAGGTCTCCCTTATGGATGTTTCTTATAACCTGCATTTCTGTAACACAAGTTCTGGGATTTCTATCAAACTCTCTTCTTAGATTCCACCTTAATAGACAGACTGTGTTTCTAATATTAACCTGGTTTTCTTTTCTGCAAATTTGATTTCTCATTCTTCTTCAGTTGGTCACTAGTGATCATCAGCAACTTTGTAGCAACATTTTACATATAGAAAATCATTGTGTCCTCTACTCCTTTTTTTTTCCAGTTTAAACAAAGCCACATCTTTCACCCCTCATGTTTTCCAGATTTCCGTTATCCCATAGACTCTTTCCTGTTGATCAGTATAAGGGCAGCCAAGCTTCCCAATTCGGCTAGCAGCACGCCAAAATGCCATTAGGCTGGGAGCTGCAAGGCACGTACCCTGGAGAGATGAGCAGGGAGGGATCCAGTGCTCTGGAAACAAGCTGCAGTGCAAAAGGATGTGGTTCCTGTGAAAATCTGGAATTCCTACAAAAATCTGAAAATCTGGGGCATCTATTCCCCAGAGTGACTCAATGAGTATGATCACACCACAACTCCAGACACCTTGTTTTCTCTGTATTGGGAATTTGGATTATTCAGCAGCCCCCAGGCAAGTAAAGACTGATGTGATATGGCCCAGGTAGTAAAGATGCACGTGGGCTGTTCAAGAGCAAGAGTGTGGCCATCCCTGCTTAAAGCATCTGTATATCAAATCTCTTAAAACAAAGAGAAAATATTTCTTGGCCAGAAATAATGTTGCCACACACATCATACAGACATTTTCATCCAGAAGAGTGATACAAATGTTTTTGTGTTAAGCTTAATTTTCTCTTCCTCTTCAAAAAGATGCAGATATCACAAACATGCAGTTCTACTAGTGGGGTATGGAGTCAGTTCTGTATGTTACCCATAATTACATATAGGATCAGATCTGAATTAACTCAGCCTGATGTTTAAACCTAGACCCTGGAAACATGTGTTTTTTGTTTAGGAGTATCAAAGTCTGGGCAATGAGTTCAGTCTTCTCTAATTTTTTAATGTGTTCTTAACACTAATTTCTTGTAGGTCTGACTTTCCAAAAACATGATCATAAAGAGCAAATTTGCAAAGTTAATTCCAGCATTTCCTCACTCTGATGAACTTTGTAGGTAAGAATTCATGCTGATATTAATGAGTTCCCAAGCAACCAAAATCGATTTCAGAAAGTAATAAATTTGGGACTTAAATGTCTTACAGAACTGGAAAAGCTCCAAAATGCAAAACCTCAGAGATGTTCAGAGTATGAACAGATTTGCATCTCCCAAATACCAAAGTCCATTAACAACATATCACATTGTCAGGAGACGCCCAAAGGTTACAGCCTACCCAAAAAGTGACCATTGCTTTGTGACTTACAAAGTTGTGCAAGCACAGACAATTTTTGGCAATAGTGATATTCTGGATTTGGCAAAGAGGAGTCAGGTTAGCATCTCTGTTGCAACAGAAGTCATAGTGAGGTGCTTATTTTCTATGGGGTGGAAAAATATCAGCAATACACTGATATGGCTCCCGAGACCTCTAATAACTTAAATAACCCAGAATAATATCTTGCAAACTCTGGAAGGCTCTTCAAGAAGAGCAAAAGACAGAGCTCACCTTCAGGAATGGAAGGGTCTGGTATATGTTGCATTCTGGCTATCCTTTATACATTTTATTTAAACCTGCCTTTTTGAAAAATATTGTCAATATGACAACATTATGGGACAGAACACAGTTCAGGAACAGCCACCAGCATTTTCTGGGTAAGAAGAAAATAAAAATCCAGAGCAGCAATGTGAAGGGCAGTGAGGGTGGTGTAAAACAGCATAGAAACAAAACATGGGAAAGTAGCAAACATGTTTGGCTGGAGAAGGGCTCTGCAGAGCCCTGGTGGTGAGGAAAAAAGGATGAAGGTGCAGGATTGAGAGGAGAAAATCTGCTGCAAATTGTGTGCGCAAAAAGTCAGCTGTCATTGGTGTTTCATGGGGAGTTTTATGTCTGTGATCAGCTGCTGTTAGCTCACAGGGAGCGGGGCATATCTCTGTGTGGTATTTCCCAGAGAAAAATACTTGTTCTGATATTGATTTTTGCCAAAAAAAGGAATAAAGAAATGTTTCCTGAGAGATGGATCTGAACGAGGCTCGAGAGTAAGGAAATGACCAAGGATGCACACACTGGAGAAGTATCAAAATGTATTCTAAAACACCTTTGCCTTCGGGAAGTCAAACCTGGAAAAGATTTGAGAACACCAAGACCCAGGGGCTTCCTACACGACACCTGTGGAGTTGGGTACTTATCTTTCATCTTGGACAGGCACCTATTTTTTGTGTATTAATTTAAGACCACTTTGTGTTTGGTCCAGCCCCAGGGAGTGCTAGACATAAAAAAAATAGTATATATGATCTTTATTTGAATGATCATAAATACTCTGGAAATGTTCCCTTTTTTCTTTTTCCATTTTCCAAACAGACAATAAAGACAGCACCATCTATTAACAAATAATAATAATAATTAAAAAACCCAACCCAAACAAACAAAACACCAAAAAAAAGGTGACAAAAAAAACCTTTCTGTTTTGGGATAAAGGCAAAGGAGGGAAGACACAGATTCCTGAAGTAAAATTAATGGGAAGGATCTCCTCCTCCTTCGTGAGGATTTTCTGAGGATCTCCTCTCCCCTCGTCTCGCTCCGAGGTCGCCTTCAAATCTCAAGAGATTATAATCATTTTATTCAGGTGTGAGGGGAAGCTACCGAATAAACAACCCCCGGCTGGTCAGGACCCGGTTACTCTTCAGGCGGGAGCCCCGTTCGGGCATCGCAGCTCGACGGGACCCGCCGGGAAGGGTGGTCCTGGAACAGGAGTGTCGCGGAGGACATTGAACGAATTCACCTCCCAGCTGGGCAGAGAAGCTGCTTCTGGGGGACAGGAATTTACTTCCCTGTCTCCCAGTCCTCTCTACGTCTTGCAGAACCCTCTGGCTGCGCAGGGCTGCGCTGCCAACGGGACTGCCTGGGAGCTGTTGGCCCCGGATCTATACTGGGACAATGGTGGGGACCACAAAGGCATCGAGAGGGGTGCAATCACCTCATTATTTCTTCCTACAGATCATGAAACCCAGGGCTCCAGGACCGAGGGAGTCTGACAAAACAAAATTAAATTAAAAAATGGATTTTCCTCAAGAATAGAATAGAATAGAATAGAATAGAATAGAATAGAAAAATAAAATAAAATAAAATAAAATAAAATAAAATAAAATAAAATAAAATAAAATAAAATAAAATAAAGTAAAGTAAAATGATTCCCTCTGCTCCTGATTGTTCTCAGGAGTAGAAATGGGCTCCGGGCGCAGCATCCCGGGTCCCCTGTGCCTCTGGACGAGGGAGGGGGAGCTCCAGGCACTTTGGGGTCAATTGTGGGTCTGAATCGGGATGTCTCCTGCTCTCCCACCCAACAGCAGCTCCGCTCGGGGGGCGGGCGGGAAGGACGCAACACCTGGAGACGCAGCCGTGGTGACCCTCCTGCTCTGACCTCGAGCATAGCCAGGAGCTGGCCCCGAGCCTGGGAACGAAATTGCAGGAGCTGGGGGACCCGTGGCTCCCGTGCGAGCCGGGCCTGATCGACGGAGCGGAGGCAGACACGGATGCCATCCACCTTCCCCAGAAGGGGCCGGGGAGGGTTTGGGGCTGGGCTGAGCCCTTCCATGGGGGGCTCTGAGCTGCCCCTCTCCCGCCGGCCGTCCCCTCCAGCGTGCCCCGGTGCTTTCCCGGCCGGTACCGCAGCCTTTTCCGTCTCCTTAAATTAACCCACAAAGGCGATCTCTTGCCAGAAGTAGGGCATAGGAAGTTTGGGGCGGGGGAGCCGAAAGATTTTTGTCGTTGTTTGCAGGGCATCAAAAAGCCCCTTCATTATGAACAGCCCAGTTCCCATCCAGGACGGGGGACCGTCTTCAGGTCTTCATCCCTATGTACACCCCTTTCCCCCCAACCTCGCCCCCCCGGGGCCGAGAGAAAGAGACACGGCGGTGCCGACCTGTCCGGCTCTACCCTGCTTCTCGGGGACCGCTCTCCCGCACTCGGCCCTCCCCATCTCACCCTCTGACCCCCGGGAAGAGCCGCGCTCTCCTCCCGGGCTCCGTGCGCCCTGTCCCGGCTCGCGTTTCCCGGGGCCAGCTCTGCGGGCAAGGGGAGGCAGAGCAGGGGTGAGGAGTAACTCCTTCTTCTCCACAGAAACGCAATGTCTGGAGAGCTACACGTCTGGATCTCCACCCCTCACACCCCGCTAACACGATCTGGTCGGGCCTGTCCAGAACCTCCTGTTCCCCTCGAACGCCGGGACCCCAGGACAGTCCTGCCCAGATAGCATTTACTTTTTCTTTCATTTAGTGATTATTTCACCCCGTGGCTGTGCCCAGTAAGTGCATGTACTAAAATGCACGCTGAAACATGTAACGTGCTGCATACAACAATATTTCTTACAGACGCCGTGCAGAGGTTAACCATAATTTTGATGAGAACTCCTCGATGAAATTATCTTCTTGCTGTAAAACTGTATGTATTAAAAATTGGCAAATTCGGGAGTTTTAGAACTAAATATTTTTCCTCTTCCAAATAAAGACTAACGAAAATCTCAAGTGTCACCACGTTGTCGGTCTATTTCATGATGCAAAGGCAGCAGAACGTGTGTTTTCCCATCAAGAAGACACAAGACTGTAAGACACAGTCATCACAGCTGAAGGGTTCCCACGGATTCGGGGGAAACTTGGCAGAGGAGGCAACACTGGATGTGGAGACCCTCCCTAAAGTTAAGCATCATCCTCCTCTTTGCAACGAGAAGGCATTTCTCCATTTATTTTCTCCATTTATTACCTAGCAAAGAAGGGACAGAAATAGTTACTATGTCTTTTAGAGACTTAACATCCCCATAAAGAACTTAGAGTCGCTTCACAACCTGCCTTGCACAGAGACCATGAATGGGCGGTGGGCAATATAAGGGATGGGGCTCTGCCTGTCTCCACTCCACCTCCCAATAGCTCCAGAAAACTGCATAGCAACTGAACACAGGTCTGCCGTGCAAGTCTTTGCTGTTGAATTGCCTATGAACTATAGAAAACAAAAATAAATTGAGGAAAAAATAAACAATGCAAATGACATTTCGTTAGGGGAAGTAACAGTAAGTGATTACGATAACATTATAAAGTGTACTTAGTATTTCTCGCTCCATTTTCTTGTGATTTTAACACTCATCAAGCCAAAATTTGTTCGGTTTACATATAAAATAAAGACAGTCGCTAAAGCCTACTAATTCATGTATTTCTTTTGGCTTCACTAGATTTTGCTTTTGGTAAAAATACATATTCAAGTCAAGCAGATCGTGAAATGTAATTGATCTAAAAATCCCTTTGTCTCTCTTAAGGTGAAAAACAGACACTTGAAATACACTGGTTGAATCTAATAATAAAAATAAAATAGATCTTTCCGTCGGGGAGATTAAAAAAAAAAAAGTAAAACCAAAACAACACCCACGAGAAATATTTGAAGCAAACAGTATGTACCAGGTATAATGAACCAGGTGTGGTGGTGAAACAGCTTAAGGAAAAATAAAGCATCCATTTGAGGAAAGATTTGATCATATACAGACTCAGAGGGAGCAACCGGAGGACGTTGATTGTCGCATTTAAGTTAATAGCCTAGTTTTGACAAGTGTCAAGACTTAAAGAGTGCCCAGGGAAAAACCAAGAGGAGAAGAACTGCAATTTCAGCACGAGAAAATAAACGTTCCCGGCTGAAGAACTGAGAGGTCCCCGCTAGGGTAATCGCTGGGTTTTGAAAAGTGCCTGAAGATGGTGCTGTTTCGATGGCAGAAGCGAGATCTGGGACAGCTGCGCTTAAAAAGCTGTATCATGAAAAAAATTTGCTCACCCCAAGTTGTGTAACAGTAGCTTGCTCCAACTCCAATTCCAAAATCTAAACAGGAGATCCATTAAGAAACGGCTTCACTAGTAACGTAATTTTAGAATAATTTCACTGTGATTAAACAATTTCTGGTAAGGTGAAATTCCAGTTCCTGACGCCCATCGCTACAGCTCTTCTGCTCACCCTCCTGACTCCCCACCCTGAGCACAGCCTTTACAGGCTTGCATCTGAGCACCGAGAGCCCTGCGGAAAAGAGACGTCGAAGGGAAATACTCACGGCAGATTTTTTTTATTCAACAGATGGTGAAGGAATTTAAAGTGGAATTTCCCACTACATACAAGCTTTAATGTTATTAAGCTTGATTTTAATGTGGATGCAAAGAGATCTGCTATAGTTTATGACAGTCAATTCTACTCTCTTGGCCAGACTGGGAACCAGATTTTCTTCTGATGGTTTTAATAACGTAATTTTTTTAAGGGCACTGGTAACTGGACTAGTAGATTCAAAAATAAATACACTGGCATATGTAAGACACTTCCCTGCAATTAACAGTAAATAATCTGAGGGGAAAGCTAGCTTTCTGGCAAAATACAGTTCTTGCAGAATTTATGTTGTCTCCTAAATTGCACAACGCTTTTTAACACCATATGCCAATCTGGGAACCTCAAGAGCAATAATTAGCTTTGAGTTTTTGGAGCACTTCATAAAGTCTGGATTAATCCCAACTGTATTATCTGGTGTCAGTTACTGTAAATTGGAGACGCAGCACACCCAGTTACCAACCAGCGAATTGTGCAATAATGACCACATGCCATATGCTACTTTGTGTCTTCTCCTGTGTATATAGTTTACCTATAACTTGTGCTAGATCCAATTAAGGGGAAAGCCGTGTTTGCTCCTGGTACAAAGCAAAGAATGCTGCATTTTGCACGAAGCGGATGTCTCCCAAACGGCAGGTTTTAAGTTAACCCCCTGCTGAGCCATTGTACTGAAATACATGTTGCTTTTTAGATCTTTAAATCTACTTCCTCCTGAGAAAAATATTATCCCAATGCTATCTAATGACAAGCCATAGGACCTTAACAGCTGGTAGGGTCACAGTCTTGAGTGGAAGTGTAACCTTGGCATGGATTAAAGCATAGGAAGCCCTTCCTACAGCCTGTTGCTGTCTCCTGTGCTCCCTCACTGTAACAGCTTTGGCTTTACCTCTCCCATCAAAGTCCCTGGTCTATGCTGCCCTATGTGAAGAAGTCCTCAGAGCAGGATCAGAAATCCATATTAGTCTGGCAGTGAAGTCTCCAGAGGAGTCAGGAGCACCTGAGAGGCTTGCATAGGAGCCTGTCTGTGCAACTTATGGTAATTTCATTATCTTTCTTACTTTTTTCCCCAAACCAAGTTCAAGGTGACCTTCAAATCCTCACCAGAGGGACTGTAAACAGACAGCTAGTGCAACTGAATTGCTCTATGATGGTTGTTTGCTTTCTTGATCCATAGCAGGACTATGTAACCCTTGCCCTAGGGAGCTTCTGGCCGCAGGGCTTACATCCAGCAGGCAGAATCAAATCCAGAGTGAACCTGATTTGATGAATCACTTTGCTTTTCACTGTGTCCTCTGAACAAAACACAGACATTAATGATGGCATTTGTCTCATTGCCTTTGCAGGTGGGAATCAATTGCCGAAGCAACGTGTCTAGTGTCATTTGAGCCATACAGCATTAAAAGGTCCTGCTCTGGCACTATGTGAGTCTTCCAGAGGTCCTGTGTCATACTTGAAGTCCTACACAAATATGTCGGATGTTTTGGAAAACATCAAAGGCCACTTATTAGCTGTATGTAAGCAATCTGTGTTCTGGATGTGTATCTCAGCCAGTTATCATGGGATTTCCTCACAGTCAGTGGAGGGTAGTAGGCACTTATAGGGCACAGTGCATCTGATAAATGTGTCCTGTGGGTGAGGCAGACTGTGTGCTAGCTTTGGATGTTCCTGTGCAGTTTAGAGTGTCTAGGCTAGCTGTAAATGGCTAAATTATAGATGATTTCCACTCCAAATAACCCAGGTTCTGGTTTTCTGCTTTATGTAGTAATAAAAATGGAAATGATGCTGGCGGACCCAGAACATCTGTGTTTCTCATTCTCCAAAGGCCTCACAGATTCTGGTTGAGAGGGAGAAAATAGCTTTTCCAAAAAAGTCATGAGAATGCTTCCCAAGAATGTGGTGATGTTTCCAAGGCATTAAAATGGGGGGAAAAAAAAAAGAAAAAGAAAATCCCAAGGAGGAGCACAAATTCATTCTTTCAAAAGAAGAACCTCACCAGGGTTTTCCATACAGAGTAGCTTGTTCTGTGTTGTGGTGAAGTTTCTCTTTTAGTCCCAAGGCTAAGCACCCAGTAAGACCAAGTCCCATATGAGGTGACCTAAATTAAGATAACAGTAAAAGAGGGAAACATATGAGGTTCAGCTTTCAGGCAGCGGTGAAACAAGACAAGCTAAATATTTATTAGTCCAAGATCAGAGGTTGCCTCAGGTAGGGCCAGAATTTGAACACAGGATTCCTCTGTGTATGCCTGACTTTTCTAGTCAAATGACTTGTCTTCATTTTTGTAGGGACACATGGGTTTGGCAAGGTACCATGTGGGATTTTTTTAGGTAGACATGGAATTTGAGGCAGGCATTACAGAAAATTCTGTAGGGTTTGGTTTAATTGCTTCTTTTCTTTTTTCTCTTTTCTTTTCTTTTTTCTTAATAAGCAGAAAGACTGTGTGGCTCATGAAAAAAATCAACACTTGGAAACATTGTTCTTTGAGTGCAATTATTAACTGCTAAATCATTTTTTAAACCAGGTCTGCTTCCTATTTTTTCCATTTCCAAATATAAAATATGTCACTATTTTGTCTTGTGTGTTAAGATGTTAGATCAATATCTGAATAATTAAATGCAGCAGGACAATGAACAGTTTAATTAGCCTTGAGGTTTTCAGAATATTAGCCATTAAAACTAAATAGGAAAATTGGCTTGCTCTGAGCCCTTTTATTTATAAATTGCAGCTTGGCAAAAGTACAGATCTAAGTTTATTATGCATTTGGATTGTGTAATACAGAACTGCTAGGAAAAATCTTAATCCATCTAGACTGCAACAACCATTTTTTGTTTGAGATTAGTTACATGCAGTGTGCTCTTGCAACATCTGTGAACATCCTGATGAGTTCTAAAGCACCAGGACCGTTTTGGAGCCATTCAACACCACAGACCTCACCTGTTTTTCACTTTGACTAAACTTGTAGTAAGGAAAATGAGAAGAATGCAACCCTGGGGATGGGTTGAAAGCACTTTGCAGAGGTCTCTGCTTGACCGGGGGGAAATTGGCCTGGAGGTGGCACTGTCATAAACTCGGGTTGGACTTCAGATGGGCCAATGCAGCAAGGTAGATTTCTGCCCCGATACTTAAACAATTGAAACACATCTACACATCATATCTATGGGTGAGGTTTAACAAAGGTGTTCTTCTATGTCATCTTATTTTCACTTATGTTTTGCTTGCATTGATAGTTGCATTTTCTTTCATGCAAGTACAGGTGTACATTTTGAAAGCTGATTAAAACACCTGATAGAGCAATCCAGTACATGAAGAGGGAACTAAAGGGGAAAGAAACCGAAAAACACAAAACCCAAAACAACCAAACCCCAGAAAGATTTTAATCTCTTTCAGGATAAGTGCAGAGTCATCAGACACTTTTTTGTTGACTTTATTTACCCAAGAAAAAAGGTGAAAATGCTGATTTCTACTAGCAAAGATATTTTCCCTTGTATTGCTTCACAGGTGTACTGCTTCCTACCATGAAAGTCTGGTTAAATGTGCACCTGGGAGAAATATCTGATAAGACTACAGAATAAAAATAAGTCAGGTCCAAAACAAAGACCATGTGGCCTATAGTTAAAGATCATCATCTTGAAATAGGTCAGATCCATACGCTTGCTTAGAGAATTCCCAGCTCAGGGCAGGGCACGAGTTTCGGATTACTTCCCTCATGTCTCATCCAGATCCAAACTACTCTTGCTAAGTGAAAGCCATATAAACTCACATACCAACTCATATTTTCCCCATATTCCAAGTCTATTAATTTTAAATAGTCTGCGTTTACATATCTTGCTTAATTTCTGATTACGTACAGATAATACCTTTAGGAGTTATTAGGGTTTGCAAAATTGACAGTAATAATCTAATCTGGAATATTAATCTGAATTTAAACTGAATCTAAAGAATCTCTAGGTTCTTATAAGGTGTCAACAAGGCTTCAAAAGCTCTCTAAATAACACTGAGGGTTACTTAGGATCAGTAAAATGCAAGTACATCTTAAATCCTGATTAATCCTTCCCATGTCTCATGCAAACTGTAGATTTGGTCCTTATGAAAAGAAGTTCAGATTCCCCAGACTCAGGTCTCTCAAGGCTAATTCACAGGATTTATCTTCTGAAGGGTAGATTTAGACCTTGTTAGGCTAAGCTATCTTTTTTTTAGCCAAATCTCAGTGGATTTCAGATTTTTTTTTTAAATGGCTTTAGTAGATATATCAAAAGGGAAAAGCTGTATGCAGGAACACTTGGAGTATCAGCATAGGACAGAAAGCAGCAATCCAACATCAGGCAAAAAGGTGCTGTTGTTTCTAACTAAGAATCAAAGTCTCTTTTTAATCCACTCTTGATCCCAGAGGTTCCCACAAGACTTCATCAACCATCACAAAGCCCAAGAAAATATTTCATTGCCACTTTTTTTTTTTTTTCTGAACTGAAGGGGAGGTTAAGATACACATAACAAAACATAGCTAATTTAGAATAATATAATTGTTGTGCTTAATAAAACAAAATTATGCTGGAAATGAAAAGTTCCAGATGAATCAATTGGGGGTTTTTATCCCTATGAAATAAAATAACAACAAATCTAGGCAAACACTGTGGTTTGTATCCTCAACTGAACTTAAATTTAACTTCAGCTTCACTGTATCATGTTTCACACAATCATACAAAAACACACAAAACACAATCACACAAAACTTGTAGCTTTATGTAAGGGAATGGCTGCCATGTGCCTTAGTATGGCATAGTTTTGAGGCTACATGCATATGTATTTAAGGATAAGCAAAAGAGAGAGTGATGAGTCAGGTCCTTAGTCTGCTTCTGTTGTTCTTCACACTAGAAGACACAAATGGAGGAAGGAGAAAGGATTATTTCCACTAAACAAGCTACAAGCAACCAGAAAATGAAGAAATAAAAGTCGGCTTCTTTTCAACCAGCATCAAAAGTTATGTGTTTAGCTTAATGTTGTTGTCCTCTACAGTGACCTTTGGCAGCACTTGCTGTAGCATTCATCCCTGCCAAGTACGGGTTCAGGGAGAGGGGAGATGGGTCACTCTCTGCAGGTGCCCCTCCTGCCCCTCCACACAGAAAAAACCAAGATAAATCTATCAGACTAGACATCTGATTTCGGGCTGGCTCCTACCCCAAGTGGCAATCATGGCATGTTGAAAACACATGTTTGCTGCTGTGGACAGCCACTTTGTTTAACACACATGTCCTCCATCCCAGCTGAACCCTGTGGAGACCTGGCGGTGTTCGGACCTTTAGTCTGACAACCAAAAAGTACTGATAAGATCTCACACAGTCTGAATATCCTGATTGTCAAATGTTCAGGAGACACGTGAAAGCAAAGATTATGCTCGACATCTTAGAGAGCAATTGCAAGCAGATGGTGGACACGTTTCTCTCTTGCTAAATGCAAGAGGACAGCTTCTTAGGCCTGATCAAACCTGGATGACCTGTTGGGGCTGCTGAGGGGATTGAAACCGCCTCACCCTAAGCAAGGAGCAAGGCAGGGTCAGTTGAGCTCTGCAAAAAGTGGAGACGGAGCACATAATGTTTCAGCAGCTCTGAGATACACGACAGAGTGTGTTACCTGCTGACAGCTCCAGAGCAGAGGGATTCAAAAAGACTCCGAGCTCCTGCTGCACAGGGGTGCCAAAAGCCCAGAGTGTTGGCATGTGTCCAGCTACTTCCCCTCTGTTGTTTTCCCCATTGACCTGTGCAGACGATGAGACAGTAGATGTGAATGATCATGGGAAAGGCTTCTCAGCTCTTCTGGTTTAGCTCTAACAAGATAGTCATATTCCCTCCATTTTCTGCTTGAGTACAGTCAGCTTTGTGAGGAAACACCATTTCAGATCACCTGGAATAAGCTTCTGAAATGTTCCTCTTATGCACCTCAACAGCACTGTTGATGTGATGACGAAAAGTAGAAATTTACAAAAATGTGGCTCTGTGATGTAAGGGACCTAAGTGTCAAACCCCCAACCCCAGCTTGCCAAATGTTGTTCTCCCTTACTGCACGGAAGCCCCATTCGAGCACAAGCTTTGTTTGCTTATTTATTAAGTACATATGTTTCAGGGAGTCTATGATCTGCAGAAAACATTCCAGCTTTTGGAGCCAAGGGCAAAATTCTTCTTTCCAATCTGCACAGCTGATCTTTATGCTGATATTTTGCTCTTCCTAAGGGATTTCTGTGCAGTGAGGGAAAGAAATATCAGTGCTCAAATCCACCAGGTGTATCTGAAAGGAAAAGCCTACTTTGTTGTCCTCCTCATTGCTTCCCTCAGCAAAAGGAGAAATGCAAAAGGGAAAATGCAGTAGAAAATGTGATGGCAAATGTTGTTAATATTTAATAAATTGACTGCTTTGAACCGAGCCTAGTGGCTTTTTGCAACAAGATGTCAGTTCTATCAGCATTAGCAGGACTTCATAGCTCAAGAAAGGAATGAAGATATTTCTCTCACACTCAGCTAAGCATTTTCTGTGAGAAAGAGCAACATTTTGGAAAAAGCTTTCTTTCCCTCTTTAGATGCGTGTGATCTTGGATCACCCCTCTAGTTTCTCTTCCTTTTTTTTTTTCATCAAGTGTAGTCATTTCCAATAAGGTTCACAAAGAGTTTCTGCTTTTGAAGGTCCCAAATGGCTTAAATCACTCCTAGCACAAATGCACTCTCTATTGTGGAAACTGAAACCTGCCACACCATAAGGTGATCTGTATATTAGAACCAGATATCCCTTCACATCTGCATTTCCAAGCAGTGATGTGGTATGTTTTGTGTTAGCTTACTTTTAGAGTGGCTCATCAGATAGAGATATAGTCATAAATACTGCTAAAGGGCTGGTGTTTGCCAGGCTTTCCTTTGCAAAACCTACCCAAACTACCATAACTGTACACCATGATAACAGGGCATCTTTTCATCCTATTACTTGAGAAAATTGCTGTCCCTTGCCAAACAGGTTTTGGATGCTTCAGGCTGGCTCTGTGCTGGCCTCATCCTCTAGTCCTAAGTACAAATGGCATGACATGGCTTGGGTCTGCAGACTATGTGTTCTTCCAAACCTGTTGGGTGTTCTCATATCCACCAGGAGCAGTCCATGGGCTTTATTATCCTACAAATGTCCTGATATGGTCTGGAAGGGGACTGATAAGTCAAAATCTGCCTGGGAGTAAGTTTACAGTGAAGACTATGAACAGGCATTTACCTAAGCCTGTGTCGTGATGCTTTCTAGCTTGCCTATACACACTCATCCAAGAAAGTCAAGTCATAGGAACCATTGGAGCAGGACAAGGAAAAACCAAACCATCTGTGACTTGGAGGGGAGAGACCACACCCTCACAGTGTGCTTGCTAAAAAGAGCAGATCTACCCCCAACTGACCACCTTCCCCTTATAAAATTCAGTTAACTACATCTTCTTTGCAGATCTGCCCTTCACTCATCTTCACTGTGGTACATGTTGTCATGAAGCAGCAGGAAAGCCTCTTGAAGACCAGACAGCTGGAAAGACACATGGGAAGTGACTCACCTGACTTTTCTTATGTGACAGTTACCCTCTGAATCTGTGGACAATATTGGCTAGATATGCTTTGTCTTTAAGAGGAGCATAGGATGAAAAGGTTAGACATAGAGGTCTCTACTTAGTTTGAGTAGAATAAATGTTGGAGGAGAATTTTGCATGAGAGAAAGAGGTAAAAGGGACATTGGCACCTCTTCCTACTTAGTCTGTAGGACATACCCTGTGATGCACAACAAAGGTGCACCTTCAGCTCTCCTGCCCATATCTCCAGTACTGTCTCCATTTAAATCAAGGTTTTAGATTCTTCTGAGTAATACATGGATTTACAAAGTGTGATATGGAAATTTTCCTGCAGCAAATCCACTTATTGCTTCAAATTCAGATAACTGCAGTGCAGATATTATTATTCATAGCCAGAGGCCTGTGTAAATTTCTGGGTTGACTTCTCATGTCCTCACAGGGGCAGAATGTGGGCTGCGGTGTTCAGATTTCATGAGGAATTACTGTGGGAACTGGCTTGCGCCATCCTAACACAGCTCAAGGAGTTTGTGAAGTCAAAGGGGAATCTTATGAGAAGGAGCTGATATGGTTGGGTTTCCTGCTGAGCCCCACTGAGATCCCAGGGAAGATAGCACATCTCAGTGTGCTTGCCGAGAGAAAGCAAACAGAGCTTTACCACTGAGTTCACTCAGTGTTTGACCCAGCCTTCCTACTGCTTCAGGGTTTTCTAGGACTAATCAGACTTGATAACAAAATAATTCAGAACAAGAAAGTGAATGCATTTGGGGTTTCCATGGATTTACATTAGGATCTGAGTTCATTACAATATTAATTTTGACTAGGTCCAGTCCTTTCTAAAGGCATTTCAACACTACTTTCATGCTATGTGAAAATGTAATTTTTGTGTACCATAATAAACATATTCATATCTATGTAACTGTATATATCTCCAGATACATATCTCCAGATATGCTGGCACATTGCAAAACCATTTATAATACGTTACAGAACCGTTTGAAAATTACATTCATCCCCAGATTTTATTGACTCACATAAACTCTAACTACTCGTTGATTTCTATAAAGATTATTTCTGAACTGACTCAAAAATTTATGGTTTTACATTTGTATATATATCATTGCTGATAGAGGGGTTTTGAGGAAAAATCTTTATGTCTCACTCATATATATGGTTTACAGAAGTATAATTTTTACATGACAATGAAAAATACTTTCCTTGATCTAATGGAAGCATAAAATATATACGTTATTCTCTTTTATGATAAATGATTTACAAGCCAGTGGAAAGACGTTTTCTACCTATAAAGAGCTCACTTGCTTCTTATTAAAATAACTAACAAATATAGGTGACTTTTTAATATAATAAAGCTCCGTGTAATTTTCACAAGTTTTCTTAAACCTTTCAATTAGAATACACAAGTTTGAATATTTTACTATCAAAGTGCAAAAGCTAGGATAAGTTTTACCCCAGTGTTAATATTATTTGGGTGTGACTTTGATCCATGCATTGATTTTCCTTTTACACTACTGTAAAAATATAAAGGATGTTTTGTACTGTAAGTTCTTAATGCTTTGATTGAATTTGGCTCTGTCCTGGAATTTATCTAAAACTCCTGAGTCAATCAGATTTAAGAAGGTATGAGTTTTTACTAAATTCACTAAGCTCTAACTGTTTTTGAAGTTTGATCTAAGAATACAATGTATCAACACATAGGGAAGTTCATTACAGTCCTTGACGATGGTTTAATGTTACACTAAAATAGTTCAAGATTAGATGAGAAAAAAAGAATAGCATGTTAATAAAATTTCACTTCTCACTGAAAGTCTTTAGATTCAAACTGTAGGTACATACAAACTAGATATAAGGTCTACCTTGTTGATTTAAAAATATGTTTCTTGCATAACATGAAAATAAAATGTTAAATGTTATTTCAAAATTTAAACAGTTGTATTCTGTTGTGATAATGCAATATTTTTTCCCTAGATTTTTTTTTTTTTCCCCAAAAAAAAGAGTTGTATGCAGTATTCCCTTTCAGGACATCTTCATTTTCTGAGATAAAATAATTCCAAAAGTCTTATGGATAATAGATTTATGTTCAATAACTCTGAAAAATCACTTTTTTTTCTGTGTCTCTGTATTTTCCAACATGATTGTTAACAGAACAAAATATCCATGGTTAGGTCTGGTAAGGACCTCTTTCCATAATGCTCTTTTGTCTGTATAACAATAATAAAAGCTTTATTGGCACCTATTTCACATGACCTCCATAATTCTCCTGTGGCTGACCCTAACCAGTACCAATAAAACCATGCATTCTCTCACTGTACATAAAAAAAAAAAAAAACAAGTAATGTTAAAATTGTGTAAGGAAATCAATGCCAAAGACCTTTCTGGAAAAGTCACTTTAAAACAAGACTGTGTTGTAATTGTTAGCTCTTTTCAGAAGGGACTACCTTTTTTAAAGATAATTTGCTGATGATACATTTTCTCCCTCTTCCCATCTCCAGTCAGCCAATTAATAAATATTTCTGAAACGTCTCTGGAATTCTAATATATGGGATTAGATATTCCCCAAAATCTTTCACGAAGTGTTTTCTTCGTTAATATATTCATGTACTCAAGGATATTCTCCCGATCGATAATTTATCACGGGTTAAAATAACTCTCACTTAGCAAGGAAACATCACTTAAGCGATGCGATTCATGCTCCCAGTTGTATGACATCTATAATGAGAAATAAGTAGGCATCACGGAGAGTCAAGACATGCTATGGGTTTCCACCTAGAGCACTTAGTGACTGTGAATAGTGAATATATTCATGGGAATCGGCATGGGCTGCGCAGAGCCCTTGAAAGGGAAAAAGTTCTCTGCCACTGCCACTGATCGTGAAGAATTCAGTAAGGTTGGGTTTATAGAGATAATTTACTGAAAACCAAACTACGTCATTATAATTTTCTCTGTTGCCTCAGATTTGGGCACCCCTTAAAATTTACTGCAATTTCAGAAAGAATCCCACAAAGTGTTGCTGCACTGAAGTGCTATTTAACCCACATTTGAAGGGTTTTGGGGTTTTCTACCTGCAGGAAAAAAAAGAAGTGTGTGTGGGGGGTGTTGTCCATGTCTTTTGGGGCTTCCTCGTCGGAAACGCCACCAAAATGGGGTGTGTCCGTGAGATGCTCACAGGACCTTCACCCAGGCGGTGAGCGTTGGACCCGAAAAACTGTTGCTTTTGCATCACTCTATCTGCTTTGATGTTTTGGTGACTCTCAAGAGTTTACTAAAGATGTGAATATAGTTTTTATTTGTTTTGGTTTTATAGCTAAACCGAACCTGGGTGAAAACCTATTTTTTATTTATATGTATACCCACATATATATCAACCAGAGGCACATGTTGGCCAAGAATTGCCTTACCCGCAGCACTGCCGTCTGGTCGGGGAGGGTGACAGGAACTGAGCGGTCTGTTTATCACGGAGAAGGGAGAGATGATTCCCCTTCCCCAAAAGCCACCACTGCCCGCAGCCCCGGGGGTTAAACGCCTCTTGCAAAGATCCGGGTTCCAAACGTCCCGAGGGGTCCTAAAAACAGAGAGGAGCAGAGGTTACGTAGCGAGTGCTAAAGCTTGTGTTTCATTTCATTTCTATTTTACGACACATCGAGGCAGTGCTGGTCGGGGGAGAGTAAGGGGAGACATCAAACACCAGCAAGGTAATTGCATTCACACTGCAGGCAGGCCCGCTCCAGTCCGTGCTGGGCAGAGGCGGGAGCGGCCGGCCCGGCATCCCCGTGGCTTACTGGAGGCACTTGTCACACTCACATACACGCTCTCGGCCCCCAAATCAGCCCTCGGTCTGCTGATTCTCTCCGGAGCCCGACCCTAAATCCCCCGCTCCTCCCTGTCCCCTGCGTGGCAGCCGGCCGTGGTTTGAACCCAAGTCGAGCAAACCCTGCCAAACGTTCAGGAACCGTCGGAGATGGTGATGGGGACCGATACCCCACGGGCATCCCACGTCAGTGATAGACACTGACTCGGAACCAGGACTACCCAGCAGGAGAGACCGCACTGGCACCGAGGCAGTGACCGTCTCGCACTTCCCGGAGTTGCTCCGGATCTGGAGGTCTCCAAAGCCTCGGATTAAAAACATATACCTAGAAACAGAGTCAGAGATGGAAAAAATAAGTGGCCCGCCACCTATGGTCTAAATCTGGTCTGAAAGTCACCCCTGTCGAAAACACGGGGAAATCCCTTCTGTGTCGGAGGCAGGCAGGACCTTGCTGCCCTGAGAAAGCCTCTTCACTCAGCTGCCTGCAGAAAATAAATGCTTGCCGTGCCGCAAAGAGATGGCTGTGGGAGAGAAGGCAGCAAGAAAGGAGGAGTCCTGTCTCGCCGTGGCCACCCTGAGCCCGACGGGGAGTTAGCCCGTGGTGATGGTAATGCCCTCAGCACAAGGGGACCCCCCCTTACCCCGCGTTACCCCCTGGTAAGTCACATCGAAATTTAGGTGAATTAGAGAAGGGCCCAGGATGTCTTTCTGACATTAAATTACGAGAATACCGTCACTGACTCCCTTTTCTGCTCCCTACACGGAGCTCTGCTGGGTGGCTGCAGGGAGACATCCAGTAAACACACGCCCTTTTTCTTCTCATCATAATAAGCACAAAGACTGTTAAGCACTAAGTGTTAGTAGTCATGTCATTATTGCAATGTAAAAGGTGCGTAAATATAACCACAAGCTTAAAAAGATGCTCCATGTGCAGGGACATATATATATAAGTGTTGCGTTTGCAGGTATGGAATTATACTTATCCCGATTTTGTGTTTCAGGAATATATCTGAGTATAGCTGGCTTTTCACAAGCACAGTTCGGCGTTATTGCACACCAGTCACAAGTCGTGTTAAAGAAATATGAAGGAAAAAAAAAGCAAGAGCAAATTCACTCTTATTGATTTTATTATACTGTTTCTGAGTGAAAAGCAAATAATATTACGTAAGTTGCATGGCCACACTGTAGGAACACTTTATAATAACACTTTATGGGTACGGGGTACATGCATATCGTTTGCACATTGTTTATAAATTGTATAGAAGTAACTAGGGTCTTAATTTTCCTCTTTATTCCGGAAAGCACACATAAATGCTCTGAGTCAAACAGAGCTGACGATTTATAGAAGCTTCAGATGTCAAACTCATCTTTCTTATACAGCAACATACACCAAGATGCGCAGAGCATAAAAGCAATGCTCGTTAACACCACTCCTGTGCAACAAGTGACGAATGCACTTTCGTCGGGTTTCCAGTTCACCACATTTCTCTCGGTCTCTGCCCAGGTAAGACTGAAAGCCGGACGTGTCCCTGTATTTTCCTGATTTTCCAGAGTCCGCTTTCAGAGCTCTGGCTGTTCACATTTTTTCTGGAGTCCTTGGAAGTGAAAAGACTCCTTTTTTTTTTCTTTCTTTCTTTCCTAAATAGGCCCTGACCTCACAGATCCCCACCTCCACCCCGAGAAAGGAAGCGGGGCCGCTCCGTGCCGGGAAGGCCGGCTTCGCACCCGACTGTGCCCCGGCCCCGCTGGACACTCCCGCCGGACAGCAACCGATGCCCCAGGTCAAAAGCGGGACGGGGAGGCGGGGCTTGGGAAAGGGGGTGCTTGTCCAGGAGTCCAGCACAGGGGAACAAGCAGGGGGATCCCGGCAGAGGAGGCAGAGCAGAGCAGGATGAAAGACCTGAGCTGCAGGCTAACATCGCAAGAGCATCTGTGTACTCACCTAAACCTCCTTGGGTCTCCGACGTGCACTCTGGATCGACTCGCCTCTCTGCAAACCTGGCCTGTCTGGTCCCAAGGAAAAAGACAGAGGACAATTCTCCTGCCCCGGAGCCCTGCAGCGAGGTGTTTTGTGGGGTTGCCGGGGGTCCCTGTGCCGAGGCGGGCGGATCCAGAAGGCTCAGGAAAAGGGTGTAGGTGGAGGGTGGCTTTATAGCTTTCCATAAAGTGGACGTACAATAGGAATAATAATAAAAAAAGTCGGGCTGCGGAGGGGTAAGGCCAGGAGCTGGCTGCTGGAACGGGCAGCGCATCGCCGCTGCCTTCCCGCCCAGGTCAGCGGGAGACGGGACTTCGTAGACGGCTCCGTCTTCTATAAGAGGGGCCTGGTCGGCTGTCTAAACAAACTATTACAGACATAATATGCATATATGTAAATATGCATGTATATACACATATATATAAAGGAAAAGGCTAAATGTCACCAATCGGGCCTCGAGAGACCCTGTAGACGAAGGTGACGAAGGTTCCCCGCCCTCCCCAGCCGGGCACGCTCCCCTCCACAGGCGGGACAGTCCGCGGCCGCTGCCTGCTTAAGGGGGCAGCTGGCCCCCCGCCGGCCTCACCCCGTCCCCGGTTCAAGTGCCCGAAGCCGGGGGCTCCGAGCTAGGGGCGGCCTCACCTCTCCGCCGGCAGCCTGCGGCTGTGGCTGCCAAGCCCGCGGTGCCGGTGCGGGCTCTCCGGGCGGCGGAGGGCGCATCTCCCCCGTCCATTGCCGCCGCCGCAGACATGAAAGCGCTCGGCGGGGGGTGGGCGGGGGATTGATTATTATTAATAATATTAATATAACCGTGATGTCCGTGGCGCGGATTGGCTGGCTGGGCTGCCCTCTGAGCCCGCTGCAGCCAATGGGAGGGTCGGGACGTGGAGCGGCCAAGCCCCCCCCCGGCTGCGGCCCGTGTGCCGGGGCCGGCACCGCCGCTCCCCCCGCGCTGGGATTTGCGCCCTAATTGACCTAAATAAGGAGCTCGTGAGTGGCAGCCCGGGGCGACGCACACGCACGCACACACCCCGCACTGCACACGCACACATACACACGCACACATACACACACACACATACACACGCACACACACACACGCCCAGGCACCGGCAGCGTCCGGCCCCGCCGCGCTCCGCGCCCTGCGCTTCCCCTGCGGAAATCCCATTTGTCGCGGCGCTCCTCCAATCGCAGGATTCCCCCCTCTCGTGTCTAGCGTTTAACTCGCATGACATTTTTATTTCGTTATTATCGTTTTCGCGCAGAATCTGGCGCCTCCGATGGGTTGTCGGGTT
>VYZX01012774.1:49107-59433 GCA_013401335.1 Brachypteracias leptosomus | reverse complement strand
CCCCCCTCTGTTCTATAAAGAGTAGGATTTTTTTTTTCCTTTAATATTGCATTTTCAATTATTGGAAACTCCCGGAGACATGCTAGGAGGCAATGTCCCGGTATTAGAGTAGATGATCTGATCCATTTGGTTTATCAAGTTCAGAATAATGTGAAGCGGAAATACTTCTTTCTTACCTCCCTTTATATAAACACAGGCACTATTGTAGTTACCCCTCTCTTACACACAGCAATGTACTTACGCATATACTTATGAGTATATATGTGTACATACGTGTGTAAATATATTAGTCTATATGTGTGTGAGCAAATATATCTGTGTATAACTAACAGTTCACGTGTATTCGTATGTGCACATACATATATAAAAAGTACATACTTTTGTGCATATATACGTGTGTGTATATATACACATACACTTGTGTTTATGTGTGCAAAACAGACCTAAAAGCATATGTATGTTATATACGTGTATACGCGTGCGTTTAGGTACGCACGTACACTTAGGTGTGTATACACATACGCACATGTATGACCGTGCACATAGACGAGTAGAGATATATATGCATGAAATGTAATTTCTGTGTTTCTATGTAAATATGCATGCGCTTGTGTGTATATACTCACAAATACTCGGGAGTTTATCACAGGGTGACAGAGCAGCGGCAGGAACATTTTCCTCAGCTCCTCTCCCGTCAGGAGGCCCCGGCCCCCCGGCCTTGCTCCCTCCGCAGACGTGTTATTTCCTCTCCCTCTCCCCTCCGCTTCCCCGGAGCAGCGGCCCCACCTTCCAGCCCTCTGCCTCTCTCCGCAGCTAGCGACCGGGACTCGCCCGATCTGCCCGAGGAGCCGGCGGAGCGNTCTCCGGCGAGCGCCTTGGGCTTCACTCTGCCCCACATGTCGCCCCCCTTGGTAGGCTTCTCCAGCGGCGTCAGCTACCCCCTGGGCACCTTCCCCGCCGCCTCCCTTCCGTTCCTACGGTCGCAGATGACAGGACTCGTCTGAGCGCCCACCTGTGCCGGGACCGCGGCCCCCTCCCCCGGCTTCCAGCTCCACCCCCCTTCCTTCCCGGACTTTTTATTTCCAATTTACACGTTTCTCAATTTTCTGCTTTTTGACTTTTTTTTTTTTTTTTTTTAACAGGGAAATAAATTTTNGTGCAATAAACTTACTTTTGGGGTTAACTCGGAGCGACGCGCAGCAGTTGGAGGGAACCGAAAGGACTACGAGGACCCCCGCCGTGAGCCGGGACAGGGTCGGCGGGGCTCCCCCCGCCGCGCATCCAAAGAAAATGCAGCCCCGTGGCAGTGGAAAAGCCCCCACAGCCGCCCCGACCCCGGGGTGGCACAGACCGGCGTTTTCCGGGGGGCAGCTGCCCACCCAGACACTTTCTCCGCCGCCCCTCCTCCCGAAGAGCTGCCGAGCGTGAGACGAATGTACGGAACCGCCGGGGTCGGGGGCTCTTCCCGGCCCCGCCGCCCCCGCCCCACGGACGGCGATGCCTCGGGTCCCCCACGACGGCCAAGAGACCTTCCCCGATTCCTCCGCGGCCCCGGTCCAGCGTTCCTGCCGGAGAAACCTTCCGTTTTCCCGGCTGCCCCTTCTGCTCTCCGTGTAAAGCCGGGGACCCTGCGGATCCCCGCCTCCAGCAGCTTCTCCAGGGCCCTTTGTTTTAGCCACTTAATTCGTGCAGATTCCCCCCGTATCGTTACTCTAATTTTCATACGATCGATAACCAAGCATGTGCCCATGCCCCCTGGTCCTTCTTGGTGCAGGCTTTTTGATTTTGAACAACTTGAAAGCAAATTGTTGGAATGAATCCGCCCCGCTGAAGCCCGAGCTGTGAGGATTTGGTTTCTTTGTTTTCGTTTTATTTCCCTGATAAACTATCGGCTAAAATACACAATTAAATATATATATATATGTATAATTAAACATACCGTATTTTACTAGTAGGATTGCCACTTATTTTGGTCTCCTGAGGAGGCTGAGGAAAATACACCTCGTCTTGTCCGTTTCCTATGGGGTCGGTTTGTGTAATCAATTAATAGTTCACAATGGCAATTAAAAAGGAAGTAAAGAAAAATAATCAGATGGGGACATACTGGGGAGTTACGTGGCTAGTTATGCAAGCTAACCTGTAATGTGATATTATATGAAGTATTATGCATGCCAAGCTATTTTTTTCCCTTTAATAACAGTTTTGTTTCCCCCTCTCTGCTCACTGCTAAAATGAATATTGGGTCCATCATTGTTTCTAAAGATTTTAACTTCTTTTTCATAATATTAAGGGGGAAATGGCCTTATAAAACTCAGCCTTGGTGGAAGGTCAAGCTTTGAACATACGTTTTAGGGCATAATCAGATGTATTTGAACCGACCAGCTCGGAGCACTCAGTGTCCCCGCAGGGAAGGCCGGGTGCTGGATCTGTTGGGGTATGTGCATGCGGACTTGTCTCCAGTGAAGGAAGAGCCATCTAATTCTTACTGTTTCCTATGCTTTACGTTATATTTGGAGCAATCTTACGTTTTCTTGTTATGAAATTGATCTGCGAGATGCGGCGGAGCTTCAATTTTGGTACAAAACCTGAGAAGAAGGGTCAGGGGCGGATTATAACCTCTCCACCACTTTTTCTTTTTTTTTTTTTGTTTTTTGGCTTTGGCCTGAAACACGGCTATGGGCATCAGCCTACACAGTTGAAATCAGGATGCTGAAAGCCACAAGATTACTCGAGAATTAATTAATTAATTAAATATATGTATATATATTTATATATATTCCGGGTTCCTTGAGAAAAGTGTTCACTTGCTGGGATGCTCGTTTCCACTTGAGCCCCGCTTCTGGAAGCTGTTTTTTTGGATTTATTTTGTTTTCAGCTGCTCTGAAATTCCTCATCTCACTCCAGAAGATCTTCGCCAGCTGTTTTCTTTGCATATCCGTCAAACACTCGAATTTGGGGCGAAAACTTCTAAAGCCTAGTTCCTGAGCAGTGTAAAAAGGACTGGGAAGCGGCGGGGTTGGAGGCGCCGGTCCGGGGCCCACCAGCCACGGGAGAAGCGGCTAGGCTGGACTTCAGCCTTCCCATGCGCAGAGGAGGTGACTTGGGGCGATATTTCTTCCTCGGAGCGCAACCACTTAATCTGATACCGTTCAGAGCCTGGCTACCCCTGGAAGAAAGTGGCCAGACCGTTTCCCCGTCATACCCAGCCCCCCAGTGTTACCTGCTGGAGTAAAATCCCGACTCACTAAGGTCATATCAGAGTAGATTGTAATCCAACGCGAAATTTAACACGCCTGCCACTCTCCACATGCCTTTTCTTTGGAGTAACATATGAGATTATTAAACTTCTGATTCTACTAAATATTCTTTTCTTGAAGTTAAGGAACTGGCAGGGCTAAGTGATCAATCGGATTTTTAAAATGTGTTTTGACATTAGTTTGTTTGTTTTTTAAAGACGTGCTGATTACATCAATAAACAGATTTTTTTTCATACACTGTATTTGTAACTTATGATCATAGAAAACATTAAAAGGTGCAAGACATGAATTCATCTAAGAACAAGTGCTTACTTATGCCTTATTCTGTACATGCAGGAACTGCCTTATAGTGGCTTATTAAAAATATGTGCTGAAAGTAGGAACATATACACTTCAGGTCTCTTTACCTCGTAGCTTTTTTTAATGGCGCTTTTCATCGTATCTGATGGCAAGAAATTTCTGCAGGATACAGAGGAACAGCTAGCAGAAAACGTAGTCACTGATGAATGTACATTGACGACTTCAAAGCAAGCAAAAAAACCCCAAACCCCAACAAACCCGAGCCCACCTCCCAACTGAAGATTCCTCGCAGTTTTCTCCCTTGTGTATAATTTTTATTAAACAAATCAAAGAGGTTAGAGTCACGATTTGTGCTTCTTCTGCAAACAGAATGCTATAAAGAAAAATGTTGAAGGACTGTAAAGCTCAAAGTAGTCTTGCAAAGGCTGTTTGCGACATATAGAGACATACGTTGCTGCTTTATAGATCAAAGCAACCTCAAAATAGCTTTAAAATAAATCCAGTTATACTACAGCTGTAATATTATTATGCAGCATAAATCCTTGTCTGTTGACATTTATTTAATGAATGTTGCTACAACAGCTTAGCTAGATGGCACTCCAGAGGCGAGGCAATGCAAAACCTTGCCAGACTACTCACAAAGATAACTTGTGTTTATTGGACGCTAATAAAAATAATTAGTGAAAAGATCATTTATTTTTTTAAGTAAACCAAACGAAAATGAAAATAGAGTCTGAACTGGCCTTCTAGTATAAATTCCTGGTGCAGCTGCCATAAGATGTTATTATTAATTACACTTTAAATGAAAATGATCGATATGGTGAAAAGCACCTTGTTAAATGGCTACTTTGCAAATGGTACATTGCTCACCGGCTTAAAATGGCCTATAACTTTTCTCATAGGCATGAGTTTAAAATATTCATGCAAATCAATACTTGATAAATCTCATAGGTGCGCTCTGGCTCCACTGTTGAACAATGTATTTGGATCGATTTTATTTTTTTTTAATTTCATACTACATTATCTGGGAATAGTCTGTCTCTGCCCCTGTGAATGCCAGCTGGGCGGTGGCATCGATCGCAGAGAGACTCGCTGCAGCTTCAGCGGGCTCGCAGTATTTAGTGCTCTCAGCCTCAAATGAAATCCAGGCAATTTTCTTATGTTTCCTGCTCCATTCCCAATGACAGTAACTTTGAGTCGGATTTCTTAATGCTTCGTTAAACTATTCTGAGTTTCCCAACTCTTCTTAGGGATCCTACGTTTTAATTCGTATGTAGTGAGATATATGAATGTCTGTGAAAAAGATATTCATGAAAATCTAGATGTGCACCTAAAATTTAAAGCTTAGCTCTTTTCTTTTTCTTTTCTCCTCTTTTTTCTTCTTCTTTTCTTCTCTCTTCTCTCCTCTCCTCTCCTCTCCTCTCCTCTCCTCTCCTCTCCTCTCTCTAGTTATTCCAGTCTGCTGAACACCCAAGAATTACTAGCTTTACTCAGAAATCCCCTCTCGGATTTTACCTCACGCCTCTTGTATCAAGTGCAGAGGTTAGAGGCAGGCGAATTAGCTGAGGACTTTGAACTTATCCCAGAAGGAAACGAGAAGTTACGAAAAGGGATGCTCTGTCCCGGAGTCACATCATGGTCCGATCCGTCTGTACCCCACACTTCTGGATTGAAGGAGTCCTCTTAACGTGCCCAACTCCCCCGAAAAGCCTGTTTATGCATGACACTTGTAGCTGCTTTCCTGTGGGACTTCAGGAAGAGTTTCTCTCCATCTAGCAAACTGTTTTTTCTCCCTCTTTCCCTGTCCGGCCAGACGAGGGATGTCCCCACTGTCCGAACAGCTTCTGCGCCCGGGGAGGGGGAGAACACAACGGCAATCGGCAATTCGCACCCAGCTACTGCTGAACCGCAAAATCAAGTTTATGTCAGGGACTTGTAAGGCTAAGGTAGCCAAAGCTGCCTGGTTATTTTGATGAACTTTTCAAACAGGGCTTCGACCGAGCTGTGTCCCGGGAGAGCAGCGGGGGCGGCTTAAAGACCACTGCAAGATGCCGATGTGTCCGCAATGACCAGGGGCTTATTTGCAAGAAAACGTTAAATACAGAGAGGGCCTATATTACCCTCAAGTACATTAGGGGATAAACCAAGCCTGATTCTGTAAGGCAAGCAAAACTAGACTCTTTGGCTTTTCTGTAGAATCTAATCAGATTTCATTTCCATCAAGATTTAGAGAAGGAGACTTTTTGTGCTCTGAGCTAAAATGGAAATAAAGATATGTACGCCGGGTGATTTCTGGTAAAAAGCTTTCCCAGGTGAAAGGTTTCCACTCAACACGATATTAGTTCCTGATACAGGAATATATTATTCAAAGAAAAAGTTTCGCTCTTCTGCGCTGCCGCTGTGTGGGACCGGCCTCCGTGTCGTGACACGTCCCAGACGACAGGAGTCCTCTCAGATAAAATACAAATGAAGCGCTGGATTAAAAAGTACCAGTGTCGGAAAATGTCTACCTATTGTAAGGAAAATTGTTGCTTTTAAACGTAGTGATCAAGCACTTTGTCCGACAGCCTTTCGGAGCCTGGGAAGTGGTTTGCGTGGTGCGGAGTGGTGCTGCGAGGGAAGAGCCGCTCTGGATCCTTCCTTGGGCAGCGAGGCCACCTTTGTTGGCTCAGCTCCGGGCAGATGAACCTCGCAGAAAACGGAGACACCAACCAAAGCCCCCCGCCCCCCACCCGCGGCCGCTCTGAGCCCAGCCTCTACCCGGCGCTGCGCTCCCCGCGCCCCGGGAGCCGGTAACTCGGAAAAGCCTCTGACTTTTGGCAAGATCTCTCGCTCCGCCGCCCTGTCAGACACCATCGCCCTTCATCAGCCCTGGTCCAGATGCGGGAGGCCAGGGCTCTGAGGCGTTTACTGGAGGCCTGCAGCGGGCCCGGGGGGACTTCGGCGCCCCCTCCGCGGTAGACCTCTTTAGAGCGCTCCTCTGGGAGGGTGAATTTTGCAGGCAGTTGTTTGTAGGCTACGGGTCTACTTGCTGGCATGCGAAGCCAAATGTTTATTTCCCCCTGAAGATAAGGGGGGCCCTAGTAGAGGTCATGAGGAGCCCGCTATGGATCTGTCTCGTAGGACTTGCTGCAAAAGAGAACTCGGAGGACCCCATCCCCTTGCTGCCGGTGAATTGATTCCATCCTGTCCCAGTGACTGGGGAGATCTGGCACCGTAGTGTGCTCCCTCTCTGCACAGAGTTTGTTAAGGGAAAGGAAAAAAAAAAAAAGTTTTGTAAAGCAGCCAAATGGGGCTGAGAAAGGAGGACAGATCATTCCCGGCGGGGTGCTATCGGGCTGTGTCTCCCAGGGCTGGGCTTGGATTGCTCGGGGAGTGTAGTGGTGAAAAAAAATAGGAGCTAAAACTTATGTCTCCTTCTTCAGTTTCCTTCTTATTTTCTGCCTTCTTCAAGTTTTCCTTTTTCTTCTAAGAAAATGTCTTCTAGGGAAACACACTGAATCAATGCGTTTGCTTTTTGAGATGAATTTTTTCGGGACTAAAAAGGAAATGGTTTGCAGCAAGAAACAGCTGAGAGGACCTGGGACATGCCTCACTCACAGGCAGCTGAAAGGGAGTCTGAGACAGGAGCCCAGGGGCAACCACGGACCCGACCTGGCATCCAAGTCTCCAACTCTTCAAGTTTTACCAGCTAACACGGAATATCTTCGTTTATCTTCTCAGCTGCTTCTTTGCATTTTGTAGCACTGTTCCCTCGGCCTATCATTCTCTCTTAATGGGACATTTTGCTCCACCAGAACTACCAGCTTATAGGGAGATTGCAAGACAAACGCAACGAATTGGGCATTTGGCCAATAATCGTGTTGGTTGAAGATGGATATAAATGGTTTGTTTGGGGTTTTTTTTTCGCCTGGTGGAAAATGTGTAGCTCTCCAAAAGACGGCTGCATTAAAATCTGAGTGCATTTATAAAGTGAAACAAATTTTAATGAAAAAAAGAGCTGAAATCTCCCAAGAACAGTGCGTTAAAGATTAACTCAGTCCAAAGTCTTAAGATGCCCTGCTCTTAGCTCACAGAATCTCTGGCATCACAATATTTAAGAGCCTGTCAGCACTTCTATTGTCAACCCTTTTTCAAGAGCTTCTCGCTTGCCCTCAGCAGTTTTCGTGGTGGAAACCTCGAGATTCGGACTAAAAGGTCTCTTAAAAGCCGGTTGGAAACATTTCCCTGGCTTTACATAGGGGCGCAGGGAGGGAGAGGGCTCCCTGCGATCCACAACTGGTAGTGGCTCCAACGTAGCTGGACGCCCTGCCTTGAGTAGAGCAAACGGTTTTTAAAACTTTGCAGTAGGGAGCAAAAGTTCTCCAGATAATACAAAACCACACTGATCCTTCCCCAAGTCCCACAGCACCTTCCACAGCACAGGTGAGCACTTCTTCATCCTCCAAAAGGCACAGATTGAATGTACTCACACCACATACACTGGCCAGCACTTTCTAACCATTTCCATACCAAGTGCAGGTTCTCATACAACTTTTAGTTCTTGAAAACTACGTAAGAGCTCTGCACACTCGTGGCGGAGTGGGGGTGTGGATTTCGGGGTGGTCTGACACCACGGGGCTCCTCGGGAGGAAGGAGGCTCCCTTTATCCCCAGGGGGACTCTTGCATAGTCCGTCTGCAGGTCTTCAGGTGGAAGGACCAAGGGGAGGAGTCTTGGGATCTATGAATTACTCTTCCCCAGCCGTCCTCCTACCCCCTCCCTTACAACGGCATCGATAATCTGAAGCAAATGCCCTTAGCATACTGTCTGGGCTTGTGTCAGGTGCTGTACAAACATACAGAAGAGTTTCACAGTCTCCCAACTTCCCCTTTCCCTCCTGCCCTCTCTCACTGACACTACTGCTTTTTCTTGTCGCACTCCACCCCATTCCGCTGTTCTCATTTGCAATCGTCTCCCACCATCCTTCTTCACTCCAGAGATCTCCTTCCTGCCATCCCACCTTCTCTTCACCATTCCCATAGGCTCTCTGGATCACGACTGCCTCCCCACCATCAGTGAATCATAGAATCGTTTAGGTTGGAAAAGATATGTAAGATCATTGGGTCCAACCATTAACCCAGCACTGCCAAGTCCACCACTAAACCATACATATCACTAAGCAACACTTCCACACATCTTTAAATACCTCCAGGAATGGTTACTCAACCACTTCCCTGGGCAGCCTGTTACTGCTAACTCTTTTGGTGAAGAAATTTTTCCTAATGTTCAACCTAAACCTCCCCTGGCCCAACTTGAGGACATTTCCTCGTGTCCTATCTCTTGTTATTTGGGAGAAGAGATCGACACCCACCTCGCTACAACCTCCTTTCAGGTAGTTGTAGAGAGCAATAAGGTCTCTTCTCCAGGCTAAACAACCCCACTTCCCTCAGCCGCCCCTCATAAAACTTGTGCTCTAGACACTTCATCAGCTTTGTTGCCCTTCTTTGGACACACTCCAGCACCTCAATGTCTTTGTTGTAGTGAGGGGTTCANCTCCCCCCCGACCCATCCCTCCCTCCGCCCCGGCTGCCGCCCTCCCTCCGCAGCCAGTCCTGCGGCGCTGCTCGGCTCAGCTCGGCGCGCCATGGTGCAGCTCGGGGCCGGCCGCCGAGCCCAGCCGCCGGCCTTCAGCATCGACAGCATCCTGCAGCCCGGCCCCCATCGCCCGGCTCGGGAGCAAGGCAGAGTCCGCTGCGCGCTGCCGGAGGAGGAGGAGGAGGAGGAAGAGGGGCCTGCGGANTGCCCTCTCTCACTGACACTACTGCTTTTTCTTGTCGCACTCCACCCCATTCCGCTGTTCTCATTTGCAATCGTCTCCCACCATCCTTCTTCACTCCAGAGATCTCCTTCCTGCCATCCCACCTTCTCTTCACCATTCCCATAGGCTCTCTGGATCACGACTGCCTCCCCACCATCAGTGAATCATAGAATCGTTTAGGTTGGAAAAGATATGTAAGATCATTGGGTCCAACCATTAACCCAGCACTGCCAAGTCCACCACTAAACCATACATATCACTAAGCAACACTTCCACACATCTTTAAATACCTCCAGGAATGGTTACTCAACCACTTCCCTGGGCAGCCTGTTACTGCTAACTCTTTTGGTGAAGAAATTTTTCCTAATGTTCAACCTAAACCTCCCCTGGCCCAACTTGAGGACATTTCCTCGTGTCCTATCTCTTGTTATTTGGGAGAAGAGATCGACACCCACCTCGCTACAACCTCCTTTCAGGTAGTTGTAGAGAGCAATAAGGTCTCTTCTCCAGGCTAAACAACCCCACTTCCCTCAGCCGCCCCTCATAAAACTTGTGCTCTAGACACTTCATCAGCTTTGTTGCCCTTCTTTGGACACACTCCAGCACCTCAATGTCTTTGTTGTAGTGAGGGGTTCAAAAATGAACACAATATTCGAGATGTGGCCTTACCAGTACCAAGTACGGGGGGCCTGGGCAGGAGGATAGCCAGTCCTGCCCTGCCCCAGCTGCCCAGGGCACCCCTTGGGGCGCATCTCACCGCCACCGAGAAAAGGGGCATCTCTGCGTGGCCCCCTCCCCGCTTTCCTCCCGCTCCTGCTCCTTTTCCTGCTCCGCTCCCTCTTCTCCCTGCCGCCTCCCTCTCTCTTCCCTCCCTCCTCTGCGGCGCTCCCCCAGTCCTCTGTCCTTTGGCTCCCTCTAGCTCAGTCCCCTCCCTCCATTGCCCAGACCCCTCCTCCCTCCCCCCCGACCC
>VYZX01012774.1:30375-49019 GCA_013401335.1 Brachypteracias leptosomus | reverse complement strand
GCAGCTCGGGGCCGGCCGCCGAGCCCAGCCGCCGGCCTTCAGCATCGACAGCATCCTGCAGCCCGGCCCCCATCGCCCGGCTCGGGAGCAAGGCAGAGTCCGCTGCGCGCTGCCGGAGGAGGAGGAGGAGGAGGAGGAGGAAGAGGGGCCTGCGGAGCAAGACCCCATTAAAGGCTCCAGCAACTCGGGTACAGAGCCGGCAGCCCGCCTCAGGTTGTCTCGCACGTCGGGTCTCAGCCCGGCCCCCAGGCAGGCGATGGCCCCAGCAGGGCCCGCAGCCCGGCACCCGGCGGGGGGCTAGCCCGGGCCTCCCCAGCGCCGCCGGGCCGTGACCGCGCACACGCACACGCAGACACACACACATACCACGCACACGCAGCCGCGGTGCCCACGCAGCCGGAGGAGGAACCGAGGCTCCGCGGCCGGACGGACGGAAGGAGATGCCACCAGCACACGCACACGCACCAACCTGATTCCAGGGGCTTTTCCAGGGTGTTTTACCCCCCTCCCGGCCTCCTTGGCTGTTTGTCCCCTGTCCAGGAGCCCTTGACTTCTCTGTCATCCAGCTGGCAGAGAGATTTACTTAGATCCTTACTGGAAGCTCCTCACCCTTCTCCCCTCTGGAGGGTGTGGGGGGGCCATGTCCAGCTCTCGACAACCCCCTCCCCATCCCACCCTCCCCCCACCTCATCCAGCCTCGGCCCCGCTTCCCACCGCTCAGCCGGGCCGTGCGTGCATGCGGGACGGGGGCGCGGGAGGAGGCGGGGGACTGATGCTGTGCTTTGCCGTTGCAGGCAGCGAACCTCTCCGGCTCCGGGCGGAGGGGACGAGCCGTGGCCTCCACCCGGAGGCCAAGAGCAGCGGCGGTGATGTGGGGTCCCCGCTCCCCGCGGAGGGGCTGCGCGGCCCCCGGCAGTCACCGCCGCGGGATGCCAGGGGCTGCGGCGGGGAGAGCGGCAGGTCTCCGGCGGCGGGCGGCAGGAAGAAAACGCGGACCATCTTCTCCAAGAGCCAGGTCTTTCAGCTGGAGTCCACCTTCGACGTGAAGCGCTACCTGAGCAGCGCCGAGCGGGCCGGGTTGGCCGCCGCGCTGCACCTCACCGAGACTCAGGTGAAGATCTGGTTCCAGAATCGCCGCAACAAGCTCAAGAGACAGATGTCGGCCGAGCCCGAGGGCCCGGGCCCGGGACCAGCGGAGCCCCCCGGGGAGCCGCCGCCCCCCGCCGCCTCCGCGACTCTCTCCTTCCCGGCCCTGTACAAGGACAACACCCTGCTCAGCCGCTGCTTGCTGCCTCTGCCCTTCCCCCTGCTCTACCCGGGCAGCGCCATCCCCTACCTCTGCCTCCCCGGGCCGGGTAAACACTTCAGCCTGGTGGACGGGCACGTATAGCCGCTCCACCCGGCCCCCGACCTCCCTCTTGCTGGGGGCCTCCCCAATGTTATTTATGCCCCTACCGTGTCGGTAGAGTGTCCGCCTTCTCCACAGCCGGCGGCAGCCGTCCCCCGCCCACGAAGGGCCCACCCGGGGTGCCCCCAGGCGTGTCCGTGGGCCGCCAACTGGTAGTTAAAGCTTGAAGGGGCATTGCCAGCCCACCCGCGCTCTTACAGCGCTTTTTTTCTCTGGTTAGGACGGAGGAGATAACACAGAACCACCACAGAAATCGGGTTGTGTTCTGCCTCTCTCCCTCCCAAATTATCCCGTGCCCATACTGCAGGGTAGTCGATGCTCTGCCCCAGCCCATGGGGACTGTGTCCCCGAGTTTGCCCCGGCGTCTTGGCCGTCGCTGTACCGTGAACCGAGTCACTTTTAATACAGCTTGCTAAAAGCGAAGGCCTCGATACGCTCCTCTATTTCAAACTCTCCACCTCTAGTATCCCTCATATTAACTTCTCCCCATCTCTGACATTATAAAGATGTAGACACCTTTCCTCAGATCTGTTTCTTAATCTGTGGCTTTGATTTTTTTTTTTTCCCCTCCGAAAAAAATCAAAGCTGTCCTTCTCACACCTTTCGTGCTAACTACTTCTCAAACTGTGGCTCGTCTGATGTTTTTGCAGAACAAAACAAGCTGTCTCATACTTTTTGTGCTAACCCCGCCCCCCGAAATCTCGTGGGACCATTTTATCAGCTATTCTAGAGTAAAGAAGTGTTTTGTTTGGGTTTTTAATTTTTTTTTCATAGATTTCCAAACGCTTTTGTCATCCTTTGGTTTACAATTCACACGCTTTTATATTCAAAGGTTGGAAATAAACCTTCTCAGAAAGCTGAAATGTATGCCTTTTCAATACAGATACTACTAGGCAGTATCAAACGAAAGATATTGCCTAGAGTGTATAGATGGTTTTTATTTTAAAAATAAAGGTTAAAACCACAGTCATGACATTACGAAATTCACCTGTGCGTGCGAAAACGGACAACTTGTCGAGTTTCCCAGTGGGAAAAAACCCCCACCACGATAAGTATTTCGTCTTGATAAGAAGAGGCTTTCTTTTCTTTCCCCACTCTTATCCCATTTGTCTTTCCTTGGGCAACTAACGCAAATGTGCAACGAACCCCCGTGCCGTGCGTGGGCCAGCCCGGCGAGGAGCCCCCGGCGCCAGCGGGAGTTCCGCGGTTCGAAGCCGCTGCCGCGATTTGCTTCCCAACCGGGAAGGTGCTGCTGCGGGAACTGTCGGCGGGTGTCGTGCAGTAGGGGAGCCGGTGCCAAGGCAATCCCTGTGCCAGCCCAGCTCTGGGAAGCGGCTGCAGCGCCTGCCTGAAGTTTTCTCACCGCTGAGATGATCTGGGAGCGTTGTTTGACCTCTCCTCTCTCCGGAAGTCCGGAATTAATGTCAAATAGCAAGAGGAGTCTCACAGAGTGCCCTCGCTCTCAAAAAACCCCCAAACAAACCAAAAAAAAAAAAAAAAAAGCTTGAGGCTATGACAAGGGTAGTGTAATGAAGTGGACACGCTGAAAGGGACCACCTTAGGCACCTTAGGTTCCCCCATGCTGCAGGTCCTGGGAAGGTGCAGGCGACGATTTGACGGTTTGGGTCACACGACTTCTTTTCTGATCTGACTTTATAATGACAGTTAAAGAGTTCAGATCCTCTGAGTCCGTAAGTTAGTCCGTGGCTAAAAACATTTGGAGACATGTATAAGCAATGATGTCCTTATTTGCAAGGGTGATGTGATATGGCTCGTGTTTGCCTGTTTGTTTATAACTGATGATCTATATCGGAACCTGAATTGGTTGTTACTTCTAATATTTCCAATGTTGATATATCCTTACTTGATTGCTGCCACGAGATCAATCACTACCGATAGAAGCAAATCCGGCTTTTTTAAAATCCCTCCCGATGGAAGCTTAATCAGATGCAGCAGCTATAAACTAAAGTCCCTTTCTTTAGTTATTTAACATGGAACTAAAATTCATTTAAAGAAACTGCCTTTCCATGTAACTATAGCCTCAGATGTGGTGGAAGATAATTATACAAGTAGTCGTTGTTTGGCAATTAATCTACTTTTCACCGCATTTATCAAACCATTTTCAGTCTTACTATTCCCTGTGCTTTATCAACTTGAGGTCCGAATTGTTTCTGGATTTACAGAGATAAATAAAGGAAAATACGGAGCGAGTTATTTTATAATAAAAACAACAGAAAGAGATCTCCTGTATGCCGTAGTTCCAGTGCACACTCCGATTTGACAAATTGCTGCCGACCAGCTCCAAAGCTACGAAAATTAGGAGTTAATGTTACCATCAGTGAACGCCTAAAACATCCGGATAGCTGGAGAAAGTAAATAACCATCCCGAAATATTCGTTCCCCATCAACATAAAACTGCTGGTTTTGAGATCATTGGCCAAAATTATTAACCAAACTGTCGCTACTCAGCGTAACATGGGCAGTGGCAAGAGAACTTTCTCTGAAGAAAACCAAGTTCACGATGTATCAAGATTCTCAGCTGAGCAGTCGATGCTGATCACACTGAATATCACTGGCATTTCTTTTAGAGCTTTAAACAATTTCATTTGCAATTATAAATCGCTCCTTACTACAACAAAAGTTTGCTAATCTCAACAGATTAGTACTGACTAACCTATTGACGGGGATACTTTAAAAACGAAATAAACCCTCACAAAGCTAAACAAAAAAACCCTCTGTAAGAGCTTACAAACAGTCTAAGAAGAAAAAAAAAAACCCAAACCCAAACAGTGCTAGAATTGATTAGCTGCTGGAACTGAGATTTAAAAACGTGCTGTTAAGGTTTGACACGATGAAAACAGCGCAGCTGGCTGAAAAGCCGGTGGAAGACACAACGTGCTTGCATGTTGAAGGGATTCTTTATTAAAAGTTCATATACAGTGCTACAGCTTATTTTTTGTTGCATTAGAAGAATAGCTAGAGGCCCTACCTGTGCTGGGAATTACCTTGTTTTAGGGGTGGCACATCTGTAATGACAGGCTGCCCCAGAATACTCTATAAACTTAAGAGTAACGAAAGGTATGGCCAAGTCTTGGCCCCAAAACTTTCGAAAAGTCATAATCGAATACAACCCTTCTCAGCAGAAGATATATTTGAAAATCAGCTGGATACATACATGAATGCATTGCACATAAAAGAGCGTAATACAAGGGCTTAAAAAATGGGCTCCATCTCTCTCTCCTCTCTCTCTTTGTAAATGGCTGATCCTAAGTGCAGCAGCTCTAGAAAACTTGATTTTCATTTCACCTGTGATGTTTCCTGGGATCCCTGGGGATTAGGATGATCAATCACACTGCTGCATGTGGCAGCTTTTCTTGTTCAAGAGCATGCCAAGAATTAGAAGATCCAATTATTTCTGCTGGAGAGTAAGCCTTCTTGCTTGTCTGCTCTGTTGGAACTAGTTTTGCCAGACTCCCCCTGGAGCCTCCTGATCAGGAGGCTGAACGAGGCGCTTGGTACCGTTTTGTTTTGCTTTGTTGTTCTCTAATCACTGTGTGCATAGACATCTTCAGGGACCAGCCCAAGGATGTTGTGCTTACTCTTCTTGTCAACTCCTGTGCTATTTGGACTTCTGCTCCTAACCAGGCTTGTGCTCACCTCCACAAGGTGAGGGAAGGTATGGCATAGACTATAGAAAGAAAAGTTACTCAGCATAGCTCTCTGGCTTTTCCAGGATTTGATCTAGAGTACAGAAAACTCTCAAACTCTCCTGCTTTCTCTCCTCTGCTCCTGGATTTGCTTCTTCTTTTTTTTTTGTTTAACCTGAAGCTGTAGCTTGGTTTTCCTTTTTTAAGGAAAAGGTTGAACTTACTGCACTTTTTGTATGTCCATAAACAGAAGTAGAGCTTCCTCTGCCTAGAGGAAGGCTTAAGACTTTCAGTCTTACTCCAAAATGTAGTAATCTTTCATGTTCTGCAAAGAAGCCACCACAGATTTACATGATTGGTATTAGGCAGAGAAAGAAGTGTCATAGCCTTACCTCCCAGGGGAAATTTGTTTGAACCCAGGCAAGATTAGTCAAATTCAAGGAAGATAAGAATTCATCACAGCATCACAGAAAAGGCACAACATTGATCATCCAAAATCATCATGAGCAAGAAAAAAAATCAGTTTGGAGGGGGACACAGTAAAAATGCTTTCTGTACATCTTCTGTACAGCGGAGGTCTGACTGTACTTTTTTCTTGAAAAGCAGTAGTCTCTCTTTTCTGCTGCTTCATGCGAATGTGTGCAGTGGGCTCATTTTGCAGGCTAAGTTTAGGCTGGGCCTGATTCTGCTTTGTCTTACAAACACATGGCTAGAAGGCAGAGATGTGACCTCTATAATATGTCTGACGTAGAGCTGAATTTGTCAGATTGAGTCCTTAAGATCTTTTCTTTTTAAAGTATGTGAAGTAGTAATATCCTCATAGTTATGATATGAAATAGTAACCATACTGAAAAAAAAGATATATGGATTCACTGGAGAGACTTGGAAAAGGGTGAAACTCATTCCTCCATGTATCTACATTTGTCTCAACACTGACATTGAACACACTCCTATCTCATGAGATGTGATTGCTGACCAGTTTATCTGTCACTTTAAAATAAAAATCTTACTTAAATTGCTTAAAATAAAAACCTACAAACTGCCTATTGCTAAAAATAAAGGCTACCAAACAGTATAGTGTCAGGAATATTTGTCTTGTGTCCCATTCTGTGTTGCAGTACCTGGGAAATGCTCTGCCCCTAAAAGCAGGAAGCCTTTTATTTCAGAGAAGAATTTAACTCTGGAGAAGACAATATGTTCTGGAATAGGAAACAGTGATTGCAATATAATTAGTGTGCAGAGGAGAGAATCACACTTGCCTTTTTTCTGCTCTCAAAAAAAAGTTACATTGGTCTGGTCTTCATACGCAATACAGCAGAGACCAGAAAACATTACCAGACATTCTAAGAAAAATGAAACGTAAGGGAATGTCCAGTGTGAAACAGCACCATATTCTCAGCTGTATAATCAAAATCAAGTTATTTTGCACAAAAAAAGCAATTGAGGATATACAAGCAGAGAAAGTCTGCAAGATCAGAAAACTGGCAGCAAGCCAGAAGGTACAAAGCAGGAGAGGAAGACACAGACCTACCTGAAGGCACTCTAAAGAGAGCTGAAGCATGGCAGCAGGTACCAGATTTTCAAGTAAAATTTTGTGCCTTTTAGGACCTAGTGGATGACAGAGGCTGCTTTTGCAAGCAGGTATGTGGTCAGAAGCCATGACTGGAATCAGCAACCTAGTATACTAGATACGAATCACAAGTCTATCAGGACAATTAGGTGTTGTGTCAGACCAGAATCTATGGGTGGGTTTGAGGACAAAGGCAGTGGCAGAGCTTTGTGTAAAGACTGCATTGTACAGATCCATGTCTGGATTTTGATTCTTCACAGTCTACTGCAGTCATATGTGTCCTTTGGGATAGTGACGTCTGAATTTGCCTGGTTGGAGCAGAAGCCACTATAGTTTGCTCAAAGCTTTTTCATAAGTTGTTTGTGAATTGTTATACAGAAATAATTGATACCTTATTAAGCAATAGGTACTTTCTCACAGTTTTGATTTTTTTTTCATTATTTCCCACTCAGATTTACAGAGATCAGAAGAATGATTTTTATAAAGGATACACCCATATAAGAAAACTACTACTTCATGGTTGTCTTCTATCTTGGTTTTAAATTATGGAATCAGCATGGCTCTTCTTAAGAAGGGATGGCATCTTAGTAATTGCTGAAGAACAGCACTTGATTCAATCTGGATCAGCTTTCATCTTGGCTCTTCTCCCCAAATCTGCCAGATCCAGCTCTTCCTTTCTTTCAACAGCCATCTATAGGGAAGCTTCAGGAACCTTTGTTCAGCCTGTAGAAAAATTTCAGTTTTATTTGTGACCACCAATGAGAAAGGCAAAGCTATCCACAGAGTCAACACAACTAGAAAGATTGATATGAACTCTAGTTCTTTCTAAGCATCACAAATGGAATATTTTACTGAAAAACAATACCCATATACAATTATTGTGTCTTTCTAAAGTAACACCAATACTTATCTCAGAAAGGACATTGGGCTACCAGTTAACCTTAATGGTCTCTGAATTCCAGACCTCTAGACGCATATCAATATTCACAGGTACAGACTATACTCACTCTGAGGGATACATTTCCTTGTTACTCCTGACAACATAAACATTCCTTATTTCTCATTTTTGTAAATAAGTTAAAATTTTAGATCTATTTTGCAAATAAATATCTGGGATCCATGGACAAATGTCTTTTATTCTTTCCTTAGGGCTGCAATGTCTACTGAATCTTTCACTGTTACTGAATTGGAGTGAATACTTTGCGCGAACAGATAAAGATCTGATCATCCACATGTTCTTTCACGCAGACTGAGATTTATTATCTTTACACTGATTTTTAGTTATCAGCTGAGTAAATAACTGATGCTCATGTGTTTTCAGATATATTTGTATGTGTTTTAGCACATAATGCAACACTGATAAATGCTAAATGGTTAAAAAGTTTTATTTATAGTGATCTCGAACATTTTGTACATGTAGGATTGTTGGAAAACTTCTCTAATGCATACAGTGACATAACTATCTCTCTGCCTTTTTGTACAGTCTGGAGCTGTTATGGCACATTACTGTGTAATTTCAATGTTTGCTTAGAGAGTCATTAATGTGAAATTATACATGCAAAGAATTTTAATTACTCTGTAGGAAATATTATGTGGTAGGATATGCATGTGTTTTTAAAAGAGCCTGTAATTTGTGGATTTGTAACTAAATATCTGCATTCAATTTCCATTATTAGATAATTACTTCACTTATATGTCTGCTTCCCCAGATTCCTAAACCTGACTTTTTAATGGATAAGGAGAACAGCACTAGTTTATATATCTTTTTCTCAACAAGCTTTTAATAACCATGTGGTAAAAGTTGTAAAATTTGGATCCAGGAGAAATAGATGAATTAAAAAAGAAGTATGCTTAGCATTGTGGACTTACAGCTTGTGTCATGAAACTTGTGAAAAAGTACCTGGAGAATAAAATTATATCTTCATATTAAGGAGCTCACATAACAAAAAAAATATCAAGCAACAACTGCTTTTGAATGTTTCTATAGTGTTATTCCACTTTTTTTTTTCAATTGTAAAAGGATAATTATTGTCTTGAAAAGAAGATTTTTCATTTAGAAATGCAATATATTTTGAAAATAATTATTAAGACTAACAACTCAGTTATTAAGACAAATCCTGCCTTTAATGAAGTCTCCCAACAACAGAAACTCAGTCGTTTGCCTGTCTCAAGAAAGACAGAGAATCTATAAGTATCGCTATCAGAAATAGCAGATGGCTGATATGGTCAAGACATCAGTCCCCTTTGCCGTGTCATTGGACTCTGACCTAAATCAATGGGAAAATGTCCCTAATGTGTCTACTTGTCCCTTTATTGTATAATCTTTTGCCCTGGGTCAGATGCCAGGATCAATGGATTCTCATGTTTTCTGTTGAATTCACTGACTTCATATTATGAAAGGGGGTGCTTAAGACAGTGACAGTAGTAGCAGGGGACTGCACTTGGTGAACCAAAAGCACCTTCCACTGTAAGTCTGGCTGGGGATTACTGTAAGCAAACACCAAGAAACACTGTAAGTGAAAGCAATTTGGGAGGAGGCTCTGGGAACTTCTGAAAGGCAGGCATTTTTAAACATATGGCTTTTCTCATGAAGTTATGTTTTGTCAAAGAGCTATTGTCAGACTTGAAGAGATTAACCCTCACAGATCTACTTGGAAGCTGAGGAACACACCTAGTAAACTCATGGGGGTATGATACCAAAGTAATTCAAGTGGCTTGGACAGAGTCTCTTTTGATCAGATCTTCTCTGAAAGGGAATCTGGGTACTCCTCTCAATAAAAATGGTAAGAAAATAATGACTTAATTTACTGGATGCAAGACCTGAGATGAGTCATACATCAGGCTCTTACAAATGGCTAAAGAAAACAAGAAGCTCTTGCATCTTGTGAAAGGCTGTGTACGCTAATTTTCCACTGCTGTTTTTGCTTTCTGTTACAAGGCCCAGAGGAATATACTTTTTATATTCTCAGATTGTTTTATATACTCAGATTATTCCAAAGTCTTTTTAATAAGCATGCAAAAAACTACAATGAACTGTCAGATTCACAAATCAAACATAACACTCAATATGAACGAAATGAAGGAGCAGGAACTTATCTCCAGCAGACTTTGTAGGTCAAGTACTTTTTCAGTGCCACACAGCATAAACCTTGCAAAAATTAAAATTAATGCAGTAATATATAGGTCTGTGAAATGGGTTGGAGTCTCATACCTAAATGGAATATATTTGGCTTTTGGCTGTGTTTGAGAGTATGCACATTCCAGTTCAGTTTTTAATAAGATTAATACTTGCACCTGGCACCACTGTTTTCTAGTGGTGGTGGAACAGATCTATAATTGCAATTATTCTCCTCCTGGGTGACTTAGTTCAACTCCCTCCCTCCCCTATTATTTCTACTACTTATCTAATCTATTATTGAATAGTTCTGGTGATGGTGCCTCAATTACCTCCATTACCTCTCTCCCAATGCTTAACTGCTCTGTCTGCTACGATTCCCTCCAGCCCTGCAGTGAATGGTTTGGATCATACTATACGTAGTTTTAGGCTATATTCCTTGGTTTGATCACTTTCATGTTGTTTGAAACCTCCACTTTGAAGAGGTTTACAGTGTCATTAGGACTTGTGTAATCTCTTCCACCCTCAGGCTTATGAACTGGGATCCTGTCCAATCCTTCTACCATTGATGTGGCTTTTCTTTACCCTTTCCTGAAGTATTTATTGTGAGTGCTCTGCTTTATTTTCTTCCCAAACACATGGACCAGAAGTGCTCATAGTACAGTGAAGCAGTATCTATACTGGTGATGTACAACCGAAGTTTAAAAAAGTTTTCTATATACCCTTTTCCTCACATTTCAGTGACACAGTACACTGCAATACAATGACAATTTTCTGTATTGTTTTTGTTCAGGGTCAGTGTTTTAATATGTTGTTTAGTTTTATTTATAGAATGAAGCCTTTTATCCATCCACCTATCTGTCTGTCAATATTTATGTCTCACTTCCACTTCCACTATGCAATTTAACCACTGTATATCAATAGCATCACATATTTTGCTCAAAGAAGCAGATCTATGGCTCCTACCCTTATTTTCGAGTAAGCAGCACCTCTCTCAAGAGCATTTGACAGTGACCGCGCTGCCCCAAATATTATGTCCAAGGGAAGATGGTAAAGAAGAAATATAATTTATTATGTATTTAGCAGAGCAAAATGGGACCCATCTTGGCTATGATCTTAAGGCTGACAAATACAAGTGCATCACACATCAGTGATGATGCTGATGGTGTGATTAGAGATCCTTTGCTGAGCAAACATGAAGTAACTTGGAGTCTACTGCAGCTTTCTCACTATGCGTGTGCTGGAGAATAGAGTCCAGCTAGGGAGAGCCTGGATGTCATCAAGTACGGATAAGCAAACCAGAAACATCTCCTGTCAATGAAGATTTCTCTGGTTACATATGTCATTGCTTCTACATCTGCATATAACACATGCCTGTGTGTCTTTGTTATGTGTGAACAGAAATGAATGTCTGGAAAAGCAACAAAATCCTTAGAGCAGAAGATGGAAGGTAGATGTAAAAGGAACATACACACCATGCAGGCTGGCTAATCTCTAGGAAAGGTTGGTGGTCTCAAATTTGTGACAATTTCTTTATATCACTGCTGTGGGAGAAATGGGCTGTCAAATGTAAAGTGTATAACCTCTTCACTGCTCTAGTAGGTTTCAGAGTTGGTACTGGTGTCCTCGCACCACTATTGTTTCTGACCAGCAGATCTAATTGTGCTTGCCAGGATTTGAGAGTTCTTTAGTGGCTAATTTGGACTTAAATAATATATGTTGCCTTGCTATGTGTTTGGTAGGTAATACTGACCTAGGGATGAAAAAAATGAAAAGGGGTTAATTAAAAGAGAGGGATAACTAGCCAAGCTGATCAGGGTTATGTGGGTAATATGTGACAAAATGAGGATGAGACCTGAGGCCTACAGAAACTTGATATCCCCACAGGTGAAGACAATACAATGGCTATTATAACTAGAATCTCAAAGTTGATGTTTCCATTTTATTATTTTCCCTCAGATTGGAATACAGCCTGTAGATCTGGTAAGAAATTTTTCAGGAAAATATTTCTTTAATTGTAAATGCTGATTCATCTGAAACCCATCATGGGTAAGGGAGCATTGGGTTGAAATACTTTGCTTTTGGGCATTCTAGAAACACCACAAAATCATCAGAATTTTTAGGTGCAACATTTCCAAAGGCAAGTGCTAATTTTGTGATTCGAAATAATGCAAATAATTTGAAATAATGTGATTTGAAAGAATTATGGATTAACTGAATAAAGTTGAAAAATGTCTGAAGTACAAATAAAATATTGACAAATTAGAGAAGTTGATTTTTAAATATTTGTGATTTTTCCCCATTTTTGGACAACTTTATTTGAAATAGGTACGTTTTTAAAATCCCAAGATTTGTCAAACTGTAAAATTATTTCATTAACAGATTAAAAATATCAATTAAGATTAGAGAGTAGCAAATTTTGGATCCTTTTGAGTATTACTCACTAATTTCACCATTTAAAGCCATGTTCATTCTTGGATTTAAGGCTGACTTCTTGTCATGTTACAGGCCAACCCAACTTAGTCATGTTTTGGGCTCTGGAGACACCTGAATATCCACAAAATCTAGATCCTTCAGCCCCATTCTATTGCACAAGCCAATCCATGCACACTGTTCAAGCAGTATTTCCAACAACAATATGGTGAAATCAATACTGATTTTAATTATATTTTGGAAGTACTCCATGGATTAGTTCACAAGCAAAAAGTTGAGAAGTGCCGCATCACATGTGCAAGTGTAATATAATGGAGTCTGAGATGACAAGACAGGCAAGAATTAGCTCTGAATAGCCCAGCTTTGTGCATTTTGACAGACTTCCACAACTGCTCTCTGGAGCATGAAATAAAAGCCTAGAGTGTGACTGTAACTCTGCTAACAGTGTGCATGTTTCACCATACTTTCTTCATCATTCCCTAAAAAGAGTGAGAAATCATGTTCTTTCTCCATAACTTCCACAACCCTCCTGAAGACGTAACACACACTTACATTTTTTTATGAATTTTTGAGGTACTGCAAACTCTTGAGAACTTCGAATACAGAAACTGAATCAAGCAGAAGTTTTCACACACCTGGGGAGGAGACTGAATCCTATTTCAAAATGTTTTGGAATGTATAAATATTACATAGAGTATCATCTAAGTTTGATTTGTAGATCATTAGAAGACAACACATGGCTATTGGAAACCAGATTCCTTTCATAACTGAGGGCTCAATTCTGCAAGCTCTCCAGGTGGAAAACTCCTATTGAAGTCATTCTGAGAAAAATCTCCCAGAGTTGGGACTCCATTTGCCTATAAAGGAAAATAAGATGTACCAATGCACAAAAAATTACTATCAAGAGTAAAGTAGTGGTTACACTAGGAACCAAGGAAATAATTGAGTCCTAAAAAGAATTTAGAAATTCACATTTTTGATTGGTCCTGTAAAAATGGAAAGAGAACCCAAAGTAGGGGAAAGGAAGAGCATAGTTCTAGCATTTGGAGAATAAGGATTCAGTGAATGTCACCAGTCTGCAGAATTATCAGTGACCTTTGTTTCTTGTTAGATTAAAATGTGTTTAATTTACATTATAACCTATCTATTGGATATTACCAATGGTGAGATTCTGGTTTTAAAATGAATGTGATCAAAATGAGTCCATTAAATCATCATCAGAACAGATCTTTGTACAGACAGTGTGGAGCAGGTCAAGCTTGCTGAAAATGTGTGAAATGGTTTAAAGATGACTTCTCAGTGTAGTGGATGACTACCTATGATCAGGTGTAAGGATATAAGGCTGAAATAACTTTAGTTAAGCCAATGTGTCTCTTCTGGAGTTATGGTGGAATGATTTGCACCAGAGTCCAGAGCGGCAGAGAACTTAAACTTCATTTCATTTCTGGCATGGAAAAAAACCAGAGCTACAAACTAGATCCCGCGTAAGTGATTAAGCTTCACTGATCGCCTAGAAAATTTATGACGACAATTGTAGGTAATTTGGTATCTATAATCTAATCTGATTTACTAATGAATGCTTGATTTGTTATATCTATCTGTATATTATTAAGAATTCTGCTGAAGAAAGGACCAATACAAAAAATTCAGACAGTTGTTCATATTTAGCTGCTTGTCTTAGAGGCAAACAATTGCTATAATCACCCCTAGACTTAGAGCTAATTTTCGCTGTAGAAAAGAGACCTTAAAGATAATTTCATTGTCTGTCTGAGAACTTTCAGGTGAAAGAAGATATGGTCTGGCTTTGTCTTCCAACACGCTCCTTGTCTTTGAAGTCTGAACTCAACAGAAAAACAGGTAGTCTTGAGGCTTCTCTAAGTAACAGTCGGAGAACTGGTCCCTGGTCACTTCTTGACTTATGTCAGTGAAGGTGTAAGACTGACTAGCACAGGTCTTGTTCTGCACAGGACTTGTCTATGTCCAAAATTCTATCTCTGTGAAAATGTGTCTGACAAGATTCCCAGGTGAGCCTTGCATTTGCTCATTGTGTTCAGAAATAACCCAAGGAATACATGTAGACGTTTCTACAATTTGTCCGTATAAAAGTATTCAGTAAGTACTTACAGGGAAGAAAATCCTGCTGAGCTAGTTAATCATTATTTTGAGAGCAAAGAAAAAAAGAGAGCTAAACTATAATTATAACCTTGGTGATAATGTATGTAGGAATCTTTCTTAATCCAGGCTAATCTTGTTCCATGTTCTTACCTACTATAAAAATCTGAACAATTTTTGACAAGATCCAAAGTTTTGTCAGTTGTTAAGAATTAATTGAAAAAATTACTAGAGCACAGCAGCCATTTCAAAGGGACTGACCCAGAACCAATTAGAATTTTGTAACAATTGACCATTCACCACAAAACAGTTATCATGAGCTTTGGCCTCTGAAGTGTGGTGTTGGGGGTGGGGAAGAATCAGATTAAAGAAACTTTAATTTTTCCCCCTTTAACTAAAATATTGTTAGTAGCAGCTTTCTCAACACAACTATCAATCAACTTATCTGGGTTTTAAAGGCTATGCTCAGCTTGCAGGAACAGCAGTAGAGAGTATAATGGATGATTATCCCCTGGCTTTAGATGATACACAATATAGGTTACTATCTTGAAAAAACAGGTCAGACATAGGAACATTCTTTATCAAATTGCTGTTGACAGCCCAAACAAGAGATTGAAGAATACCACAAAAAGGTTCTTTCATCTAAAGACAACAGAGTTTATAATTGGTCATTCTTTCCTCCTTCATCCTCTCCTTCTCAGCAGAAAAAAGAAAATTCCTAGTGCAGTTTCTTGAATATGGTCAGCACGAGGGTAGGCTGGTGTACACTGAGAAATAGATTCAGTGTTCAGTCCTTCCTCTTAATGTTCAAACTACTGAGGGGTCAGGAAAAGCCAACAGTGGTCTTAAATGTTAAAAAAGAATGAGGGCAAAGTAGAACTTTTTGCTGGATTATCAATATTTCAGGACAGCAATTATGTAATTGCTTTGAAAGAGGAAAGAAAAATCAAAGTGATATTTACCAGATTGTTCTGTAATATGTGCAATATTCTGTCTCTCACATTCAGTCCAAAGCAAATGTATGTAGTAGGTACAGAACTACGTAGAAATATGTGTGTTATCACATCATATATTTGACTACATACTGCATATATGTGCACATATAGGTATAAAAACATAAAGATATTAGATAGATTGAGAAGGATGCTAGAGTTAGATATTTAGTGTTGAAGACTATATTCCAGAGGATTACTGTATTTAAGACGGAAAAGAGTACTCTGCTAGTGTGTTTTTCTGCCTGTTTCAGACTGCTATATTTCATCCAGTTACCTCTCAGTAGCCTTGGGCTGGCAAAGCGTATTTGTAGGAGATGCTTGCAAACTGAACTTGAAAATACCAAAGCTGGAAAATTTACCATCCCCTTTGGTGGTTTCTTCTAGCAGTCAATCCATGAAGAATAGCTAAAAAACCCATTGAGATCAGAGCAATTAAATCACTGTCCCACAAACACTTACGCTTTTGCTTACACTGACACATGTGAGTAGCTCCACTGAACTCAATATAAAGACAAATCAATAGAACTGCTCAAGTGTATCAAGTTAAATACATGAATAAGTGTTTTTAGATTTGCAGCCTGAAGTTGGCTTGGAAAAATTTTACAATAAATTTTTACTGAATTTATAAATGAATTTCATCTTGAAGAAGAAGATTCATCCAGGAGATTCATTGCATACATGAACTGATCCAACCATTATCCTACAAAAGTATTCAGCTCTGTTCATGTTTCTTTAGCTATGGCTCAGTCTTCTTAAGGGATCTCAAGGATCATCTGGTCCAAATTTTCTTGGGAAAAGTACGGTCTAGATAAGATGACCCAGCATCCTGTCCAGCTGAAACAGCTGTTGGTAGTTGCTACTTTGAAATAGTTAAAGAGAGAAAGCTTGTGACAAAGCAAGGAGCCTAAAAGTGCTTTACTTATTTGGGTTTCTTGCATAAGACTTGGAAAGTTTGTGGGCTGTGTTCTATGTTGCTTTATTGCGCATGACTTTGGGTAAAATCCATTCTAAGAGAGAAATGAATTCTGTCATCTCCTTCCTATGAAATTCAGGGTGTTCAAAGACAGGAGAGGAGATGAAATCCCCTTTGAAAAATACAGTTTTGGTCATGCTTAATGACATAGCACTGCCTTAAATCCCTAATGGGGCAGGGAAAAAAAGACCTGCAGAACAAGGACCTCCTGGCTTCCCTGCTTGTGCAAAGACGCTACATGGGAGTCTCACTCGAGCTTGGTTTCTAGATGAGTGTAATTCCAGTCACTTCAGTGGATTTATTTCCATTTCATTTAATGTCATTGTGAAAAGAAACAGACATGAAGTTTGCTTTGGCGCTGCACATTGTGTTGCATCACTGTCTAGCAAGCTTCCCATTGCACATTTTTTCAAATGGATGCATCTGCCAGCCAAATACAAACAAAAATAACTTGCATGTGTCTTATGTTAAAGCTCAATGAGAAACGTGATGTCACATCATTGTTGTCCAGTTAAAGCCCTAACATCATAATAAAGACATCAGAGAAAGTGTATGCATATTTTTTTTCTTTCCCTCTCAACACATAGAGGACGGGATCAAGCCCCTAACAGCTTCCATTCAGATAATGTTTAGAAGTCTCTTTATTTTTGCACAGCATTGACATCCTTTTGTACCTTTTTGTCATATACTCCTCTGCATAACATAATCAGTCTTGCAACCATTTTGGCCTTATTTTCATGTTCATAACTTGGTGGCAGCTAATGAGACAAATCCTGAAAATCTCAATACACGTGGGATCTGGAAAATTTGTGATGCTCCAAAGGTTGTGCAGACTCTCCAGAGATTTTGCTATGATCTAGACATTTGTTTCTCCTTCTCTATCTGATCTGGTTCACACATTTATCCACAGACCAAATATTCATTTTTGTGTTGTTCTGCTCTTCTTATGTCTTAAAGCCAATAGATGCTCTCCAAATTCACTCCTAATCAAGCTTCCTGGAAAAAGTTATTTTGTGTCTCGATGCTGAAAGCAGAGCCCAGTTTACAGGATTCCCTGGTTTAGCTCTCAGCCCTGTTAGTCCTGTCTTGAGCTCACCCTCCCTCCATGTGCACTGGACTGTGCCCTCTGAATCAGGCCAGTAGTTGTTTCCATACAAGTGTTTCAACTGGAAAATTGACTCAAAACTCAACCTACCACAATAAAGTGCGTTTTGTTTGGTTAATTTGTCTTCTGTGGCAATGTCAGTGAAGTGATAGCTTGGTGGCAGGCATCACTTCTATCTTTCTCTGAATATTTTTTTCTTTGTACAATGAAAATAACATTTACAAATAACAGCAAAATTATTGCAGGCCTGTTATTGCTCCTGGAAGATGTTTCAAACAACAGCTACTGTTGCTGAGTTTTGTTGGGTTTTCATTTCTGCAGTTGAATACAAGGAATTGCTTTTTTTTTTTTTTCTTAAAGTACAGCAATGTATTTGTATTATAGCATATCTAAAGGCACTATCACAGAATCACAGAATCACAGAATGTCAGGGATTGGAAGGGACCTCAAAAGATCATCTAGTCCAATCCCCCTGCCGGAGCAGGAACACCTAGATGAGGTTACACAGGAACATGTCCAGACGGGTTTTGAATGTCTCCAGAGAAGGAGACTCCACAACCTCCCTGGGCAGCCTGTTCCAGTGTCCTGTTACCCTCACTGAGAAGAAGTTTCTTCTCATATTTAAGTGGAACCTCCTGTGTTCCAGTTTGTACCCGTTACCCCTTGTCTTATCATCCAAGGCATCCATTGTGTGGCTTTGTGCTCACAGTATAAACCAGATTTTACTGCTCACCGCTGTCTATCTAAGTGAGACAATTAGTGTGCTTTCCTTAATCTGTAGGAGAGTGGGGAACAAAGCAAATTTCTACCAAACCTGATAGTTGAAACAAACACAGTGAATACCAAGCTGTGCTTTAACCCCCAGCCCACCTTACCTTTAAGTTTGTCATTTGTAGGTGGCTTTTTGCTTTTCATGAATGCAGGAGATTCCTCTTCATTTGGATTCCCTATCCCCTCTCAATCTACCTTTTGCTGTGATTTATTATTTGCCAGAAGCTGAGAGTCTGTAGTGGTCTGTATAACACACAGTTAAGCTGACTTTCTTGCCTCTCACTATGTCACACTTCAAGTCAAGGAGAAGAGTATGAAGGAACATGAGATAGTTTATTCATAACAGAAAAGTTGTGGCCTAGCATCTAGCAACTTTTCCTGGTGCTAATTTTTCACTGGGGTTAGATCACAGAATCACAGAATGTCAGGGATTGGAAGGGACCTCAAAAGATCATCTAGTCCAATCCCCCTGCTGGAGCAGGAACACCTAGATGAGGTTACACAGGAAGGCGTCC